>CAOKZL010000010.1:1200000-1564548 GCA_948472985.1 Iguana delicatissima
TGTATCAAACAGAAGAAAATGAAAAATATTGGGGGAGGATGAGAATGGTGGCACACTAGAAGAATGGGCAGAAATATTTTGAGTAAATGGTTGAAAATGCCATTTCTTCTCGGATAGGATGGGATGACAAGGGAAAGCAACATCTCAGAAATTTTCTAGAAGTGGAAGAGACATGCAGGTTCCTTTCGCACCATACAGTTTTAGCAGTATAATTCCACTTTAGCTGCCATGCCTACATCCTGTGGAATCCTAGATTTTGTAGCTTAGAGAGGCACTAGAGTTCTTTGACTGAGAATTCAAGAGGTCCCTCTCTAAACTGCAAATCCTAGGGTTCTATAGCTTGCTGCCATGACAGATAAAGTGGACCCATAGTGCTATAACTGTGTTACAGGGAAAGGGCCCCAACAGCCATGCATGCTTCCCACCCACCCTCCCAGTGTTGGAATCCACAGCTCAAGCATCTCTGTCAATTGGCCATCCACCCTCTACTATTTTCAAAAATCCCATAGAGTGGAATCTATCACTGTCTGAGATAGGCTTTTTACTGTTGAAGTAAGTTATTCCTCTCTTTTGGTTAGAATCTCCTTCCTTATAGTTTGAATCCACATTGACAGCATTTCCACATTGACAGCAGTTCAGACATCATCTCTCAGTCTTTAGAACAATTTCCCAAATCCTTCTGCATCAAGTTTGGTTTCCAAACTAGGGCCATTTCTGCACTAGACTGTTATAGCAGTATTATTCCACTTGCAACATCCTATGGAATCCTGGGGTTTGCAGTTTCTTTAAGCCTGTGCGGAAATGGCAAACCCCAGGATTCCATAGGATGTTGCAAGCGGAATAATACTGCTATAACAGCCTAGCGTGAAAATGGCCTAGGGTTATGAGATCTCAGGGCCTGGCCCTGAGTCTCCAGTTTTCATGAGTCATCTTCCAGAAGGTGTTGAGGGTATAAATTCTGCAGTTTTGATGTGTTCATCTTGGGCAAGAGGAAAGGGCTGGGTGCAAATCTCCAGCTCAGCTAGTAGAGCAGCAGCTTGCTATAGTCTGTAAGGCTTACATGATTTCTTGTTGATGACATGGTATCTTGGAAAACTCTCATTCATAGGGTCACCATAAGTTGAAGCTGACTTGATGGCAATTAACAGCAAAACTTAGTTGTGGCAGCAACTTGTAGATACTCTCTATGGCATCTTTATATTAGGCCATTTCCACACTACACTGTTATAATGCTATTATTCCCCTTTCAATATCATATGGAATCCTATGGGGCCTGCAGTTTAGGGAGGGGCATTTAGAATTCTCAGCAAAGGAGCTCTTTGGTTTCAATAAGCTACAAACCCCAGAATTCTACAGGATGTTGAAAGTGGAACAATAGCACTAAAACAGCGTAATGTGGAAATGGTCTTAATAGACTTCCTCCTCCCCTTCCAGTTGTTGTGGCATCAGGCCTCTCCTTCTTCTCTGCTCTGCACCAACCTGCAGGTTGGAAGGAAGTAGGTTAGATTAAATATTCCTTATCCTGTCTCCCTAAGTAAGTGAGAAGGACTATTCCTCCCATTTCAGCTTGATCTGGAAACAGACCCTTTAGCTAAGATTTCTGTCTTAATTTCCAAAAAAGGAGCATATGTTTTCTCTTTTTCTCTGTCTCTGTTTCTCTCTCTCTCTCTCTGCAACTTAATGTTTAGAAAAGACACTTTTTTGAACTACAATTCCCTGTATTCCCAGTAGCTCTCATTCTGATTTAACTTCATGGCAGTGATGGCCTTGTGATGGTTTTTGAAATCATTTCTGAGACAGGGCAATACCTCCTCATTTTGAAGTCTTGTAGGTAAAATAAGATGGTACCCAGCAGCTGGAATGGCGGAAAGACACAGAACAGGCATCAGTAGCCTAAAGCAAAACGGTGGTGGCCGCAAGCATCAGATCAGCGCTATGCATCCTCTCCCACACATCTCCACTATTGATCCAAAAGAGTTCTTTTTTTTAATTAATAAAAATAGTAAAATTATATAAACAATATTCGTATACATAATCAGTACAGAAAACATATGATCATTCTATACAATTAAACAGATGTTGTAATTTGCTTCTTATTTCTTATCATAGGCCATTTCTGCACTAGTCTGTTATAGTGCTATTATTCCACTTGCAACATCCTATGGAATCCTGGGGTTTGCAGTTCAGAGAGGGGCTCCTGAGACTGCAAACCCCAGGGTTCCATAGAATGTTGCAAGTGGAATAATAGTGCTATAATAGAGTAGTGTGGAAATGGCCATAGACTACTTTCTCTTTTGGCTCTGTTTTGGGAGCCAAAGGATTCTAAAATGAGAGTATACTATATGAGCGTCACTTCCTGCTAACTGAGTATAGCAATGGTGGGCTTTCATGGGAAACTATGATGGAATGTAGCCTACATGTGAGGTGTCCAAAAAGCAGACAATGTAGGGATACCACAAAATGGCTCTACAATTCCATGCTATTTTTTCATGGTAAGCAGGGAGGCTTTGGAAGCTGTGAACTAGTTCTTATTTAGTGGGAGAAAAGCCAATCTATGCTGAAGATGGTGGGTGACAGGCCAAGGCTTCCTTCACTACATTTGACATCAAGTTTGTATTGTGCAAGCCCGGCTTCTGATTCTTTCGTTTCATGACATCTGCGAGGTCCCCCACATTTCACCCAAGCAGCAGAAACTATTTCGACAAAATGAATCCAATCCAGAAAGCTGCTGGCCTTCAACCCAGGCTTTGAGCGCTGCCAGATCTGAGGCTTCTCTCTCCTTCCCTCGCATTTTTTTGGCATTAGCAGCAGTCGGGAGCAAAAGAGCCAGCCTACTGCTGATTTGGCTGCAGCCGCCGTTCTTTCAGGGTCAGCCGCCTGAGGCGCTGGTGGAGGGGACCCAGCTGGGATCGAGAAACCACTTTTTCTTCTTTCTGTTTCCTGCTGCTTTTGGGCTGGAGGCTACAGAGTAGAAATACCAATGACTGGATGTATTTCTGGTTGAAGAGAGAGGAAGGATGTGTTTTGCTGGGTTTTCCTCTAACAGGGCATGATTTAATTAAATGCTTTGCATCTTCTACTGTATTATCAGTGCAAGGACAACGCATTGGGCCATTTGATTAGCAAGGTTGATGGTCTTGACTGCCACCCCTTGCCAATTATCCCGGCCTCATCTGAGGTTAGCTGCAATCTTCATAGTAGCTGTGGGTAGAGCAATGGATGTGCTCAGTGACAATGTGCACTATCTATGGATGCAGCTACCGGGGGGAAATGGGGGCACTGTCCCAAGCAAATAAGAATCCTGCCCTCCCTGGAATTTTCCTTCAGTCTCCAAATTTCTAGCATTACAGTAACTTAAAATATCAGTTGAACATTTATAGATACAGTTGAGGCATCCAAAGAAAAAGGGCAGACAAAGTGACCAATGGGATGGGAACACAGAAAATAAGAAGTTCTAGGTGTGAGTGATTTTCAATACTTCACTCTCAGCAATTCTAGACATTTGGGTTGGGGACTAAAGGAAAATTCCACTGAGACAGCAGGATAAGGCTTACATTTTGTTCTCCCGTAGTTACATCCCTGGAACCATCCCTATTGTAATACAAAGCAATTTGGAGTGGTTTGCTTTTGGACAATTAAGATCCACTAGCTTTACAAAAAACCTACTCCTAGTAGTGAAAATTGCAACAACTGGTTTGTTGATGTGGATTAGCATATCCATCTGTATTTTTGGACTCTGCTTGGGAGCCTGGATATAGAGTCTGTCATGACAATTCCATGTATTTCAAAATTTACTACTGTATGTGCTTTATTATAATTATGGCTGATGTTTAAATATAAATTATACTGATTATTAAATAAATAAAAATCTAAATCTGGAATCCATGTTACACTTGCTGTGGAGAAGCTTGTAAAACTTCCCTGCTCCCTGCAAACAAATCAGCCCCGTCTTTGACAGTGGCATCTAGAAGGAGCTATGATGAGGATTAACACCATGATGAGATGAAGCTCATTGGCTCCTGTGAAGAAGCAGCACCAGCTCAGGCTTCTCAATGAAATGGATGGGATACAGGCTTTGAGGTTCTTTCTGGCTGGAAGAATCACTGTCCTGGAAAAGATCTTGTAAGTCCTCTAACCCAAATACTTTTTCTGATACAAGAAACCATAGCTTGAGCATCCTCAACAGATGACTGTCCAGCTTGAAGATTGAAGATCATCAAGACAGTAGAAGGTCCAACTCACCTAAGCAAGTGCACCCATTGTTACACTGCTTTTGCCCTTATGATTTTGTTCCAGTGTTCAACCAAAAGCTACCCTTTTGCAACTTAAACCTGTAAGATGTAGTCCTGCCTTTTGGAATATCAGGAAACAAATTTTTGCCCTCTTCTGTGTGACAGCCCTCTGG
Organism: Iguana delicatissima; assembly: GCA_948472985.1. Lineage (NCBI taxonomy): Eukaryota > Metazoa > Chordata > Lepidosauria > Squamata > Iguanidae > Iguana > Iguana delicatissima. The sequence continues at coordinate 1,204,406 of CAOKZL010000010.1, forward strand.
ATATTTAAAAAGTGCTTGCATATCCCATCTTCTTTTATTCTCCAGGCTAAACATCAATTTCTTCTTTCCTCAGAGGACACATTTTCCATAGCCCTTAAATGATTAAATTGGACTCTTTCACTTAGGAGTTTTGCAGCTGTATTATTTTCAAGCCCTGCTTTAAAAACCAGCACCTGTCATCATGGAAATTATTACCTAAGAGGTCCTTCACCCACATTTAGTGTTTCCCAAGACTTCCACTTTTCTTTTTCGTCAAGAGAAAATGGAATAGAGGTAAAGTATAAGCATTTTTCTCTCGAAAGTTTCCATTGGCCTTTACATCTTCAGTTCCTTTCATTTACCACAGCTAAGCCCTGTCTAAACAGCAGATATCCCCTCTTAAGAGTTGGCAGGCCCATGACATAACAATGCCCTATCCCCGTGTGCTGTGGAACATTATACTGCGACTTCTGAGGTCATTTCTGCACTACATTGTTATAGTGCTATTATTCCACTTTCAACATCCTGTGGAATCCTGGGGTTTGCAGTTCAGTGAGGGGCCTTTAGAAATCTCAGCCAGAGAGCTCTTTGGCCTCAGGAAACTACAAACCCCAGAATTCCACAGGATGTTGAAGGTGGAATAATAGCACTGTAACAGCGTAGGGTGGAAATGGCCAAAGTCTCTGAAGTTGGGATATTGAAGACTGGGAGAGTAATAGTTTGCCATAAAAAGGTAGATTGGGCAGTAGCCTTGTGCCAACAAGCTCACCTCCTCTCATACCTGCCTTCTGCTTTCCAAATTTCTATAACAACGAGTTGGACAGCAAAGAAAGGAAGAAAATTAGCTCATTGGAAATGTAGTACTGGAAGAATGTTCTACAAATGCCACGGATCACCAGAAAGACAAGCCAAAGGGTCTGGGAGTAAATTGAGCCTGGATACTAGAAGCCAAAATGAGTAAACTGAAGCTACTGCACTCTGGCATAACAAGAGACAACAGAAGTCACTGGAAAAGATGATAATGCTTACAGGCAGTAGGAAAAGAGGAAGAACACATCACAGATGGCTTGATTCAATCAAGGAAGCCACAAGCCTGAGTCTGTAAGACCTGATCAGGGTTGCTGAAGACCTTGCAGGGGGGCTCTCATTTGTAGGCTCCCCATGTTTTAAGCCACCATGATATCAAATAACAACAGCAAAGTCTGATTCTGGCTGATGTTTGTCTGAAATGATTGGCGGGTAGAAAGTGCTGAGAATGCAAGGTTGGTGGAGTGAGTGGAACTTGCCATGGTTGTGGGACCTACAGATGAGGATGGTCAGACCAGCTTCTTTTAAGTTTGTCTTCAGAGATGGCCCATCAGAAGGAACTTTGCTTGGGAGAGGAACCCACAAACCTGAAGCTGATTCGTTTCTATTCTCTGCTAAAACTGATGGCATTTCAGCTTTACCTTACCACTGAAAGGAAAGTATAGTGAGTAACTGGACAGGAAAAGAGGGGTAGGAGGAGCAGGGTAAATTATGTCAAAAGGCAAAATGAGATTATTGTCTCAGGCAGCAGATACTAGAAGATGGCTGCACAGTGGTGGAGGCTGCACAGTGTTGACATGTGTTTGGCCCTTCATCCCATCCACTACCCTGCTGCCTTCAGTGTCCCAGCTTTTCATGCTGCCATGTATCTGCTACAGGCTTTGACACACTGTCTCTCCATCCAAGATAATACCTAGAAGCCAAGCAAGTTATTTCACCGCCTCGAACTGTCCTGATTTGGCAGGGACAATCCTGAAAAAACTTCTGTCATCCCGTTTGTTGGTAATTTTGAAATTTCCCAGTCTTGTCTCTTCTACTCCCACCTCCCTACAGGGCCTTTCTGCACCTTACATTTTTCTGGTGCTGGGGTGTGGGGATCGACGCGAGCAGCCTCTGGCGAGAGGCTCTCGTGTCCCTGCTGCTTCAGCTCCGCACGAGCTGTCTGCTCGCACGAGAGCCCCGCCTTTTCCTTCCGCAGTGCAGCCTGGGACTTTCCCAGGCCTTGCTGGGGCAGGAGCGCTACTCAGCGCAGCTCTGGAAGCTCCACATGCCAGGTAAGTGCACGCGGGGCCCAGGAGCAATGTGCAATCATGCACCATTTTCAGCTTCCAGCTGAAAATGAAAAAGGGCGCGATTGGCGCCTGCCGGCCCCTGGAGCATCAGGCGATTGTGAGTGTGTTGTGCAGATCGCTCCTCACAATCGCACTATGCTCCAGGTGCCCTTTTGCATGCCAAATGCCATGCAGAAAGGGCCTTTGCCCTCAGGTTACTTCAATTGCTGCAAACTGAGGTCAAAATGCAAAAGTGGTTTGCCTTGAAGTAACTCAGTTAGGTGGGAGGAGAGGTGAGGAGAAAGAGAAGACCTTTGTCTTTCCCAGTAGGTTCAGGCAAAAGCAAACTGCTGCAGTCTCTCCTAGCTTGGATGTTCTTCCACATTAATAACTTTTGCCTTCTTGACTGCACGCTGATGCTGCCTGGTCATACGTGTCCAGTTTTTATTGGTGAAAAGATAGAGGTTATGTCACTTTGCCACATGAGCCAGAGAATTCCAGAAGTACTTCTTTTCCTCTCTGGCAGTAAAAATACTATAATAATGGAAAATAACTAACAATTTGATCCCCATGGTAGCACCCGAAGTCTGTTGCCTGAGGCACCTGCCTCACCCTGACTAATGATAGGGCTGGCCCTTGCTTTCAGTGCAGGGTCAAATAAGAGGCATTCTTGGTAACAAAGAGATTTTGGGAAATATTGGCAAGGTGTGTGTATGATGTCTAATGAGCTTCCAAGCCGTGCTTATAAAGAAGTTGTAATAAAATTCTGATTGCGGCATTCAGAATAAGCAGCAAGTGTTCATTTGAACAGCCACCCAGTGACAATCCAACAAGCACACATGGGTCCTTTAAATAAATGCATCAAGCTGGCAATAAGGACAAACATTTACGTAATTATGGTGCCAGTATTTCTTCAGTTCACACAATGTTAATTAGGGCAAAAATGAAAGATTAAAAAAAAAAGCTGTTTCATTTAAAGAACACAGCGGGGACCCGCAGACACATTCATAATCCAAGGCCAAGATTGTTTTGTCTCTGTGCATCTTCAAGGAGGCAATTTACATTTCCCATCAAATAAATAAAATGGGATGTAGAAAGGCAGGAGCTAGCAAATCAGGTTCTTTTTGACATCGCTCAAGGGCGGATGCTCCAGAGGAAAAACTGGAGAACAAGGTACCATGGGCACTGATGGGCTTGCAGCCCTATGTCCTCTCCAACCATAGGATCTTGTCCCAAAGTTGTGGCACAGATGAAGAGAGATCACCAACTGAGAACAGAGGTGAGTCAACAGGCAGGCAGATCAAAGAGCAGGAAGATTTGCTTTAAATATTCCTTGGGTGGACCAACCTGAAGGATTTGATTTCAGCATTGGCACCTGAGCAGCACTTGTCTCTCTTGGCCTTGAAATGCCCACCTCTCCCCAGGCCCACAAAAATGCCATGGAGGCTCCTGTGAAGAAGGCAGCTCACCAAGGAGTGAAAATGGAGGCTCCTTGCCACTCCGTAACATTTACTGCAGTCCACAAAGGGACCCCCATTAAATCTGTGGGCCCAGTGCTTTCCTCATCTCAATAGTCTTAGATAGAATCTGAAAATTGCAATAGCACACAGGAAAGATTGCAATCCAATTCAGCCAGCACTCTCCTTCTAGCTCCAATTTAAGACTGATTATACAAAGATTTTGTGGCTTCAACATCAATAGCAATAGCACGTGTATTTCTACACCACTTGTCAGCTAAGCACTCTCTAAGTGGTTTACAATGTATTAGCTAATTGCCCACAACTAGCTGGGTACTCATTTTACTGACCTGCAGAAGGATGGAAGGCTGAGTCAACCTGGAGCCCAGCAGGATTGAACTCACAACCCTGTGGCAGCAGTACCAGCATTTAACCACTGCACCACCAGAGCTCATCAAGCCAGTTTATCTTCTTCCTCCCCCCCCCATGTTTTGCTTAGTATCCATCCTAATGGTGAATTCTGCAAAATTCTAAAGCTTCCCTCCTGCTCTTGTAACATTCTTGGTTGATGCAAATAGATTATTCCGCAATGGATTTTATATTTCCTGATCAATGTTTGATGGGCATATTGCATTCCAATAGTCCATTTGGGAAGTTATTAGAAAATGGATCACTTTGGATGATCTGGCCACAATAGTCAATGCTCTTCTAATTTCCCAACCTTGACTGCTACAATATGTCCTACATGGGGTTTCCCTTGATGACAGTCCATAGGCTATAGCTGGTGCAGAAGGTTGCCACAGCAGCGTTGATGAGGGCAAGAAGGACTGAAAGTCTTACACCTGTTCTAAAATGTCCACACTAGATGGCAGTTAAGTCACCAGGCCCAATTCATTTGTATCAGCATTGTTGTTATTGTTGTTGTTTCAAGTCATTTCCAATTTATGGAGATCTTAAAGTGACCCTATCATGGGGTTTTCTGGGGCTGAGAGTGTTTGATGCACCCAAGGTCACCCAGCGGGCCATATAAACCCCTAAATGACTCGGGTACTTAAAGGACGGCCACTCCCAGTTACCAGCCCATCTGGTATTTAAGACTGCCAGCGAAGCTCTGCTTTTGGTGCCCCAGAGTCGTGTTGCCCATAGGCTACCACATGTGGCAGGCCTTTCTTAGTGATGGCACCCTGGCTATGGAACAGCCTCCCAGCAAAGTTCTTGTTGTGTGTCTTTTCTCTTTCAGGCAACAGTCAAAATGATATCTATTTGTACAAGCTTTGGGGAGTAAGAAAGCGTTGTTTTTGACTGGAGATTGTTTGTATTGGTTTTGTTGTTTTTGAGCAGTCTTTTAAATTTGTGGTTTCAGTAAGGATGTAATTCTTCCCAAATGCCACAACAGGTAATTTCAGAAATTTTCTTCCTATTGTGAGAAAGTCTTCAAAAACTGTGCAGTTTCTGAAGGCTATTCAAGATTTGGTACTTAGGCTGCACAAATGTTGCACTTTTTTTTTTTTGCACAGATAACAGCATTTTTTGCACAGGAAACAGCATTTGCTGGATGAAAATAACATTTCAATGCAAAAATATTAATTCCTGTTCAGAAAATATTTTCCATGTAAAAACAAACAAACAAACAAAAATTGCAATTGGGGATTTGTTCTGCACAAAATTCACTTGTAGTTGTTTTGCGCAGAAAACAATATTTTCCAGGCCGGAAGCAATGTTTTCTGCATGGAAAATAATATTTCAATGAAGAACTATTAATTTCTGCACAGAAAATGCAGTTTTTGGTACATAAAATGTTGTTTTCTATGCAAATCAATCATGTGTAAGTTTTACACACAACAAATCCCCAACTACAGCTTTTTTTTGGTGAACGGAAAACACAGAATTCATAGTTCTGCACTGAAATATTATTTTCCATTCATGAAACACTGTTTGCTGTGCTGTTTTCTGTGCAAAATAACCATTTGTGAATATTGTACAGAATAAGTCCCGAATTGCAAAGATTCACATCAGTGCAGGATTCTTCTTGTTAGGGCTTCTCAACACTTGAAAAAAAATGTGGGTTTTAACATTTTCTAAATATTTTTGAATAGTCTTTCCATGTCCAGATTTTAGATACTGTGTAATTGTAGCTGGGAAGAAGGGGTATAAATTGAAACAACAACAACAACAGCAACACAAAGACGATGTCAGCCCATAGTTTGCATCATCTACTTAGTTACATATGCATAATTAAGTAGCATCTACTTGCCCAATCCCCTAAACCTAATTTACCAGGCAGCAGCATCACCAAGAGACAGAAGCCTGTTCAGCCCACCTTTGGGGTTCAGGAGGATGATTTTTTCCACCCCTCTTCCTCTCAACAAGCAAGGTTGCAACAAGGAATTGTGATGGGATCCTGCTTCTAATTGTTGCAGCCTTGCTAGCTGGTGGGAGGGTGTTGGAAATGTCACCCTTTTGTGTCCTTATCGCCTGCTGAACACACCTCAGTTTTTTGGTGTGGCTGCTGCATGCTGAAGTTGATTTGAAAGGGCATTTACAACTCTGGCAATAGTGCCACAATTGCAACTACATAGAATTGGTGGATAAAGAACAGGCACGGATCTGTAACTCCAGGTTATGAATCTGTAACTGCACTACATGATGCCAGCTGATATTCTTAGCACTTCTACATTATATCAAAAGCTGCACTTTCATTTATTTTTTTAAAATTTTTCTTTCTTTGTACCAGTAAAGCCAGCTATTCCCTTAGAGAACTTAAAGCTGCTAAGAAAATCTGACAGAGCTGTAACGATAAAACCCGGCCTGATAAACCATCCATCTCAGCCTACAGTTTGGTTTTTCAACTTTTGACATTGAGCATAAGAAGGAACAGAAGGCCCAGAGCGCTCGATACCAAATGTTTTTCTTTCTGCCTTAATGGATCTATGATTGACTGCACCACCCGCTTAAAAGAAGTGGCGAGGGAAAGCTCTCTGAAGGGCGAGCAAGCAGTCGAAATGCATCGACCTCGCTTTCCATTGTACACATTGTGTAAAGATGGAACGTGGGCTGCAGATGAAATCTCTTTCAAAAGTAGGTAGAACAAGGTTCTGTGGTTCTTCAGGGATGCAAATATGGGGAAATGCTTAACCTATGTTTAACTTGTTAACACTTAGCCTTTGTGGGAATATAAAAACTGTCAAGATATTATTTTTAATAAGTGATAGAAAGCTGGCATTTGGTACACCCAAGAATGCAAGTAAGAGTATAAGAAGAATACTGCTGGGTCAGACTGAAGGATCGGAGCTGTCCCAAGACATTTTGCTGCCTGGGACAAAGGAGAAGATGGCAATCTCCCCCTTCCATGTATAAAAGCCAACTGGACAGGCAGCTGAATTGAACTTCAGTAAAGGTGATAAGAGAATATTTTCCATTGACTGGAAGGCAGAGGACTAGTTTAGGGGGTGAGGAACCAGCTGTGTGGCACATATAGCTCTGTCCACCAAGAATGGATAGTTTTCGGGGGACTCAAGAGTTGGGTGCCCTTGCTGGGAGCATCCCAGGCCCTGACATTTCAGGGCTCCATTTCAGGGCTCCAAATCCTAAGACCAAGGGATGGTACCTAGTGAGATGGGACAGGCTAGCAGACTAGGTGGACTAGCTCGACCCTTTGGAGAATCTACAGAATCTACAGCTGCCATTTTCAAACAGTCTACAACAGGGCCAGCGATGCACTATAACACACACGTGTACACACAACTAGGGATACAATTCTTTCAAAATTTTGTTCTTTCTGTAAGAATGTATAATTGCATAATTCTAACATTTTTCTTCTTTGCTATGAAAGGGTGATCAAAAATCGAGAAAAGACTATACGCACACTATACACAGTTCAAGAGTTATATGTGTCCACCCCCGCAAAAAAAGGATCTAGGCTTCCTCCGCAGAAAACCTGTTTTCTGTGTAGAGGACAAGCTTTAAGCACGCACGCGGGTGCACACACAGAGCTTCTTGTGCACAAAACAACATTTTCTGCATTGAAAGTCTATTTTCGGTGCAGGAAACTTTTCTCTCCACAAAATAAATAAATAAATAAATGTCATTTTCTGTGCAAAAACCAAAACCTTTCCTTCCTTCCTTCCTTTATTTATTTATTTATTTATTTATGGGGTATGTGCAGAATAAGTCCTGATTTGAGAATATTGTCACCTGTCTAGCACTCTCCTTTTCAGGGTTTTCTGACGCTAAAGAAAGCCATTTTTATGGAATATTCCTTCCCTAAGACACACATACATATTTTTCCAAGGCATAGTTCTCACTCCAAGATTCCTTCTCATTGCCTTGAAGATTACAGGAGAGGGGTCAGGCCTTGAGGTCTGGTATCTCTGCTTAGGACAGTCAGCTGATAAATCCCTGCTGCCCCTGCCTCTTCTATTTGAGGCAGTTGCTTCATTCTGTCCAGCGGTAGGACCAGCCTTGCTAGAATGGACAAGCATATTATGTTTGCTTTCTCATAACCTTGTTTTTCTTCATCCCTAAATTCTTTCCATCCCATTCATGAAGTAATTTGAGAGTTTCAGTAAGGTCTCATGAAAAATGAAATAGAATTAAAAGATGCTAAATTTAGATGTGCCCTGCGCGGAGGGGCCCATGTTGTTCATGCTTGCTATGCAGCTATTTATAGATGAAAAGTCTGGCATAAAAAAAAGGAAGAAAAGCCAGTAATCCTAATTCAGTATCACAGACATGGCAACTTGATTCTTTTTTTTTTAATTGATAAGACCATTCACAAATTTCTCCAGAAATGGGATGCAACATTTAGGTAAAGTTGAATGTCAGCGAAAATGAAACTGATTGATTCTTCTATCCTTAGCCGAATGGACAAATGTGTCAGTTTTGCTTTTCCGCGTTCTTTCTGTTTCATTTATGAAGATTCTGCCCCTGGAGGCTAAGTTCTCTTTCAGCAAATGGTGGCACCTAATCTGTGCAATGCCTTCACCAGAAAGACTTGGGGACTTTCTGCACTACCCTGTTATAGTGTTATTATTCTACTTTCAACATCCTGTGAAATTCTGGAGTTTGTAGCTTCCTGAGGCCAAAGAGCTCTCTGGATGAGAATTCTAAATCTCTCTCCCTAAATGGCAAACCCCAGGATTCCATAGGAGGTTGAAAGTGGAATAATCGCACTATAACAGGGTGGTGCGGAAAGGTCCTTACTTGGTACAAAGGCCATTATGACACCACAGGCCCATTCACACTACAGAATTATACACTATTATTCCACTTTAACTGCATAGTTCTGTTCCATGGAATCCTGGGACTGGAAGCTTAGGGGTAAGCATTCAGAATTCCCAGCTAAAGATTTTGAGTGCTTCACCAGACTACACGCCCCAGGTTTCCACAAGATGGAACTGTGAATTAAAGTGGAATGATAGTGCTATAATGGCTTAGTGTTTGTAGGCCGCCAAGTGAAGTCCGTTTCATTCTCCCAGACATTTTAGAGACTGCTCTAGTGCTTCTGCACCTTTGTACTCCTATTCTGCTGCTGGATTTATTTATTTATTTTTTTAAAAGGCTGAATTGTATTGCTTTGTTCTGTGAGTTCTGCAGAAGATATTTTGCTTCTTCAGTTGCTGTTGTATTTGCATGATTGCCATAGATGTTTTTTTAAAGGAGAACTTTGGTTCAGGGGGAGACAAAAACTGCAATCCCTCCATTAGAACTCAGTAAACAAGCCAAATAAAATTCCTAGCTTTCCCTAAACAAACCTAAAACCAAGAATTCAGCCTCCCATTCCTCACATAAGCTGAATGGGTGCTTATGGGGAGCACACCAGAAAGTTTCCAAGATAGCTGTCCCATTGGGGCTGACCCAGTTACTGATATTTGGGGGTATACTCTTCCTGAAAATGGATGTTCCACTGAGCAATTACAGCCAATAGCTTGCAACAAACCTGTGCCTCTCCGTCAGTTTGTCTAATCCCCTCTCAGAGCCATCTAACCTGTGATTGAAAATCTCCTGAAGGTTTGAAATAACTGAAAACGGGGCATTTTAACACCTGCCACTCAAACCTCACAATATTCAATTTATCTCAGAATAGCAGCTAGAAACCCAGCACAGTAATCTGCAGCATACGTGTTCAGAGTAGAATCTGGCCTTTGCATGTCTGAGCTAGACGCAGACTGGGGGAGTCAGAGAAGGAGGGGGCGGTGGCAGCCACAAACAGAAGTTTTGGAAACAAGCCATGTACCTAACAGAAAGGAGGTAGTGCGGAAGCTCCGCTTTTGCTGGTGAACAAAGGCGACGGCAGGAGGGGAGGCTGTTGCATTTTCAAAGGTATGCTTGCTTATTTGCCTCTTAACAGATTTATATCCCATCCTATATCCAAAGATCTCAGGGCAATTTATAATAACACAAATTTTAAAGAATAATTTGTTGTTATTGTTGTGTGCCTTCAAGTCACTTCTAACTTAAAGCAACCCTAGCAAGCCAGAGCGATGTAGTGATTTGAGCCTTGAGATCAGGGTTCAATGCCCTGCTTGGCCATGAAAGCCCACTGGGTGAGCTTGGGCACGTCACATGCTCTCAGCCCCAGAAAACCCCATGGTAGGTTTGCCTTAAGGTCGCCAGGAGTCAGAAATGACCTGAAGGCACACAACCACAATGGGGCTACCTTATAATGGGGTTTTCGAGGCAAGAAGTGTTGGAGGGGGTTACTTTTACTTTCCTCTGAGGCTGAGAGAGTGTGACACACCCAAGGTCACCCGGCGGGTTTCCAGGGCTGAGTGGAGATTTGAACCCTGTTCCCTTGAGTAGTAGTCTGACATTATACCATGCTGGCTTAAAATGTAAAAAGTTTTAAAAAATGTTAAGTAGTTTATCAATTAAAAAGCAGGCAATTTTTTTTAAAAAAATGCAACTATAAGATAAAATCAATTAAGTCTGAAGGCTTTAATAAAAAGCTAGGTTTTGATTTAGCACCGAATTTATCCCAGTGTTGGCACCAATTGGGCCTCCAGAGGGAGAGAATTCCACAACTGGAATGCCATAGCAGAGGAGGTTCTCTCCCATGTCCTCTCACAATGTTTCCCCCCTAATGGGGGGACACAAGAGGAGACCCCCTCCAATAAATAATCAGTTCTCGGACAGGCATATAGAGCGAGGCACTCCCTTAAGGATCAATGTCCAAAACCATTTAGGACTTTAAATGTTATCACCAACACCTTGAATTCAGATGGAAGCAAACTGGCAATTTAGAATACAGTGGTGTGTCTGTTACATATGTGCACAAATACACGTTTTGTTTTTTTTAAAAAAGATACCCCCAAGTTACTTAGCTCACATTGAAATTAAGTCAGGGTGGGAATTTATGGTGCAGAGTTGTAGCAAGACAAGTTTCACTGGCAGGGGGTGCAGAAGAGTTTGGACATCAGTCCCTATAAAAAGTCTCTGTGGAAAAATGTTTTCATAGATAACGACAAAAATAATCCCCCTAATGCCTATTGTCCACATGCAAAATACTTGTTTAAAGGAAATAAGTGACTAGGAAGTAAATCTATATTGCACAAGTCATCATTTTGAACAGCTAATAAATAATACATTTGAGCTGTCACTTCTCTGCAAACTTGAGGACAAGCTCTCCACTTGAAATTCCTTCAAATATGCTACTTTCAAAGCCAAGATGACTAAATTTGTGCTTCTCTGCTGATGTGTTGAACGCCTGTATGATATCAGCGTGGACATCAAAACGGAGAAGGGATTTTCACACATAACTATAGATGTACCAGAGATGAGTCCTGCAGCATAAACAAGTGTACATACATGGAAATGCTGTAAGTCTTAGTAAGTTACAAAAATGCTAAAGTTTAGGCTGTTGCAGTTCTACCAGATCCTTTCCTCTGGATGCCTTAATTACATTTCTAAATGTTCAGTTGCAATGCTAGAAATTTGGAGACTGAAGGAAAATTTCATTGGGCAGGGTAGCATTCTTCTCAGGGGGACAAAGCCCTTATTTGTCTCCCTGTCACCGCATCCCTGGTGGGAAGGTAACTGGACTGTAATTCCCATCTGCCTTACCCAGCAAAATCAATAGTGAAGCCCTCTCTTGAAAACCTGAAAAAGGTCTCCTTATCCTCCACCATGGAAACTCAAAAGAAATGTGATTAAATATTTAACCAGTAAATAGGTTCCGTAGAAAGTGAGTTAGTGGCACTTCATTTCCATTGATTTCAGTGGGAAGTTGAAGTCTAAGTTAAAGTCCTCACTGAATTTGTTCCATTGATTTCATAAGGACCCAAGTCCAACTGGCTTGGCCTGGACCCAACTCAACATCTCTGGATTGGGTCCAGCCTTATTCCTTCCAGGAAGAGACTCACAGAAATTAATGTGATGTTAAGTCTCATTGATTTTGATGGATTTCCTCTATGTATAGCTTTGTCCCTAAGTACAACTGAGTTTTGACTTTAAATCCAATCATCTGAAAAGAGATGAGCCTTTTTGGGAAGATTAAACAGTACCATTTCAACCCTAGCTGGAATATGTATTATGATTTTGGTTAACATATTAACTGCACCATGTAATTCCAACTGAAATTTTGATTTTTTTTTTTTTTTAAAAAACCCTCTGGAATCCTTTGTATCCTTTGCTCCTCTCTTTCCCATGCAATCCACAGGTGATGCAGTCCAGAAATGCTCTGGACTCTGCTAGTTCCATTCTAACTGTGATGTGGCAAACTCTTCACAACTCCCACAAACACAACTATTTCCAAGGGATCCAAAATCGCAAGCAAATTTGTCAAGAGCACAAATTAACGGAGGTAGCAAGCAGCTCTCCGAATACGTACTAAAGGAAGACAAAAAGAAGGCATTTTTTAAACTTACCTTTCAGAATCTCCAGCGATGGTGTCTCCTGCCCTCTGTGAGAAGGAAGAAAAAGAGAAAGAAGAAGTGATGTTTTCACAATCTGAGTCGAAGAAGAAGAAGAAAATGAGTTCTCTGACATGACCAAAGCTGCCTTATCTGCAGGAAGAACAAGGCCACAGAAACAGCTCAAGTCAGGAGGCTGGTAGTTCTAACGGGAAGGAAGCTGAAAACCTGCACCCCGTGTGTAGAAAGGTTTTACAAAAACCATTCAAAACAGAACTATGATTTTGCGATGCAGAGTACAGAGATGGTGTTATGGGGTTTCTTTTTGCCTTTTAAAACAAGGAATGGTCCAGAAGCATGTTGGAATGGATGGAAGAAAGTTTTAGTTTTTAATCTGCAACGGGAGTGTATCCATAAGAAAGGTCAAACTAGGAATGTCCATCTGCAGGTGCTTTTGCTTTGGAGTGATCCATGGCACAAAAAGAATTTTGTGGGAAGGTCGGGGGCAGCCTACTTCTATTGCCCTGCTAGAGTCCCAGCACCCACTTTGTGGATATTCCCTGGGGGGTAGTGGTGGAAATAAGGGCATTGTCCCCTCAATAAGAATTGCGTCCCCCAAATTTTCTCGCAGTTCCCAAATTTCTAGCACTGTAGGAACTTAAAACTTTAGTTGAGCATTTGGAAATAGAATTTAGGCATCCAATAAAAGGGGGCAAGCAAGTCTAACCAGGGAATCCAATCTCAGCAAACAGAAAAGTTTTAAGCAAGAATGACTGTCAATATCTCACTCCCTGCAATGCTAGAAATTTGGGGAATGGAGGGAAATTTCATTAGAAGGGTGGCAAAATTCTTATTTAGAGGGGCATTGGCTCCATTTTGTCCTGCCACTCCACCCCAGTATCTACACTGCTGAAAATTCCTTCTTTCCTACCTCAGTAGCCCTTGGAATTGGCAGAAAATGGGGTCACTAGGATTTTTTGATCCTTTGGAGTGGTTTTTTGGGGGGTACACAGCCACATCCCCCTGCCATTTCCATTGGATTCCACTTTTCTGGCAGCGGAAGTCCAACACAGAATCCTGCTTAGTATTTTTGGTGGGAAAACTGCAGTTGTTAGAAATGCCAAAGTCAGTATTGTGGTACTGATCCAAATCATCTCTCTCTCTCTCTCTCTCTCTTTCTCTTTCTCTCTCACACACACATTGAGTTCCTACATCACTTAAGCATAGCATAAATATTCACTGGCGGAGTTATGTTAAGCAACCTATGACCTAAATACCAACACTGGGTAACATGTGGATCAATAGTCAATATGCTTGTGTAACATCCATTGTGCAGAAAGGCAATATATATAGGGAATGTAGGTGTTCCTCTATGCACTGCTGCACAAACAACGGTCCCACACATTCAACTCCTCTTACACCTCCATTAGCTGGATACAACCATGCGTATGTGTAACACAAGTTACACCTACACATGTCCTAACGGGATGCTTGCCACAATGTGGCTATTGAACACAGAAGAGCAAATATGTAAGTTTTGCTTTCTTCCATATCCAGTTTTTTTTGAAGAAAGATTGTAAGTTCTTTCTATCTCTTTTATAAAGAAAATTGCAAATTTGCCTAAGTTCTTACTGAAATGGAACAGAGCAAAACTTTCAGGCATCCATAAGGAGAGGTCAAAGTAAGTGCCTGTTTACGCACAGGCATTCATGCATCTGTACTGGGTGAATTCAGTAAGCAAAGTACCGCTGTCTGCACATGGAGTGAAACTTGATGTATTTCCTTGCCTTACAGTCCGTGAAAATGAGGAACCTCTCGAAAGAAAAGAAAAGAAAAGAAAAGAACAGAACAGAACAGAACAGAAAAGGATAGAAACACTCATACAGCTTTTATAAACCTTATCAAAAGTCAGTGTGTTCATTCAGAACCTGTTAATGTTGTGTTATCCTTCTTTTGTTCTACTTTTAAAAAAAGTCTCCAGTTCTATGATGTTTGTTTACTTATTGGATTTTTTTATTCCACTCTTTCCCTCCAAAGTTGAGACTCGAGTTTGCTTAGAATAAAACTGAATCAAAATACAAAGCACAAAGCAAGTTCCATATTAAATCAGAATCACATTAAAGTGACCTAAACACATCAATAAAGAAAATATAGAACTTGTTTAACAAAAAGCCCCTTGTTTAAAAACCAGGTAGTTGACAGAAAGATTTCTTGCAGGTAGAAGGACAAGGGAGAAGGGCCTTCCTAACCTGCCTTTGAAGGGAGTTCTTGGGAGTTGCTATCAATAAAACCTTCTTCATTAGGATATTTGCAATTTTTTCAGTTTTTTTTTCAGAAAAGGATTTGAACAAATTTCAAATCTATCCCTAGTATTAAACAAATAAATACATAGGGAAATCTGATCTGGTTTGGCCCTTGTACCGACAATTTGTCTGTTCTTTGGGTGTTTGCCTACATCCTTTCATTGATGCTGTTTACTTTGCTCTGACATTACAAACATTCACAGACATGCCAATTATTGAAGGTGGTGGTGAGGAACCAGTTGGAGAAATAGAAGAAGCAAATATTGGAGAGCACCCAACGGAGGAAAAAGAGGACCCTCATCTCCAAGTTCTCAGTGGGTGGTATTTATTTAATTTATTTTACTATTTTAAAACAAGCCCAAAGAGCTTTGGCCCATGTATACATCTCAAGAGGTCTCTCATTTATTGTCAGTCCAGTAAATGGAATGAGATTTCCAGGTCCAGAAATTTCTGCTGCTAGGTAGCATCTTGCTCTTGAAGACCACTGAAATATATACAAAGGCTCTGCTGGCTATTTGCCATAATAAATGAAATGAAATGAATGAATGAATGAATACAAAGGCTGAAACAAGTTGGGCTTGTTCCAATTTTTTTTAAAAATGCAGTGCACTGAGTACTTGGAGAACCTTCCTCAGGAAACCTGTTGTCCAAAGGCCAACAAACAGTATGGTTCAGAACCCAAACACCCAATAAGAAAATGTATATATGACCATTTCTGCATGACGAAGCTCTTCCGCGTTGTCTTGCTGCAGTCCTGGGTCCAGAAGGGAACTCATAAGCAAAGCTCCCCTCTGCACCTGCTCTGTCCATGCGGAAGAGAACGCAATGGTGCCATGTCTTCCTTCCGCAGTGCAGCCGGGCTTTTTCCATTGCTGTGCTACAGAAGGAAGTGTCACCAAAGTGCTTCCGCATCTTCCGCATGGCCAGAAGTGACGGGAGCGCTGCACGATTGCAGGCACGAAATGGTTTTTTTCCGTTTTGCGAAAACTGCGCAAGCGCAACGCTCCACACCAGGATGGCAGCGGGATGGCGATGACATCATGTGGAAGCGCAACCTGCTGACCGCTGCCATCCTGTGGCAACAACGCAACAGCGACATCGTGAGGAAAGGGCCTATGTCAAAAAATGCATTTGTATCTGTATTACACGAATGCCTCTTGTGCAATTAGTGCATGCAACCTACATGAGGTTAGCAAGTGAAGCTGCTGTGTGTTGCAGGTATGCTGAGAGACAGGAGAATGTCAAGGGGAAAATATTCTGGGAAGAAAAGAATTGGGGAAGGTAGGAGTGTGAGATATTTAATTAATTAATATTGCTCCTTCCTCCTGAAATGAAATTCAGTGCTGAAGGTCCCCCCGCCACCTCTTCCTTCTTGTCAAGTTCAGTATGCAGGAGAATTGCGTAGCTTCTGAAGCTAGTCAAACAGCTTGAAACCCCAGACAGACATGTTCTAAAATTGTCGTACCATTTGTCTATTTGCAAACACTGCTAAAATGTGTGAACAGCTTCAGAAACTGCAACTCTGGAACTTTGGAAAGTCAGTTGTTGGCAGACACAACAGTGAACAGTGAGGGACTTTGCCTTTCCCCTACTGATTTGCATATGTAGTGGCTGTTACAATTAATTCCTTATTTTAAAGAAGCATATGGCTGCTAAGTACATTCATAGAACCATTGTCCCCGTTCCTAGAAACATTTTTGTAATTATACAAGAGAGTCTCAGCTTTTTCTTTACCGTTGTGGGCTGATAGCTAGAGCAGGGTAGGCAACCTAATAAGTTTTCATATTTGAGGACTACAACTCCCTTAATAACTCATCATTTGTTGTGCTAGCTGGGTCTCATGGGAGTTGCAGTTCCTAAATGTGAGGAGAACCTTAGTTTCCCCTGCCCTAGTGCAACAGCAGCTAAAGGCATTGACAAATGATAGGATGTAAATGTTTTGAACAGGTGAATAAATGATAATAACCTAGGAAGGTTAACAGAATTTAGAGAACCTTTTCCTAAAAGAATGCTAGGCACATTTATCAGTGGAATATGAAAACATATATCAGCACTACTTTCTAATTTTTTTCCCCATTGTGTTTTGTAGTACTGACATACCCTTGATCATTCAAAGTTTCCAAATTGGTTTTTCAGAAGGTATGAATGAGAATCAAAAAGGGTAATTCATAAAAGCAGCCGAGTATCTAAAAATAGCAGCAATGAAGCAAACCTTAAGAGATCTTCAAGACCTCCCGGGCAAATAAATGAGATTAAGTGCTGGCTCCAGATTTAGAGGATTCCACGGGCAAGATGCCCAAGGGGTCAGTGGGCCCACATCTCTCCCAGCACTGTCATGACCGCCGCATTTGCTTGCCTTCCCTCTCTGATCCCTGTCCTGTGGGAGAGCACCAGGCAAGTCAAGGTTGCTGCTCCGTCTCCTCACCCTGTCTCTGCTTTGCTAACATGCTTAAAGAGAGCAGCTCAGCAGGAAGAAAGAGAGAATCAGCAAAAGAGAGAGAGAGAGAGGTTTTGACAGCTAGAAGTAGATCATCTTCTGGGGCGATCTGGAGGTTGGCAGTTGCCCAGTGATGCTGGCCATCATGGCCAACCCAAAAAGAATGTCCCTTGTCAGTGAAAAGACTTCTTGTTTGATACAAAATGAGACTCTCTGGGATGATAATTCCAGATCCAGGATGCCACAACTGAGAAAGCCCTGTATCTGTTTCCTGTTCCCCTCACCAATGAATGTAAGACAAACCAGGGAAGGATCCTGAAAAAACTATTCAAACTTTGTGATACAAGGAGAGGAAAACCCTACACAGCTAAACATAGCAAGCAAATGAAGATATACAAGACACTGAAGTCTTATATGAATGCACAGTCATATGTATCCCTGTTTAGAAGTACATTTCCTGAGACTTATTCAGATGTATGCCCCATTACGACTTTCTTCCAGGTAAGTGTACCTAGGATCATCACTTGAATACGTACAAATTTGTCTTAATATATTTGAGGAATCCATAGTTCCTTGAATTCTTCCTAAAAACTAAAATTACTATGGAAAATCCCAATTACTTAATTCAACAAGGTTGACCCAAGACATCTTGCTGCCTAAGGTAAGGAACACAGTTGTACTGGCTCCCATTGCCTGTACAAAAGCTGAACGGACAGACACAACTCTCTTCCACAGTGAGGATGGGGCTGTGTCCTCTATTGCACTGAGAGGCTGTGGGAAGGCTAGCTTGGGAGATGAAGACCAGGCCACATGATGTGTACTTTCTACCTAGAAGCCACCTCTCAACATGTTCTGTCTGGGATGCTGCCCCGATTTGCTTTATGATAGGTCAGCCCTGAATTTACAATTCAGTAACACATTTGTTCTTTAGTTTGTTCCAATAGATTTCTCTACAGATGACATTTTAAAAATCATTTGTTAATACGATTAACAGACATTAGCAATATCATTCATCACTGATATACGTGTTCCAGATAGAATGCCTCTCTCCCAGAAAGGGTGGGGAGAAGTAGAGGGGCTCTAGGCTTAGAGATTCTTTTCCCCAGTGGCTTCCTACTAAGGCCATTTCCACACTAAACTGTTATAGTGCTATTATTTCATTTTCAACATCCTATGGAATCCTGGGATTTGCAGTTTACGGAGGGGCCTCACCCCCCCAACTGCAAACCCAAGGATTCCATAGGATGTTGAAAGTGGAACAATAGCACTATAACAGTTTAGCACAGAAATAGCCTGAGTCACAAGAACAGGGGTTTAAAATCAGTAGGTGGAGGCAGCAAAGTTTCCAAGGGACAAGGGGGAGTTTTTATTCTCCTACTCAAGGGTAGGAGTCAGCACTGAGTGGGAGAAATAATACCACCCCCTGCTTTTCCACCACATGGAAATATCATTCAATATCACTCATCACTAATACACATGTTCCAGACAGCAATTGTCAACGTGTGTTGACAATTGCTGTCAGCATTCTCAGATGAAGTTAATTTAATAATATTAAGCCCTCTATTATGCTTAACCATTTGCAATTTGTTGGATCTATCATAGTTCTATTTTTTTTTTTAAAGAGATGATTCTAGCTACAGTCAGTTGATACGTAACTGGTAGCAAGATGCTTAATGTATCTAGGAAGATTTTGATAACCAAAATCCGGATTCTAAATTTAACCTTATTTTAAACGTTTCATGAACAGCAATCATAACCATTTTGCAAAATTCATTTGTCCTGATGTACAATAAACTGGTCCTTAAAATACCCCCGACAAATGCATTAAAAAAAAAAAAAGGGACATCAAAAAGTTGTGCATCAGCCCACAAAATATCAGGGTGTATGATAGTGGCAAAGTTTATTCCACTGATTTTCTGAGAATAAGCCCAGCTGGTCCATGCAAGAAGAGGTGAGAAAAGATTCTTCTCCAAGATACTTTAGGAGGTGAAACCACACTGATAAAAGAGAAAACAAAGAAGTTCCTAACAGCAACAGCTGTTTGACAGTGGAATGGACCATGTCAGAAGGTGATGGGATCTTCTTTGAAAGAAGTTTTCATAGAGAGTTTGGGTGGTCATCCGTCAGGGATGCCCAAGACGTGGGATGCTGCACTGGAAGGGGTTGTGGACTAAATCACCCTTGATGTCTCTTTCAAGTCAACAGTTCCACTGTTCATTCTACTATAAATTGGGCAAACTTTGGCCCTATCCGGTCATTCTCTCCACTTAAGCCAAATGGGAAAAGTTGCATCATGTGTATGGACCTTGCGCCTACTCGTAGTGCAGAGTAACACACAAGAAGAACTGAAAGAGCTGCCAAAAAGTGTTTTCATGAGATGGTATCCACAGTTCTTGTGGAATTTGAATCCCTCCCTCCCTCCTCAAAGTGTAGTTGGTTACAATATAGTCAGGGCTATAACTATGGGAAAACAAAATAAGGGCCCTGTCACTTCCCCATTAGAATTTTCCCCCAGTTCCCAAATTTTTAGCATTGCAGATGAGGAGACATTGAAAACCGTTCCCACTTACAATACTCTTTGCTGTGTTTGTATTCCCTTTGCGGCTTTGTCTGCCCCTTTCTTTGGATGCTGAAAAGAAAGTTTAATTGAAATGTTAAGTTTTTGCAGTGCTAGAAATTTGACGACAGAACGAAAATTTCATTGCGGAGAAAACTTTTATGTCTGGAGAGGGGATGCCCTTATTTTGCTCCTCCCTATAGTTACACCTTTGAATGTAGTGTACAGGCATAACTTGCTAATACGGAAGGTTGGGTTTTAAAACATTGCCACAAAGCGAATATTGTCTTTAAGCAACTCGCAGTATTCTTTTTTTTCTCCACTTGTCAGTGCATACAAAAACTTAAAAGCATGTTTCCACTATCATTTGCTAAGTGGGCAATACTGCTAATCCTAAAAAAGATGCAAAAGTTTAAAAAAATTGTAAATAAAAAATTTCCAGAATATGACACTGAGACATGAAGTGCACAAATGCAGTACACAGACTAGGAAGGGGTAACAAAATTGCATGGTACTGTTTAATTGAAAAGCATTGTGTTACTGAAGCTGTCTAAACAGGAACACATTAAAGCAAGCGACATCTGTAGTAAATTACAGGGAGTTCAAACTATATCCCAGCACTTGCTGAGAAAATAATTGTCACATTACTTTTAATCTTGTACTTCTTCCAAGGAGTTCAAGACACCTTCCTCTCCAGTTTTTTTCCTTTTTAAATCAGTCCAGTGACCCAATAATCTTTGTAGCAGTGGGAATTGGATCTTTGGGCTCCTTGGTTCTAGTCTGAAATCCTTCCACTACATGAGATGGTCTCTCAGTGGTCTTTCAGTTTAGGGAGGGGCATTTAGACTTCCCAGCCAGAGAGCTCCTTGGCCCCAGAAAACTACAAAGCCCAAAGTTCCATAGGACGTTGAAAGTGGAACAATAGCACTACAACAGTGCAGGGCAGAAATGGCCAGAGCTCTTGTAACCAAGTAAGGGTCAATGTCTTTTGTCTTTTCCTATTCCAATATGGATTTTCCGAAACAATAAGCCTTAAGTTTTCTTTTTACCATACAAAGGCATCCTTAGTAATATTTTCTCTTTCTACCACAAATTCATGCTGCACTCTGCTTAACAGAATTACCAAATATTCCTGCATTCTCATGGAAGAGTAAGCAGCAATTCACTTTATAAATAGGTTTACCCCACCCCATGTCCCTGAATGCTGTTTAATATCCCAAAATGCCAGTTCAAAACCAGAAGCGGGTTTCTGGCCAATTCCAGGATATTTTTAATGGATTTATAGCAATCAGTTCAGTGCCGGAGGGTACCAGGAGTGGAAAATTGGCTGGAAATGCCTACTCTTGCCTTTTAAAATAGTGCCTTCTATCAGCCAAGTCATCAGCCAAGGCTCCAGTACTATTTTGGGACTGCTGACAGCCCAGAAGTGAACATCTTCTTAAAACCAGCCTGTTATGATTTTATTGTTCATTTGACTAAATGAAACTTTCATGTCTTATAGTGTAATGGTTTAGGGGCTGATTTGGCCAAGAGACCTAAAATGGACAGGTTTACTGGTTGGCCTTTTCTCAGTTCTTCAGCATAGTTTTTATTGGGTGAGCTACTGAAGGAAACATTTAGACGATGGGAGCATTTAGAAGTTAGGAAGGGGTTGTGTCTGACACAAACAAGGTTTGGCACCTGCCAGAGTTCTACCTTGAACCTGTCCTTTTTCCAGAAGAAGCAAAAGGGAGTCATATTCTCATGTATATCTGTGTGTCCTTTTAATGAATTCCTGCAAGGTACTAATGATGCTCATTTCTCACTGTAAGGACATGAGAAAGGCCCTTCTCAGCTATGGCATGTCAAACGTGACATGCTCTCACTTAGGAGCAGGGATGCAAACAATATTCAAACATATTTAAAAAATGGTTGAAAAACATGACTGTTGAATATCAAGATCACCCTCATGAGAAGAATCCTGGACAGATGCAGCAGCTCCATCTGCACAGAAAATGGTATTTCTGTACACAAATATGTATATATGTATTTCTGTGCAGAGAAAGTTATTTCCCTTGCACAAAATGCTGTAATTGGGGACTTGTTTTGCACAAAATTCGCAAATAGTTGATTTGTGCAGAAAACATCTTTTCTTGTTCAGAAAACCACGTTTTTGCATGGATTTTTTTTTTCTGAGCAGAAAAAGCAATTTCTTGCACATAGTATGCTGTCTTCTGCACAAAATAGCCATATGTAAAATGTGCACGGATTAGCTCCTGACCTATGAATTGGCTTCAAAAAGTGCATGGTTTTCAAAGACTTCCTCTAAGTGGGAAGAAAATGGCTGAACTTACTTATTTTTTGCTTCAAGAAGAAAAGCAAAGAATTATGCCATTACCATGGAGATCGGTTGGTGCCAATGATGGTTTCATTTAGACACTAAGGCCATTTCTGCACTAGGCTGTTATGGTTCTTTTATTCTACTTTCAACATCCTATGGAATCCTGGAATTTGCAGTTTAGGGAGGGGCATTTAGAAATCTCAGCCAGGGAGCTCTTTGCCCTTAGGAAACTACAAACCCCAGGATTCCACAGGATGTTGAAAGTGGAATAATCGCACTATAACAATGTAGTGTGAAAATGGCCCATTTAAACATCTGACTATTTATTACAGCCTTTGGGCCTCACTGATTTATTTCAAATGCTATGCACGGAGTTTTTCAACAGTTTAAATCTTTCAAACCTGTTTTAATTTGTTGAAAGGTTTTTAGATGTTTTTAGTCTATTTCCGTTATTTTTATCAGTTTGAATTGTTTTAAACTGTTGGTATGAGAGCCAGCACGCCGTAATAGTTTGAGCATTGGACTATGACCTTGGAGACAAGGGTTTAATTCCCTGCTCACCCATGGAAGCCAACTGGGCAACCTTATGAATGGCACATGCTCTCAGTCCCCAGAAAAACACATAATAAGATCACTTTAAGGTCACCATAAATCAGAAATGACTTGGGGGCACAGAGCAATAATGACATTGATTTTACCTGTATGGTCCCCTGCAGTCTTTTCAAAAAGATTGGGACATGAATATTTTAATAAACAGTTTTTAAATAAATAACCATTCTTCTAGAAAAGATTTAACTTTGTGAGACTTTGGGGAAGAAAAGGAAATCTAAAAAATAACAGCTATCAGAGTTTCTAGTACCAGTGCTAACAAGAGACTCCCAAAGGATTTGAAAAGGGAGGACAATTTAATACAGATCAATATGAGGAACGGTGAGTTTCAATGGTAAGAAGGGATAGTTATGAGCATATAGATCCCTCTGACACATTTTGTGCATTTTAGGTGGCCCAATAAAGGTATCACGGTTTTATGGATTTTGGATTTTGTTGCACAGCTCCCTCTGTTTGCAGTGTTCAGAGATGCAAATGCTTATGTAGCCAAAATGATACCATCTATGCACAACAGAGAAGTATCAGTACACTTGGGGAATCTTTGAGGTATGCAAAAGTCATTTGAAAATAGTGGCCAGTAATTCAATTCTGAGTTGCTTAGAAGCCAAAGAATGTTGATTGACTATTGGGGTGAGAACTGGACCACTGGGAGGGACATGGTATAGAATGGAAAATCTTAAAGAGCTCCCTCTATACTCCAACATCTTATTCTATTTCTGACTATCGAGATCCCAACAGAAAGCACTATCTAATATATAAAATCAAAATTTGTCTGTCTGTGTCAGGCAAAGACCTCATATGACTGGCTGCCTAAGAAGATTCTATGGAATCCTGGGGTTTGCAGTTAAGGGAGGGGCCTTTAGAATTCTCAGCCAGAGAGCTCTTGGGCCTGCCTGGTTGCTATGGAGATGAGGCCTAGCAGCAAGGAAGAGGGCAGTGTATTCCCTCAGGAACCCAACCTCTGTATGTTAAAAACTCCAAATACAGATTGGGTTGGGGAATATGGGGAAAAGTTACAGGTACTAGACAAGACAGTTTGGGGAATTACAAACACAGGATCTCAAATCTTTCTAATAAGTATTACCTATGAAAAAATAAAATCCTGGGCAATGCCGGGTATATATATTAGTATATTCTACAGAAAGACAGTTTTGCCTGTTGAAGCCATCAAGGATATACCTGCTTGTAACCAATGTTTAAGCAATTCACTTCTTTTTAGGATATGCCAACTTTAACAGGTCAGGGGAAGACTCTGCTAGGAGTTATGTGGTTTAATTAATCTGCAAAGGGAGCTTTGTTGTAGAGGTGACAAATATCAGTTTAGCCTGATTGTTAATAGGCTAAAATTCTATGAAATTTCATATTTAATTAATGAAGGCTTGACATAGGAAGCCCCACTTCACTCGAGGAGTACTTCATTTAGAC
Source organism: Iguana delicatissima (assembly GCA_948472985.1). Classification (NCBI taxonomy): domain Eukaryota; kingdom Metazoa; phylum Chordata; class Lepidosauria; order Squamata; family Iguanidae; genus Iguana; species Iguana delicatissima. Next base: position 1,228,420 of record CAOKZL010000010.1, read on the forward strand.
AAACAAGCTTGCTGACTCTAAGGGAATTGCTCACATAAGTGTCCTTTAAGGTCGCCACACCAGCCCTTTAATTATCATCATTTCCTGTCATCATCTCCTGATATCAAATTAATGACCTGATGATACCAAACACTTCATGCATTCCAGCCATTAATTGGCATTCCACAAGCTGAATTAATTTGGAGGCATCTCCCAGAGACATAGCCACAACATCCAAGCAAATCAAACAGCACCTGCTAAAATTTTAGTAAAGCCCTGGAAATCACAAATGAGTAACACCAAATATCAGACAGCTTTCTTTGGATTCATATAAACATTTCAAACGGATACTTCTGCTCAGCAATAGTTTGGGGCCTCCAGGCTGAGCAAAAAGGCTAGTTTGTTCTATAGCCCAGTCCACACAGTCCAACATTTTGCAAACGAAAACTGGAATATGTGTGGCCAAGCAACATCTGAGTGCAGTCAAGATGGCAAAAATTATGAATGAGAAAGAACACACAGGTATGGGGAGATTGTAGCAGGTTGGTTTTGCCTCAGTTTACAGAGAAGGACAAGATTCTGTCTCCTTTCCTCTCCCCGTTGCTGATCTAACTGAGTTCCAACTACTTTTGCACTTTGAACTCAGTGTGCAGAACTAAGTAACCCAAGGACAAAAGGAGAAAGCAGGAGGACAGGAAACCACAGCATTTTGCAGCAAGACAGGATGGGGCAGAATCTTACCTTTCCCTGGAGATTCAGGAAAAAACAAGTTCTTGTCGCCTCTCCTAACTCATGTGTTCTTCCTCAATAACTTTTGCTATCTTGTCCACAAATTTCTCCCAGCTTTCATTTGTGAAATCTTGGAGAGTATCTAGTTTTGAGCTAATGGCGGCTATGGGTGGAGGCATAGTAGAACATTATAGACCACACTTTGGGACTCCAAAGGTCTCATGTGGCCTGTGGGTGAAATTTTGTCTTCCCTCATTCTAGGTACACCTTGGCATACTGTAGTTTGACTCGAAAGATTTTGATCCTTAGCGCATCTCCTCTGGTGGGCGACTATATTGTAGCTTACATTTATTTCCTATTTTGTGGGGCATTGGCAAAGGAGCAGGCAGGAAAGCAAGAACTCATGGGATCTATCTATCTATCTATCTATCTATCTATCTATCTATCTATCTATCTATTTATTTGGATTGCTATCCCACTTTTCTCCTGAGATGGAATTTGAAGTGGTTTACAATAATGTAAAACAAAATTAAATGAAATATTTCTGTACAAAAGCGAAAAAGAATTAAATCACAATATTATTATTTTTTAAAAAAGTTGTCTGGAATCCTGTTGAGGCATTGTGTACTTGTAAGTGAACTTACGGGTGTGTAAAACAGAATTACGAAGATGCAAAATGTCCACGTTCAGGAGAGAGCTGCTGCTTTGTAACCATGTAGCAGAGCCAGCAAAGAGACCGATACGCAATGGGACACCGACGAGGGCGTTCTGGTGTGAATCAGGCACTCCCAATGTGCACTGGTTATACGTCTTTGCAATTCAGTAACCAGGTTTCGTAGTGCCTCTGCTACTCAGTTAAGGGCACGTAAATTTGCGTTGCATGAAAAAACACACAGAATCCCAGCCACTATTTTTTTTAAAAAAAGAAACAAGTAAAAAACACATTTTAAATATAATTGCCAGTAAAAGATTAAAAATGCAGCACACCGCTTCACCTACATGACGGCTCCATAATTAACATTCAAAGTCCTGCCTGAATAAAAACATCTTCACCTGCCAGCGGAAATTAAGGGATCGAGGTAGGCAGCCCTCTGCTCCCATCTCACGAACATTCAGAGGCTTGCAATTTAAATCCTTGCAACATCCAAAGTTACCCCTTGAGATGAACTCCAGATGACTGCATGGAGGACAAAGGGGACAATTTTTCCTTCAACTGTCTCCTCAATTCCAGTCTTCCCCCATTGCCATCTGAGTCCTGGCAGCCCATCCCTTTTCTTCCTTGGCAAGCTAGGGTTTGCACATCATGCTTTGCAAGCCTTCTTGGAAAACAGGTTCATAGTTTAAATGACTATCCTGTGTTTTCTTGGTTTCAGAGATACCAACATGACTGAAAATGGATGCAAAAAAGATCAGATTATGTTTGTAATGACAGGAAGGGATTTCCATGAAGTGCTGACAGTTGCAATCTGATCATATAGGATTATCTGCAACTGTCTCATAGCAACACAGTGAAATAAAAATAATCATGAAACCTTTTATCTGGCTCAGACATTAACCTGTTTTGCAGTGTTTTGCCAATCAAATACGGCACTAAGAGGTAGTCTCTTTTTTAAAAAAAAGATGGCAAAGTTTTAGATAAAAAAAATGTATTAATTTAGTCATTCCCAACATAGGACTCAAGGTGGCTGTAAAGACAAAAGAGAGGAAACAAAAAAAATCTCTTGGCAACTTAAAAACTTACAGGACACTCTGTCAGCCAAAGATGTAAAGAAAGGGCAACATGGGTTGAAGATTTAAAGAATGCCTGAGAACTAAAGCAGCAAATACTGCAACCTCCCAACCCATTTGCCTCATCTTGAGAAGCGCAACTATAGGAAGTGTGCCAACTGCAGCAGAGGATACTTTACTCTGATTTATTCTGCTACCCTTCCTGCATGTTTATATGGCTGCAGATTGCTTTACTACAGCCTAAATGCCATTTGAACCTTCGCCATTCCTATGCCCACTTTGGTATTTTGCTATGTGTGGAATACACTGTTCATTCATCACTTCTATAATGGACTCAGAGAGCCAGTGTGATGTAGTGGTTTGAGTGTTAAACTGCAACTCTGGAGAACAGGTTTCAAATCCCCCACTTGGCCAAGGAAACCCCTGAGTGACTTTGGGTAAGTGCGCTTTCCCAGCACCAAAGGCAACCTGCCTCTCAACAAATCTTGCCAAGAAAACTCTGTGACAGTTTTGCATTAGGGTCACCATACATCAGAAATTACTTGAGGACACACAACAACAAATAATCAACTCTACCCTGAAAAGATCTCAGAGAGCAAGCATGGTGCTTGATGCATTACGTTCTAAGAACAAGTCAAGGAAATAGGCCATGCTGAGTGATGCCCATGGTAACTCTGTGGCTGAGCAGAGATTTGAACCCAGGTTTTGCCAGCTTAAATCCACCACTGTGTGATAAATGTCCAATCTTCTGTAGTCAAGAAGTATAGCTCAACCAGAAAGTTATCACCAGAATGACACTTCAGCCAGAGATCACATGTGCTAGATTCCTCTGCATGGCCACAAGAATTCTGATAAGCACTCTCACAATAGGAGAGTGCCACACAACTTGTAAGAACAAAAGAAGACCTATGCTGTCCAAAAGACCTATCAGCCCCATCATTCTATTTCCACAGTGGCTAAGCAGCAACTTATGAGAAGCCCACGATCAGGACATGAGGGCAACAGGACTCTTCTTCTCACAGTCCCAAGTAAGTAGTATTTAGAGGAATGCTGCCTTTGATACAGTAGGAAAATACAGCTGTCACCAGTAGCCTTTGATATCTTTATGCATGAAAATAAAAGCTCCAGGCTTGCACAGTTATCTCACCACCACCATCTTCTCATTCTGCAGAATTACATGAATTTTCCTTTTTTTCTCTCTGCAATAATCAGACAGAAATACCATCAGTTTTTCCTACTTCTTGTTCCCTATTTGCCTCCATGCCAAAACTATCAACAGCCTTTCACTGAGTCACTGTGAACAATCTCGTCCTATTTTCACTCCCATTAAAAAGCTCTTGACATGTTAAAATTTTCAAAATTAACCTCTGTTTTAAAGGCAATTGCCTTCAAATTGGCTTCCTGAGAAAATAATGCTTGAAGGAAGTGTCCTCTAGTACTTTTAAAAAATGAACATTTTTCTGTTTAATTTGATGCAGACACAGAAAAACACCACTGCTCTGTCCAGAACCTGGAAAAGTTATTTTTGGACTACAACTCCTAGAATTCACCAGCCAACATGGTCAGCATCCATGCTGGTTGGTGATTCCAGATGTTATATTCCAAAAACAACTTCAACATTCTGATCAGATTTTCCATGGGAAAGAATTTAGAATTTACTTCCTCAAGCTACTCTACCATACTAACTTAGCCAAAGAATAGAAATTTCTCAGTTGAGTCCTAGATGAATGAAGCCAAACTTAACTGAGAAATGTTTGTTTGCCAATTCCATGTCAGAGTCTTCTTTTGAAGTCCTCTTATCAAATAATTGTAACTTTCAGTCTGGTAACAGGGTATTCCAGGAAACTGAGACATTTCCTTATTTTACAAATTGGATCTACCCCAGTTTAAGTCTCTGCACTGCCTTCTATATGTGCATGTAAAGTGATTCCAAAAGGCTAATTAGGGGTTCACACACAACCATTCCCAAGCTCAGGGACAGTTTAAATATTTCTGACAGCTGCTGCAACTGTCATCGCAATCATTAAGAAAGATGCTTGTTCGATACCATGGATGCTTCATGTAAGAATTTGTGGAACTATATCTATTAGAAGTGGGTGCTGACCAGCATCATTAATCTTCCTACGTACTGCTTTCCCTTGGTAGGTTTGAAAAATTTCTCCTGGGAGCACTTCTGCTATGGTCACACCAGCTTCCATTTTTCTTAATTGTTCCTCCTGTCATGTCTATAATGTACCTCAGAGGACAGAGGCAAACGTCCAGTCTTCTTTCAAGAGCAAAATGTGCCTAGAATATGTTTCTCATCAGTGCTGCCTTATCGTACAAGCTTTATGGACCTTGTCATTATCTTTGCTTATAATTCAATAGACTTTCCAATCCAAGCCAGTGGTAACTGATTCTAGATTATTTGCATGTGAATTATTGCAAAACCCACCAAGGTCATTGACTTGTTTGAATGTCCTTTTCCCTTCCTCTCCAAGGAAATGCATTGCTCGTGTGACTCAAAAACTCCAGGGATCAAATGCCCTAGGTAATCTTTACTTGGGAGCTGACTCTTTTGACATAAAGGCTTTTTGTTCTGTTTGCATTTTTTCTTTTAAAAAGAAATTTAAAAAAACCCCCTCCAGTGGATCAATTTATTGCCAAAACTCCTATACAGTCCTGATGAAGATTATACACCAGACTAAAGTAACCAGAAGCCCATTCACACCACAGAATTATAGTACTGTTGTTTTGCATTAAGTGCCATGGATTGCTATGCAATCCTAGAGTTAGTAGTTTGGGGAGGCACTGGAACTCTCTGGCTGAGAATTCTAAAAGCTCCTCCCTTAAATGCCAATCCTAAGAGTTCATAGGATGCAATAAGGAATAATAGCATCATAATTCTGTAGTATCAGTGGGCTCCTGGTTAGATCATTGTGGTGGGTCAATTCATTGGGTCTTTCCGCATTACACCGTTATCATGCTATTATTCCACTTTCAACATCCTGTGGAATTCTGCGGTTTGTACTTTACTGAGGCCAAAAGCTCTCTGGCTGAGAATTCTAAATGCCTCTTCCTAAACTGCAAACCCCAGGATTTCATAGGATATTGAAAGTGGAATAATAGCACTAGAACAGTGTAGTGCAGAAAAGTACATTGGTTCACCAGTACACAGAATTGTAGTATAATTAAAAGGGCACCATCAAAGTGAAATGTTGCATGTTGTACTTGATGATGTTGTACAGAAGGCTCCCCTAAACTGGCACACCTGCAGGTATGTCGGGCTGCAACTCCCATCGCCCCCACTACTTCAACATTCTCTTACCATCAGGTAAAGGTCAGTGGTGGCTGCTGCTATTACCATTACTACCTCCCCTCCTTTCTTTCTCCCCCTTCATCCTCTTTTTCTTCCTCCCCCATTATCTTCATCCCCCCCCCCATCCTTCTAGTGTAAAGAGTTTTTAAAACTATGTACATTTATCTTTTGGGGGTATATTTTAAGGTGGTTCTAATTTTGTAGGTATTTTTTAAAAAACCCTCTGCACTGTTTGTTGTTTAGCATGACTTTAGCTTCTGTCTCATTGTCAAACTGACTGCTTTCTTGTTCTGATGCCGTTTTGCACAGACAAATGTCGATGTTTGAGTTTCTTTTCTTCTTCTTTTTTTCCTGTGTCACCTTGAAAGTGACCGTTATGGAGCAAGCAGCCAGTTGAATAAGTAAAAATAAAATAAAATAAGAATCTGGATGTGCATACAAGTTAAGGGTCAGCAACTGAGAAGACAAATCAATGGGTCTGAGGACAAATCAGGCCGGAACAGTGGTGGAGCTTGGAGTATGTGGGGGGGCTGCGGCACAAGAGGCATGGCCACTGTGCACAGGGGCGTGGCCAAGGTGTGCAGGGGTGTGGCTACGGACCGGGACACCCCAAAAACATTGCCGCCCGGGGCGAATTGCCCCCACATCCCTACGCAACTGGGACCCACACTCTCTTTAGAAGCCAAAATGACTACACTGAGGCTGTTGTAGTTACATACTATGAGATGATGTGACTCATTGGAAAATGTGATAATGCTTGGTTAAGTTGAAGGCAGTAGAAAAAGAGGAATATCACATTATGGGTGGATAGACACAGTCAAGGAAGCCATGGTTGCTCTGAGTCTGCAAAACCCAAGCAGGGTGGTTGATGATAGGGTGCCTTGGAGATAGCTCACCATAAGCCAAAATTGACTTAAGAGCCATTAACAGCAACGTCAATATATTCTACTTAGAGCTTAGAAGTAATGAATTACAAATAACTCATTTTTTTAAATCATTAATTCCTTTCCCCACTAATAGCTGTATCATGTTACAATTGTAACTTAATGAAAAGGTTTTTAGTGTGGAATATACATTCATTATAGATACCACCTGCCACTAGAAGCAGTCTTTGGGACTAAGTAGTAGTAGTAATAATAATAATAATAATAATAATAATAATGTTTTTATTTGTTACCTGCCTCTCCCTAATGCTTGACATGTGTACAACACAGGTCAAAATTCAATTAAAAACACATTATGGCTAAAATATACTAAAGACATAAAACCATTTAAAATACAGATATCATAATTAAAATATATCATCTGGTGTGCCAGAAGAGATAGGTCTTTAGCATTTTTTTGAATTTAGACAGCGTATTTTGCTGTCAAATCTCTTCCAGCAGGTCGTTCCACAGTCTAGGAAATAAGAAAGAAGGATCCATACCACATTCATTCAAGGAAAAATACAAGCTGATGAAGACAAATCTGGTCGAAACATCCTGCTTAAAGATCCTGGGAATGGACGTGCCATCAACTCTCACTATCCCATCAGCTTTCATTGTCATTATATCTAAATATTATATATACCATTGTATTTAAATAGGGTTTTTTTTGGACTACATTGTCCACTGATTGCCCGTTACCAATACAGCTTTCTGCATAACATTATGACTTCAGAGCCTTATGGATGTTATGTTTTATATGTAGTTGTTAAGAATACACTGTAAGATTTTGGTTGGTATAACTAGTAAAAATCAATCATTGATTTATGTTTTTTGGATCCCTCCGGTGGGTAGCAGTTTCCTCCAATTGTAACTTACTGAGAGACTCATAGCACATTGCAAAAGACAATAATGCTGGGCAACGTGGAAGGCAATAAGAAAAGAGGAAGACCGCAGTATAGGTGGATCAATTCGATCAAGGAAGCCATGAGTTTGCAAGACCCAAGCAGGGATGTTGGTGACCACGGAGGTCACCAATTCACAGGGTCTCCATAAGTTAAAGCCGACTTGATGGCAAATAAAAACAACCAGAGTGGGAAACTCCTGATCATTTCTCAGATTGCAAGGACAAATCTGTCCTTCAGAGTGGCACTGCCTGGCAACCTTCCCACTCACAAAAGTGCCAAGCAAAACGGATGGCAGCAAGGCTGCCGTTAGACTTCACGGCAATACCGACAGTGAAAGGTGAGGTGCCAGGCCTCGGTTCTGAATGTGACTTCCAGCAAATCTAGCTGCACATCCGTGGTATAAATGCTTCCACCACAAGAACAGCGTGTCCTTGCCTGAGGAAGGAAAGAAATTTCACCGTCTCTCCAGTGATTACACTAATGCTCACTGACAAGCTGCACTCTGGCTAGTGAATATTAAATTCTAAGTCATTCTTTTCCCTATTTCAGGATGAAGAAGAAAAAGGAGACAATGAGAACAAGGAAGACTAAGAAGGCTTTTAGAAATTCTGATATTCCAACAGGCTTTTAGATCTGAAGGTTTTTAGGGGAAGAGCTTTTAAGGGGTGTTGTACTCTCTTAATTGTCCTGTTTTAACTTTATTTCTTTATTTTTAACTGCATTTTATTATTTTTAAGTATGAGCAAGGACGCATCCAACCATTTTCTTGTAGCTGGATATGCTGCAAGGATGTCATCTACAGAAAGCTTGCTAGGATTTCTGAGGCCACTGAGGATGCCTGTTACAGGGGCCATTTCCGCACTAGACTGTTATAGTGCTATTATTCCACTTTCGACATCTTATGGAAACCCGGGGTTTGCAGTTTTAGGGAGGGGCATTTAGGATTCTCAACCAGAGAGCTCTTTGGACTCAGCAAACTATAAACCCCAGAATTCCACAGGATATTAAAAGTGGATTAATAGCACTATAACAGTGTAGGGCAGAAATGGCCATACTCTCTCAGCCTCAGAGGAAGGCAGTGGCAAACCTCCTCTGAACAAAGCTTGCCAAGAAAGCCCTGTGATTGTTTCGCCTTAAGGTGGCCATTAAGTTGGAAACAACTTGAATACACACAACATACACACACGGAGCCTTCGCTACATTGCTATATGCCAATCTATTGTTATCATCCACATGATCCGTGGGAAGAGGTGGGTAAAAAATAAATATGATGATGATGATGATGATTACACACACACACACACACAGAACTGAAAAAAAAAACGCAGGAGAGATAATCACAGGGAGAGAACAATGAAGCCTATCTCCACATGTATAGCAAGGGGGAGTGGTGGAATTCTGGAGTTAAATACATTTCCAGCAGCCATCCCCTTGGGCAGCAGTCGAAAACAAATTCATTTGGGATCCATTCTTTTCACGTAATTATTTTCCCACCTTTCTGAACACCTGGAGGTGAACTAACTAGCAAACTGACTAACATACCTTTCTTCCTGAAAACAGGGGTTGGCAAAGTACAGCCTGTGGGCTGAATGTGACCCCTGACCCCCCCACCGGTGCCCCAATTTCCTTATTTTTTTTTTTTAAACAAAAGTTCGGTCAAAGTTTTGCACAATTTTGCCCTGAAACCACAAAGAAAGTCCCCTGTGGATGAAAATGTACAAAAATGCCCCTGCCTCACTTTCATAACCACCCCAGAACACCACACTATCTGCACATACCTCTGTTTTCCTCTCCAGTCCCAGGGTGACGTGGTTACTTGAGCGTTGGACTATGACCCTAGAGGCCAGAGGTCGATTCCCCCCGTGGCATGCAAATCCATTGGGTGACCTTAGGTGTATCACACACTCTCAGCCCCAGAAAACCCTGAGATAGGTTTGCCTTAGGGTCACTATAAGTTGGAAATGACTTGAAGGCACAAAACAACAAAACTTTTCAAAATAACACAATAAAGTGATGCAACGTGACTTCCTGTCCCTATGTTGAAAGGACCTGCAGAGGAAAAATGAGGTATTTGGGTTTGCTTGTGGGGGTGAGATGCAGACCCCAGTGGATTTGGAAAGGAAAAAATTGCCTCCCCCAACCCCATCCGGTTGGCCAGCTTTGCCTTAAAAGAAAGAGATTTCTGCGCTGCTGCAGAATGGGGAATCATCACCTCTAATTTTCCCCACTTTTGAAAAAGAAAGACAACGCTCCTCCAGCCCAACCCTTTTGTCTCAAAGGTCACCAGGAAAACGTAAGTAATGGATACTGGAAACTTACAATGCCATTATCGTATTAAAATATAAATGAAGCAGACTGATCTTCTTCTTAACACCTAAAGCGAATGGAAGTAGGAGCTTTTCAGTGAAGGAACTTCTCCATTAGTTCCCCCTCTGCACTGTCACTGGTTGATAATTTATTCATATTTAGGGGAGAAATGATTATCTCCTCATCAGCCTCTCCATTCTCATGTTATTAGTTTAAGACATTGAAAAATGTGGTTCATTTGGCTCCTTTTAACAGTCTCCACTGCCCCTGTTAATTGGAGAAGCCATTTCCTTTATTAGAAGTAATTTCCTGCTGGTCTGTAAAGAGAAAGACATCTTCTCCCTGCAACTCTTGCTAAGAGGAGCCAAGATTGGGAGAAGGAATTAGTTTGGAAGCCAGTATCTTGTGGACCATCAGGTCAAAGGGTTAGACTTTGGAGACTGGGGCCCATTCATACTATATAATTATAGCACTATGATTCCACTTTAACTGTCATGGCTGAATCCTAATGAATTCTGGGTCTTGTAGATTGGTGAGACTCTGGATATTGCTGGCTGAGAATTCTAAATACCCCTCCCTAAACTACCAATCCCAGGATTTAGTGATATTAAGAGACGTGAAGTAACTTTATAAGAAAATAATATGGGAATCAGTAAGATGTAGGTAAGAGGCAAGTTAATAAAATAAAACAATGAATGTTATGAAATGATTGGCAAAATAATTGTTCAAATTAATGTTAGCCTAGAGATGATAAAAGGCAATAAAGATTAAGAGAAAACAAATTTATTAATCTGGATTAGAGATAAATATGATGAAATTACCTAATGGTGAAGAGAAAGGAAGTCATTATTTGTTAGGGTAACATGTAGGTATATAGGTAGGATGATTGTTTAATGTGTAATGTGTAATGATTTATTTAATCAGGAATAATTAAGCTAAAGTGTACTTGAAAGATGGAAACTAAGAACAGAAATATATATAAGGAGAGGTAGTGTATTGTATATCTCATTAGTACAGTTATAGAAATTTGTTGTATGTTTTTGTATTTGTCTATGTGTTTGTCTTTGTTTTTAATGTTTGTAATTTGTAATTCAATAAATATATTTTTAATATTTTTTTTAAAAAAATGTACATCCGTATCATCTACATTATAACTTATTACCCACTTTATCTTTGCCCCATGTGCATGCCCCTAAAGCTGTGTAAACTGACTGGGGTGCTGTTGGTACTAAGAAGACAGAAAAGAGGAGGCAGTCATTCCAGTTCTTTGTCCAGATGCACAAATTCCTTCACAAGACATGCACAGTACCTATGTGAACAGGAATGCAAAAGAAGGCTACAATTGCATCCTGCCCCATCAATGCTAAACAGGAAATTCTGCGTTCTATGTCTGAATCGAATCTTAAAATCCTAAAATTCATTTCATATTACAGTCATATTACTTGGGGCTGAAAATTTGATATTTGGATAGTTAAAAGCACATGGTGGCTACACAAATATTATCTCTTTCCCATCAAACTCAAACAAAATTCATTAACTTGTTCAGTAACATGCGCATGTCAAAAGACAAGAACCATCTCCAGCTGGACTATTGGATAATTTTTGGTGGACCATCGAGCGCTGGTTTAGGTCAAAATACGTCTGATCTAGAAAGATCAAGAAGAATATGGCTTGGTTCAGGTTATTTGAAGAACCAAGTCTCCTTTTATGAGCCCATTAGAGTACTGTGATAATTTAGAAAGGCCCTTCTCTCTGTCCCACCATCTTCCTGGTTGGCTTGGTGGGAACAAGGGAGAAGGCCTCCTCAGTGGCTGCTCCTAGACTCCCTCCCAGGGAGGCCAAGATGGCCCTGTGCTTGCTCTCTTTCACCAGCAAGTCGAAACATTTTTATGCTTTTCAATACTGTCTCAAGTGGCATTTCAATACTGTGTGATACTGTTTTCAAGGTTTGGATATGGTCTTTTCATGTATTTTAATTTTTTTTATACTTTAATTGTATAAATTTTGTAATCACTTTTAAAGATAACTCTTACATTTACTTGTTTATTAATGACTCTGTATAGTTTTAATTTGTATTGTTTCTAAATATGTTATTAGTCTCTTTGAGTCCCATTATTGGGAGAAAAGTGGGGTATAAATGAATTAAATGAATGAATAAATAAATAAAGGATATTGGCAAGATGGAATGTGTCCAGAGGAGGACAACCAAGATGGGAAAAGGTTTCAAAACCAAGACCTAGAAATAATAGCTTAGAGAATTGTGCACATTTAGCCTGGAGAAGAGACGATTAAGAGGTGATAAGATAGCTATCTTTAAATATTTGAAGAAATGTCACGTAGAAGGTGGAGTGGGCTTGTGTTCTGCTATTCCTGAGACAAGGACATGAGCCAGTAGATTCAACTTACAAGAAAATAGATTCCACCTAAATCTTCAAGGTACATTTGGATTGTAAGAGCTATTTAGCAGGGGAACAGACTGCCTCAGAAAGTGGTGCACTGTCCTTTTTTGGAGGTCTTTAAGCAGAAATAAATAAGTAATAAATAACTTGGTTTTTGAAAGAGATTTTTTACGTTCTTAAGAACATTCAGAATAACCAAATTGATTGTGTCTTAAATATAAGGAGAACTTCTCCAGTGCATCCACAGGGATGCTGCTTCTTTAAAAAATAAACTGTTCGAAATTCAAGTCAGCCCCTCTCTGATGTACGTTTCAACAACGGCAACTTTCATAACCGGTTCAAGAATTTCAGGAAAAAACTACTGTCTGTGGTTAGTCTGTGACAAACTCAGTGAAGTTTGGAACCTGAGGGTGGGATGCTAAATATTATTGGGGAAAAGTCCCACTGAACTCAATGATACTTAGTTCTCAGCAGACACATAGGAATGCACTGTAATGAGGTCAGTACAGCTGGCCCTAATTGATACCCTTCTTGGGTAGAATTAGTTCAAACACAGGAAGTGAATTATACCCTTCCCTTCCTCTGCAAGATTGAAGCCTGTGGAGGGATGGCTGACAAGTGCCTATCAGTGCCACTGTTTGATGGAGGAAATCCATCCCCAGGACAGCTAAATTAGTATCTCCCATGGGAAAACTAGGCTACATGTCTGGAAGGGCTTTAATGGGTGCTACTGAGACATCGATATAGCTCAAGTCAAGAAGATAGAAGGTGTGGCTTTTGTTTTTCACTCTGAAAGAATCAATGCCAACCCTCAAAAATTTCTTTTAAATGGATTATCAAGAAAATATCATTTTCATTATGAAGGCTGGGGATGATTCCAATTTTTGATGTGAAAGGAACAAAGGAAATCTAAATGACAATTCATTTGCATGAAATTTTGCAGGCTAAGGAATATCCCCATATATATTTGTGCTTGAAATCCTGAATCAGACATGCAGCTATGCTCTGTCTCCCAATCTGACTTCCAAACACCACCTGAAAATCCAAGCAGCTGTACTTAGGAGCAGAGTTCTTCAAAGTTGGCAAGTGGATGGATACAGAAGGATGATGTTTCCAGATTCCTCCCACCAGTGACCAGTGGTGTGGAAAGCAGATGCAGGGCCTCTTTGGCTCCTATTGCAATTCAATATACCACGCCTTGGAAGTAGGAGCAGGCTGAATGTGTAATCCTTCAGCACTCTTCTCATCAGTGCTGCAGAACTCTGTCTGTTGGTATGGCTGCCAGGATTTTACGGTAGTTTTGTTGTCATTCTCAGTCACAGCAATGGCTCCATGATCACAGAAGAAGGAACATCAATAATTTAAGATATGCAGATGACAGCCTACTACTAGCAGAAAATAGCGATGACTTGGAAGTATTACTGGAGAAAACCAAGGAAGAAATTGCAAAGGCAGGTTTACAGTTAAACATTAAGAAAATAATGACCACATATGATTTCCATAGCTGTATAGTAGATGATGAAGGCATAGAAATAGTTCAAGATTTTCTACATCTTGGCTCAGTCTTTAATTGGAATGGAGACTGCAGGTCAGAAATCAGAAGAAGATTAGGATTTGGAAGAAATCTAGATAAGATTCTGAAGTGTCAAGATATATAATTGTACACTAAAGTTAGGATTGTCCATGCCATCATATCTCCAATTTCTATATGTGGTTGTGAAAGCTGGATAGTGAGGAAAGCTGATAGAAAGAAAATCAACTCCTTTGAAATATGACCCTGGAGAAGAGTTCTATGGAATACCCTGGACTGCTAAAAAGACAAATAAATGGGTCCTACAACAAATCAAGCCTGAATTCTCCCTAGATGTCAAGATGAACAAACTGATGCTGTCATACTCTGGCCATATCATGGGAAGACATCACTAGAAAAGACAATTACACTTGGTAAGATAGAAATAAGAGAAGTGAAGACTGCATAGTAGATGAATAGATTCAGTCAGGGAAGGCACATCGCTGAATTTGCAAGACCTGAGCGGGATGGTTGATGATAGGGTGACTCAGAGGTCTCTCATTCACAGGGTGTCATAAGTTGAAGTTGTGATAGCAGTTAACAACAACAGCTTCTCAATCTCTCTTCTAGTTTTCAGCACTGGGGAAAAATCCAGAAGAGAAGGTTAAGAGGGGACATGATAGCCATGTTTAAATATTTGAAGGGATGCCATGTAGAGGAAGGAGAGGGCTTGTTTTCTGCTGCTCCAGAGACTAGGACAAGGAGCAATGGATTCAAGCTGCAGGAAAGGAGATTCCACCTGAACCTCAGGAAGAACTTCCTGACAGTCAGGGCTGTCCGGCAGTGGAATCTGCTGCCTCGGAGTGTAGTGGAGTCTCCTTTTTTGGAGGTTTTTAAGCAGAGCCTGGATGGCCATCTGCTGGGAGTGCTTTGAGGGTGTTCCTGCATTGCAGGGGGCTGGACTGGATGGCCCCTGGGGTCTCTTCCAACTCTACATTTCTATGATTCTATGATTCTATGAATCCTTTTACAGTGAAATAGTAATGCGGGATAGTTTCACCAGTAAAGTACTTCCTATCTCCACCATGAAACCTCGTTAAATCAGTCCCCTCAGCTTTCATAGGAGCAAGACTGAAACTTTGCTCTAATTTATTTGGACAATGAGCATCATGAGGTTAAATACACCTTTTGATATCAGATCTCAGCAGACGGCTTTTGATCTGCAAATCACAGAAGGCCTCAGCTTATGTTTGCAGGTAATTGTGCTAATGTGAACACAGTCCTGGTCTATTGAAATTTGCTTTGGGAGATTAGAAGATCAAGGAAGTTCACATCTGATTTTAAGCCTGTTCCTATCTTAGGCATCTCAGACAGCAAAGGGCTGTGTGATTCTCTTCAACAAGAACAGACTCAAACACCTTCATTTATTACACAAAAGAAAAGGGTTGTCGGAATTACAAATCATATCTGAGAATAGAATTTCAACCCCTCTTCTGTGAAATAGCCACCAGTGACAATTGTAATCCATGGGGCTTCCATTTCTCAGACAGCATTTAATTCTCCAGTGCCTACCTTATGGATAAACCAGAGCACAGAAATAATTATTTGCAATTAATTTAATTTTTGCTATAAGGAAGGCATAATTAACATTTATTGCGGGGTTACGGTAATGTTCAGCAACTTTTATAGTTATGAGGTTTCGTTCACTAAATGGTGACCAAGAAACATGACATGATTCAAATGCAGGCGTGTGCTGTGCTTTCCACTCTGTTGTTGGTACTGGGGCAACAATGAAGTGTAGCTGCTGCACAATTAGGGATATGGCACTGGGTTGTTCAACCTCCTCCTCCCAGTAATTTTTTTTATAGCAATTGTTTATAGGGCAAAATTTTTAATTCAAGGAGCAGAGGAGTTCAAATATGCCTCGAGACTCCTCTTTGCTCCAGAGGCATGGGAGGCAGCAATAACAAAAACAACATAACGACAGCAGCAACAGTGATAAGTGCTGTTTGTATGTACGTAGACACACAATTAAAGCTTCCAGACTTTTCTTATAGCTATGCAACAGAAATCTACAGAGACGGAGACCACTACACTTAAGTCTCAACCGTATAATCTTTTCAAAATTAGAATTGCCCATGCAGTGTCAGCAAATGTGAACTAGAGCATGCATAGGCCCAATCTGATATTAAAGCTCGTGCAATGTTAAAATATCTTGAGACAGAAGGAAAAAAGCCTATTCTCTACCATGTGTGAATTCTTGTTAGTGAGAGTATCATCTAGATATCATCTAGGTCAAATGTTAATAGCTTCTCTGCAAGAATATGTAAAGGACGTTGATGAAAGTGTTACTGAAGTCAAGGTACATTATGTATTGCGCAGCATTCCTTTGACCTACCAAGTTTATTGCTATAACAGGAAAACTGCTTGCCAGTAATATGTACATTAGACAAAACTGCTTATAAAAAATACACGCATTGGGAGAAATCACAGGGAAAAGAATTGCATAAACTTTTGTGCAGGCTTTAACAAGAGGAAGAAAAATTCTCAGAGTTTGGGATTAACTGATTTTAAGGTTGGGAAACAGAATCTGCACCCCTCCACCCCCCACCCTGCAAGGTAGGCATTGTGAAGACTAGAGTTCAGCTCAGAAGGAAGGAAAAACTTGTGGTGTGGCTTGGAGGACAGATGACCTCATTATCCCAGCTGATGAAAAAGCTGTGGTGCTTTCACCTTTGGGGTTCTGCTCTCATGGCGATACTGATGGTCACCTTCCTTAACCGAAATGAAAGGTCATTCTCCAAAAAGACGGTGAAGCCTGTGCTGTGTTAGCAGCAGGTCCAGCCACAGCTTCTGAGTGAGGCGTTTGCGACAGTGTTGGATTGCCCATTCCTACGGTCTCTCTGTAAAGTTCTCCCACAGCGCAATACACAGAGTCAGGATAAGCAATTTATTGAGCTACAGATGTAAAGTATTCCCCCATCTTTATCACCACTGCTGTTGTGCTGTACTTGCTTCTTTCACACTGTACAAAAATTTTAAAAAATCCTGTTTTTGTTGTTGTTGCTGCTGCTGTTTTGAAAATTGCAGATCCTTCATTCTAAGCGTTTTCTCCACCGAGCAGCAGCTTCAATGCCAGAAGGCTTAACTTATCTCTCTAGTTCAGTAAGCTGACTCTAAATCCATCATAAGATACAGGAGAGGCGTGCACGTTTTGTGTGTGTGGTGTGCGTGCGTGCTCAGCTAAAAATAAAAGCTGCTTTTGAGGTTGTTTCCTCTCCAACCCCACTGACTTACTCATGGATGATAGGAAGTGCTTTGCTCTCAACTACATACGTTTATTTACTCTTGGTTTATTTCAGTGCTCAAAAGTAGAGGCATAGTGAAACAAAGCCAGAAAAGAAACAAAGGGGGGATGGGGAGAGAAAGGCCAGCTCAAAAGAAGAAAATGTTTTTGCATATCTTAATTCCAGCATAGGAAAGATGATCAGAAAAAAAAAATGAAAATTACTTCCTCTGTCGGTCAGATGCATGCTGACAAAGATTTTGGAATGAAGTCTTAAGACGGGCACAAGCAATATTACAATATGGGGAAGATGACAAAAGTTATTAATGAGGAAGAACAAACAACCCAGGAGAGACTACAGTAGGGCAAGATTTCACCACCTCTTCTCATCTTTCACTGCTGAATTAATTGAGTGCAAACAACTTTGCACTCCAAAATTAGTTTGCACCAACAGAAGTAAGTTGAGGACTACAGGGGAAAGTGGGTGGAGGAGAGTGAGACTGGGACATTTTAAAAGCATCTGAACAAATGAGATGACAGATGGTTAATTGGGATCGCCCCTGTCAAACTGGGACAGTTGGAGGGTATGAAATTCCAAACTGGTAAGTGTCTATGTAAAAGGTAGCTACAAATATCCAAACAAATAATGCAAGCAGTGGTGCCAAGATGGTGGTGTTGGCGCCACATACATCAAGGCTTTGATTGTCCTCTCTATTAACAGTAAAGATCATTCTTTTAATTTGGATCCTTACTCAGTCAGAATGACACCATCCATGAACAAGAGATACATATCAGCACACCTGGGGAAATGCCAAGCTTTGAAGGAGCATTTTTAAAGGAAAAAATAAAGCCAGCTCTGCTGTTACGCTAGAGGTACTGAAGTGGATGTGCAGTTTTGGGTCAGGCCAGATGACCTCAGGGTGTCAGGGAAAAGCAGTTAATTTTCTCTGCAATTGAAATGACTCTGTGTTTGCAAGAAGAACAATAGGACACGGTGAGATAGAATGTTAGGGAGGATGGAATGGGCCTCGCTGTGCTTTGCAACATTAGTAAGATTGCGCAGAAGGATGGTGAGAACTATTGTTTGTGTCAATTTCCTTTTTTGGACATGTGATGTCTTGTATTATAAATTTCTGAGGATGTAAAGGGGCAGGGCTCAGACTTTTGGGGATGACCCCACTGAGACATTGTGCACAATAAACTTTTACCTTTTTCCTAACCGAAAAAGTCTGATCTTTGACTACCCACTTTAGTACAAAACATTTCAGTTCTAAGGGTCACTGCCCATGTCAGTGGAGGGGGAAGGGTCCCCTTGCATTCTTATGTGTCTTTCATGCCTATAGGCAGACATGCATGTGCACGTGCATGCACTTGTCTCCCCACACACTCTGCACTTAAATCTTCTCTCGCACACATCTCAGCACACAACCATCACTAGCAGCCTATGCTGATAATGTTGCCTACCTGCTGCTATTAAGAAAGCGTAAACACTGGACTTTAGCAAGTCTTGGGCTATGCTGCAGGGAAGAATGGGCAGGCTGTTTTGGGGGGCTTTACAGAAACGCTACCAGGGGCTGTGTGTGGTTTTTTCACCCTTGTTGCATCAGGCAGAGAGAGAGATGTGTGCCTCAGGCAGTGATCTGGGATGCCATGAAAGGGAGCAATTGCTGCTTGCTTAATTTATGAGAATCACAGTCTTATTCCCAAAGAGTGAGGTTTTTTTGGGGGTGGGGAGTCTGAGAGCCAATACAATTCAGTCAGTCGTTGGCACGGTGCATCTTGACTCAACATCTGGATGTGCTGGGTGAAAAGGAAATGGCCTGCTCTAGTTCATTCAGGAAGTGAGCATGCTCAGAGTGCCAGGAAAGGCTAGCTGAGTGGTGGGGAGGATGGAAAGACTGTGAAGCAAAGACCTGGGCAAATCTAGGAAGAACCAACCAAGCATAGCCTTCTGAATGCTGCGGGGGATGCTATCGGGGAGAGGATATAAAATAAAGGCTTGCCAGTTAAACGGCCAGGTAGAGCCAGTTAGAAATAAGGATAGTAACAGGTACAAATAGGAATGGACTAAATTTTGAAAAGAATTCGATAGGGCTGATTAAAAAGAGAGGAATGGAGGAGATCTGGATTAGGTTCCAGGAGAAAACAGTGTGGAAAGATTTCAAGGAGAAGCATTACTTTGCTCGAATCTGAGGTGTTAACAGTGTACTGTGTGGAACCAGCTAAGGCTGTTTAAGAATTAATAAGGAAGACTGGTCATGTTTTACCACACTGTATCCAACACACCCACTTGTCCAGGTTAGTCGTCACACTGAAGCCTGAGTACCCGTTCTGGCGCGGTGGGAATCTTAAAGGTAAAAGGACAAAGTGAATGATAGGGGTCCAAGGGTGGAACTGAAGACCCACCCTGCAGGGGGGTTGAAACAGTCATGGAGAAAAACATAAACCCAGAGAGGAAGAAGGAAGGGATGGAATGGAAGATGACATGGCTGCTTGTCCAGAAGTCTGAACAGGGACACTTCACGGCAGGTCATACTTGTTAGACCCAGCATGGTGTACTGGTTTGAACGTTGGACTATGTCTCTGGAGATCAAGGTTCGAATCCCTGCTTGGCTGTGGAAACCCAATGGGCAGTCCCAGGCAAGTCACACTCTCTCAGCCTCAGAGGAAGGCAAAAGCAAGCCCCCTCTGAACAAATCGTATCAAGAAAACCCCACAATAGATCCACCTTAGGGTCACAATAAGTTGAGAATGACGGGAAGGCACACAATAGCAACAACTTAGTTGTTTTACTGAGAGTGCCCTACAGCAACTGGACACTTTCTTTCTTCTCAGTACAGTGGTGATGCTCAGGGGAAAGGCTTAATAAAATGTGTTAGTCCTATTAAGGTTGGGAAGTTAAAAAAAAAACTAAGGAAAAAAATCCTATCACAAATGGCAAGACCTCTAAATTGCCTTTACAACCTTGTCGTGAAAAGGACAGTGGTTCCAATATTAAGCGAAAAGGGTTCCTGATATTAATATTCCGGTTAGTCCAGTGTTGCGCAACAGCTTCCAACCTGGGCAGCCAGCCAACACTGCATTAGTTTAATATCCCATTTTATGAAGCAAAGTTTGCATCCTTAAAGCAATTTATGAAATCACTCCAAATGTTTTAATTTTGGGTTTCCATTCCACACCACTTCCTAAACATTTATTTAAATAAAATGGCTCTGCGTAATTATCAATTTAGTGATTCCCCCTCCCAGTTTAATATATCCAGCAGCTACTCACATGTAACAAATCCCCCTTCCCCCTTTTCTAAGCTCATGCTGTGAGGAAGAAATAAAACAATGGCAGGAGCTACACAGTGTGCTTGAATCTTAATTAGGCCAACTGCATAAGATGATATCGTCCCATTTCATGAGCAGAACTCAGGGTCAAAGAGATCTCTGATGGCAGAGCAGGTTCTAGCCATCGGAGTCCCTGCCGACATCTACAAAATAGCAAAGGTATGATTTACGGACTGCACGGTTTTAGTGCTATTATTCCACTTTCAGCATCCTGTGGGATTCTGGGGTTTGCAGTTTCCTGAGGCCAAAGAGCTCTCTGGTTGAGACTTCTAAATGCCCCTCCCTAAAGTGCAAAGCCCAGGATTCCATAGGAGGTTGAAAGTGGAATAATACCACTATAACAGTCTAGTGCGGAAATGGCCAAAGTCATAGATAGGGAAAGGATGCTTAAAATTTTCTTCATCGGCTGCTTATCACTTTTATCCCCTTCCTGTATCCAAAGTTCCCAGATGTAAAGCCAAACTTCTGCATCAAGAGATGTAGCTGACTTTTCATAGCTACATCTCCCGAGGATGCCCTCCACCAGAGGCAACTGTTATAACGCATCCAGTTACAGAAAGAAAGCCGGATTTATCTCCGCTTAGCCTCTGCACTCTGGCAGCATGGAAATGACCATGGAGGGGCTGTATTATTGAAAACGCACACTTTTGTGGAAGGAAATTTGTAGCTGTATCACACTACACAGCTATTGCGCTATTATTCCACTTTAACTGGCACGGCTTCACTTTGTTGAATCCAGGGGTTTGTAGTTTTGGGAGGCCCAAGGGTTCTCTGGCTGAGAATGCTAAATGCCCCTCCCTAAACTGCGATCCCTGGATTCCATAGGATGTTGCCATGGCAGTTAAAGTGGAATAATAGCACTGTAACAGTGCAGCGTGATAAGGTCCTAGGTCTTTTTGTGCACAATGACCATAAATGCGAATTGTGATGCTGTGAGGCAGACTTATGGCATTGTAATTACTGAACAGATTGTCAGGTATACATTTTCTGTTCTGGCTTGGAGATAAAGATGGAAAGAATATTTGAAAATGGTTGAAAAATGTATTTCCAAAGTCTTGGGAAACTTTGATCAGGAGAATCCTAGATGGCTAAAATCTACATAGTTTGAGACTTATTCTGTGTTAAAAAATACACCTTTTGCACTGAAAACAGCTTTCCTGTTGCATGTTTCCCGTGCAAAAAAAAGAAAAAGAAAAAAAGGCCATTTTCTGAACAAAAAATTCTTTCTTTCTTTCTTTCTTTCTTTCTTTCTTTCTTTCTTTCTTTCTTTCTTTCTTTTTCCACAGAATAACTCATGAACTCTGAGAAGTCTTGGAGAACTTCACAATTTTCAGCGAAAAGATGGGATCTAAATAAATAGAACAACAACATGAGATGTGGCTTAGGGAGCTGAAGATGTGGCTTAGGGAGCTGAAGAAGAGAAGGTTAAGATGTGACATGATAGCCATGTTTAAATTATTTGAAAGGATGTCATACGGAGGATAGAGCAAGCTTGTTTTCTGCAGCTGCAGAGACTAGGACATTCAGCAATGGCTTCAAACCACAGGAAAATATTCTACCTAAAAATTAGGAAGAACCTCCTGACCATGAGAGCTGTTTGACAGTGGAATACCCTGCCTGGACATGTGGTGGAGTCTCCTTCTTTGGAGGTTTTTAAACAGAGGCTGGATGGCCATCTGTCGGGAGTGCTTTGGTTGTGTGCTCATGCAGGGCAGAGGGTTTGACTTTTCCAATTCTATGAGATCAGACCATAGGAGACAGAGAGCTAAACTCTGGTGAAAAATCTTTCATCAGTCTCAGGAAGTGCCTTCAGTTCTTGCATTGCTACAAATTTATAAGGGCCCTCAAGCTCTGAAACCACACAGGTGGAAATTTCCTAAATGCTATCGACAGCACAGAATATATGCCAGCTTCCAAAACTAGATCAAATCAACAAGATACACTGTGGTAATGAATTTACTCTGGAAGTGCTGTGACTAGAGCTAAATTGCCATTTTAAACTTTCCACCCATGTAAGAAGGTATGATTTTCAAACTGCACTCCATAGTTACTCTTAACCAACTGCTGTAAATTTTATTTCCTCCGTGCATTTTCCCATTATGTGATCAGCCTGGTTTTGGCTACCTATAGTACGTCTCGCGCTGCAGCTGTAATGAAAACAGTAATTTCCAAAAATGCCCAACTGTGAAAAAGCCGAGGAAGGGTTGAAAAGAAACTCAGCTGGAAAACAGAGACTTCTTGAAGCCAGCATTTCCCTTAGTAACTGCCATCTATATAAGGTAACTGCCTCTGAGTGACAGTTTGGCTTAAAGCCTTTAGCACAAATGGTTACATGACTGATTCGGTTGCATGGTGGTTGATATAGCCATTAATATCTTTGCTCAGATAAAGAAACTGAACTTCCCACATGCTGAAACTGTTATTACTGTGGCTAAGAATTTTCCTTTGTCGTCTTACCGGCAAATCACCAAAGTGCTTCCTACTGGCCTGTTATTGAAAGTTTGTATAACCTTATGTTGCTACGGAGGGCAGAGAAGGGGTGTGGAATGATGATGTGGAAAGGCAAGAGTGTAGCTACAGGGGAGGGAGAACAATGGAGGAATTGACCCCTCCATAAGAATTCTGACCACCCATGAAATTTTTTCCACAATTTCTACAATTGCAGTAACTCAAAAACTTAAGTTGAGCATTTAGAAACACAGTTTAGCTTTCCAAAGGAAAAAACGTGCCACCCAGGAAATGCATGCAGAGAACGTGCCACCCAGGAAATGCATGCAAAGACTACTTTTGTGGCCTCCAGACCTCTAGGGGTCAGGATTTATTTTGGCAATTCCCTCTCCAACTCTACATTTTGCCTGCAAAACACTCCAGGTGGCATGAGGCTCATTTTTGCCATGTTCCCCTCCCCTGGCCAATATAGTCCTAGAATAGGTCTTTTCCTGAAAGAGGATGTGATCAGGAACTGATTAACATTTACTTCCTGTTGCTAAAAAAAGGCCGCTTCAGGATCTAAATTTCTAGGGTGACTAAAAGCACTGCAAGAATGCTTACTGTGCCCCCAAAATGGCACTTGAGGGCAAAATATTGATTTTCTTTGTGGGAGGTATATTGGGGTGTGTGGCCTTCCAAGGCCACCTGGGGATTCATGTGACCCCTCTTACCTTACACAGTTGCACATCCCTGCTGTAAATAGTCATTCAGCTAGAGAGACAGAGAGACAGATCTACAACTTGGAGAGCAAGGAGCATGTGCAATTGATTTATATAACAGGAAATGTATAGAAGTTTGCTATGGAACCACAAAACACAAATATGAACTAAGGCAAGGTCAAATGCATCCAAAATAGCAGCCTATTTCAGCAGAAAGCAGTGGATGGGGAAACAGCGTTCATTTTTCATTGCATATTCGAGCATGTAGATATGATGGTCTTTAACCAAATGCTTTTTGTTTACTGGGAGTAATGAAGTATAACACAGTTAAATTCCAATGCATAACAACTTAATTATGTCTCATGGCTCATCATTTTCAGTAGTTTCAGGAACAGGCGAGAATGCTGGAAAGCACACGTGCATTCAAGAGAGCAAATACTAGTAGAAAGTGTGCACATGTGGTCTAGCAGGGCTTGGGAAAAGTTACTACTGAACTTCTATTCCCAGATTCTTCCAGCTGGCACGATCACTAGCCATTCTGTCCAGGGGATTCTTAGAGTTGTACTCCAAAATACAACTTCTGCTATTGCATTTATGCTCAATTAGCATGTTTCCTGGACAGGGCTTAGAAGTAAATAGTTCCTTTGAACTAGTACCTTTTCCCAGTAATATGAGTGTAACAATGCAAGATTATGACTGTGACTTAAAGGGAGCTAGCATCACTCATTTTTGCAGTCTTACTATAACAGGTTCTAGCTGGTTTTATAGTTATGAGGTGTGGCCTCACTGAGTGGTGGAGAAAGACTATCGCATAGTTCGGTGGTGATAAAGTGTAGAAGAGTGGATTTGTTCCACAGGCCAGTGGCTTACAGTATTCAGACATGGCTTTTTTATAAAGTAAATGTTAACAATTACAAAGTGGATGGGAGAAGAGTTCTCATTGTGCCACTGGCTAGTGGCTTGCAGAATTCAGATGATTCTTTCAATCTTGAGATCTTCGAGAGAGGTCCTTTTCTGTGTCCCTTGTTTGGCTGGACTTTTGGTGTGATCCAGCACGGCTCTTTCTACCTGATGCTTTGTCCAAAGCAGGGGGTTCATCTTGCAGAGCTGGGAACTGGTTCTCCTCCCCTCAGTTCAGACCACATGCTGTTAGGGTTGTAGCAGTGTGTCAAACAGGACTCTAAAATATGGTGGCTGGGAGGCAGCATATATAGGCATTTCAAGTTCTCTTCCTTTGCTGTCCCATTCCCATACTCGAGAGCATTTTGAAATCTCCCTTGAGTCATATTTGGGAGGACACTGGCCATTTCTGCACTACACTCTTATAGTGCAATTATTTCACTTTTAATATCCTATGGAATCCTGGGGTTTGCAGTTTAAACTGCAAACCCCAGGACTCCACAGGAGGTTGAAAGTGGAATAATCACACTATAAGAGTGCAGTGCAGAAATGGACTCTGATTTATCTATTAGCATTGAAAGAAGGAGGACTAATAGTTTTATGAAAGAACGCTATTAGAAAATTTGCTGCTGCAAAATTTATCTACACCTCTTCTCGATCCAATGCACAATGACATAACCCACTGCTGAAGCTTGGAATTAAGTTACAGCCACATATTCCGTGTATTTCCCATACCCCTGCTGCCAACTGCATGTTGGCTCATTATCACAAAGCCCACCACAAGCCATCAACACTTCCGCCAAACTAGATCAGTATTCTATAAATTTGATGCAGAGACTTTGAAGATTTGTGACACCTTTGGAGCAGTTAAATCAAACTTGTAAATTTGCGATGATGAGGTTCGAACCAGCATTATGATTTCCCTGATGTTCTTCCGATGACATGATTGCCTCAGTGTTGTGATGGATAGGCTGGATGATAGTGCTCTCTCTCTGCATTGCATTTGTATAAATCTATTTCCCTCCCAGAGTCTTTTCTGACCCTGAAACATTGTCACAGAGCAAACAAGAATGAAAGAAATGACAGCCTCTGTTACAGACAGCCAGTCTACCATGTAAATACCTTGGTAAGGTTCAGTGTCCCATTTTGGAAACAATAAAACAGTATTTCTTCTTTAGATGTAGAATCTGTTTGGTCTGGGATTTAAAACACTCACAGCTGAACAAGTATAATGAAGCAGAACTGTGTAGGAAAGCTCAAATTACCAATATATAGAATAAAATTCTCAGCTTTAAAAAAGCCATCAATGATACTGGAGCAAGGGCAGAGTTCTGAACATATTTTTGATTCTTAAGCCATTTCCACACTAGAGTGTTATAGTGCTATTATCCCACTTTCAACATCCTATCGAATCCTGGGGTTTGCAGTTTTGGGAGGGGCTGGCCGACCCCTCCTGAAACTGCAAACCCCAGGATTCCATAGGATGTTGAAAGTGGGATAATAGCTCTATAACACTGTAGTGCGGAATGGCCTTAGCGTGGCAAGCAAAAAGAGTTTGGCCAGTATATCTCAGCCCGGGCAAGTTCACAGGCCTCTTGGAGACTGGTGAGATAGGAAAGAGTAGCCCCACAAAGTGGTGACTAGTGCCAAGAGGGGCTGGTGGAGCAAAGGGAAGAGTAGCCAAGATTAAACAGAGCCAAGAGGCCTGGATGGGCAGAGCCACAGTAGGCAGAACCAAGTCAAGCATTTAGAAATACTGCTATATTATAGAGGAAGGAATTGGCAAAACCAGCTATGAGTATTCGTTGCACAAGAAAACCCTATGCAATTCATGGTGGTCACCATTAAGACCACAGGTCACTTGAAGACATACATGGACACACACACATATCCAATTAAAGAGTGCAGGTAAAGTGGCCAAGGGAATACAAACACAACCTATATGAGTTTTAGGTGTAAACTGTTTTCTGTATTTCACTGTCTGGAATGCTTGACATTTAAGAATGGAAAGAACGTTTCATTTCAGGTGGTGGAATTCTTATTTGGTAGGGCTGTCCCTACATTTTGTCCCACCCACCGCCAGCTACACCTCCGACTACAGCCAACATTCACGCTGGTTAGGACATTCTACACGTTTCAGTTTCAAAAGGAACTTTTCCAAGTTCTGTGTTTAAGCAATGCATTGTAGTTAATTGGAGTCAACCTTAACTCCAGAATTCCATTTTAAGTACAGTTGAGTGGTTGTGTGATGCTGGATATGTTGGTTAGAAGAAGCGTGTGTCCCCCCCCAAAAAAAACAAAAAAACAAAACAACCTGTTACGGCCACCAGACATCCAGTTTGCAACTCAGGCCCTTCCCGCAACTCACCTTTTTGCAGAGCTGGGGTGCAGGGATCGTGCAAGCAGCCTCTAGCGAGAGGCTCTTGCGTCCCTGTTCCTTCAGCTCCGCAGCTGCTGCCTGCTCGTGCGAGAGCCCCTCCTCTTCCTTCCACAGGGGCTGCACTGGGGCAGGAAGTGTGAGTGCTGTGGCTCCGGAGCTCCGCATGCGTGGCAAGTGCGTGCGGGCCCCGGAGCAATGCGATCATGCACCATTTTCAGCTCACAGCCGAAAATGAAATAGCACGCGATCAGCGCCTGCTAACCCCTGGAGCGTCGCGTGACTGCGAGTGCATCGTGGGGACCGCTCCTCGCAGTCGTCTGACGCTCCAGGGGCCCTTTCGCATGGCAAATGCTGTGCAAAAAGGGCCTCAGTTTTGTCTGTGATTACATCACAGAGAAAGCAACAACAACAAAGGCTCCAAGCCCATTTCAAAGGAAAAGACATTTCAAAGCCCATTTTAAAGAAAAACTGAAGAAAAGAGGCAAGCTACTTCACAGAGACCCCAACTGGCATCCTGTTAGTATTTACAGTATTGTAAAATGACTTCTGCTGGAGACTAAATACTCTAAAGGCATCAGATCCTGTCTTATCTTAGAAGCTAAGCAGGGTCAGTCCTGGTTAGTATTTGGATGGTAGACTGCTAATGAATGCCAGATACTACAGACTATACTTCAGAGGAAGAAACTTGCAAAAACACCTCTGAGTATTCCCTGCCTAACCATTGTAATCTGACTTCTGCTAGAGCCTAAATACCTTAAATCCTGTCTGATTTTAGAAGCTAAGCAGGGCCATTCCTGATTAGCACTTGGATAGGAGACTGAATACCCGGTGCTGTTATGTCTTGCTGCCTCAAGATACCCTTTCTTATCAAGAAACCTTGCAAGACAATTTGCAAATATTATTTACATCTCTCACAAGAGGTGTTTTATCAAATGGTAGATGACCATCTGTCAGGGATATCCTACAGAAGATCCTGTAGTGAGCAGTGGGTTGGCTTAGATGACCTCCATTTTCTGCATACTACATTTTTTGTAGTATACAGCTAGCAACCTGTTAGGCAGTTGGGAGGCTGTAAGTAAGGCTAAAACCTTTTAACTGTTTTGTATACCAAAAGGCCTAAATAGCCTAGGCACCAGATCCCATCTGATCTTGGAAGCTAAGCAGGGTCAGCCCAGGTTAGTCTATATTTCACAAGACAGAAATGGCAAAAACAGTATTTCTGAGTATTCCTTGCCTTAAAAGAAAAAAGCCTATGAATTGTATAGAGTCACTAGACGTCAACAGGCAACATGAAAGGCACGTGCACACACACACACACACGCACACACACACACACACACACGCTTACTTGTGACATTGCACAACTCTCATAATCTCATAGGGGATCAAAGAGGTAGCTATGGCCATTTCCGCACTAGACTGTTATAGTGCTACCATTCCACTTTCAACATCCTATGGAATCCTGGGGTTTGCAGTTTAGGGAGAGGCCTTTTAGGATTCCGGGATTCCATAGGATGTTGAAAGTGGTATAATAGCACTATAACAGTGCAGTGCAGAAATGGCCTATGCTGTCTTGTACAGCAATAATCCATCCCATCAAAATAGCTAAGGGAAGACTTTTGAGGGGAGACAGGATGGTGGAGAGGGTCTCGCCCGTATAAGCACAATGACACAAAAGCAACCGTTTGAACTCATACTCACTATTGAACATAAGTACACAAAAAAGGCAAACAGAAGTTAATTGACATTGAGATCATACGTAGCAAATGGGTGGAAAAGTGCAAAAAAGAAAAAAAGGAGGGAGATATAACAGCAGGAGGAGAAAAAGGGAGGAAAAGAAAAATATGGTAAGGTGTTGGAGACTCCAGGGACAGTCCCTCCAAAGGCCCACCCCTTGGCGTCATGCATTTGCATGACAGCTGCAAAAAGAAAAGAAAAGAGGAAAATAAGGGAAAGGAAAAAAGAAAAAGAGAAATAAAAAAAATTTAACAAGGAAAAATGAAGCGGGGGGGGGGCTCCAGAGAATAACTAGCAAGGAATTCAGATCTGCGGGGATGCGCTCAGCTTGACAATTTAGATGTGCCCAACCCTCCAACTGAAACAAAATAAACTAAAACTGAATCTCAGAAAATATTTAAAAAAGAGGAAAAATAGTACGGAGTTGGGAGATCTAGTAAAACTCTACAAACTCTAGTAAAACTCTATTTTCTTTTATATCCCATCTCCATTTTATTTTTATTTTTTTTTAATTAAGTAATATGCACTAGGAACAGGGTCTTTGTAGCAGTGGCTCCCTTAATGATCATATGGGTGGATCGATCAGTTAGAGGCCATTTCTGCACTTGACTGTTCTAGCGCTATTATTCCACTTGCAGCATCCTATGGAATCCTGGGGTTTGCAGTTTCGGTAGGGGCCAGCTGGCAAGTGGATGTTGCAAGTGGAATAATAGCACTATAACAGTCCAGTGCAGAAATAACCAGAGTGTATGAAAGGCTTTGAAACTCCACCCATTCCTAATGGCATTTGATTGACGCGCTTTATTGATCACGCTGCTTCACCGTTGTTGCAGCTCTGGAAATTATTTTCAGTTTACCTAAGTTATATTTTAAATGTACTCTTATTATTTTTGAATGTTAATGTTTCATTACAACACGTGGTTGTGTTTTTTTATATTTGCATTTTGTTCTGTGCCTATGATGGACATGGACCAGAAAGATAAACCTGGATGTAATTTCATGCCATTTGAGCCAGACCTCCATTCAGCATTATTTGTGGTGGTCAATCCAGTTGTAGTGGCTCAAAGCAAAAGAGTGCATCAGATGAATGAAAGGAGCTTACGTGGTACAGAGGAACTGTGTTGTTCTCAGGTAAGGAAAAATTGAGGACATCCTGTTGTCCTGGTTCAAGCCGTACGTTCACAGATGAGGTCAGCATGGATGGGCTAATGGGATAGTTGGGACTTCCACTGTTCTTCCCCTTTTTCCTTGATCTCCGTCCAGTATCCCGCTTGTTGTCCTTCTGAGTCAATGGCTCCTCTTGGATGACTAAAATCTTGTCATCACTCAGGTATCGAAGGAGTGAATTCTCAGAGTCTGAGGGAAGAAGAGGCAATAAGTGAAGATGCTTGAGTTAAAGAGCAAGTTAGAATTTTGGGATGAGTTAGTTACGTGATATCGTGTATAAGAGGGCTCAGGGAAATGAAAAAAGTTTTGAGAAATCCTTGTATTTGCTCGTGTGCAGAAGAGGAAATGCTCACCTCGGCTGCCCCTTTTGTACATATTTGGCTCTTTTGAATCTCCTATCCAGCTGTACTCTGTTGGCATAGAAACTGGCCTCAGATCACCTGGAGAAAAAAGAAGATGAATTAAAATTTTTGAACTCTTCAAAAAGGGACTATTTTGCACTAGAAAGACTTAGCGCATTTTCTTCACTGACACACACGGAACAGAGGCCAGTGAACGGAGAGAGAGGAGAACATTAGCTCCTTCAACTTGCATGGGGGAAAGGAAGGCTGTGCCACTGAAAATAGCTAATGGGGAAAAGCCCATGCTCCAGCAAGGATACCTCTGCCGCCTGGGTCCCCCTCCAGGTATTTTTAATGCAACAGCCTATCTATCCTTCTCTTCTCTGCAAGACAAAGGAGACAGTCTCATTTCCACAGGTATGCACAGAAAAAATAAAGTCTGGATTTCCAAAATTCCAAAAGGAAAGTTGTGTCTGCGTAAATGGATTTGGACCACAGGATTCCCCCTGGGGTTTGAGGGCATCCCCCAAAAATTTTCACAATCACGATCTGATAAACAAATTAAAAAAAAAATCCAAATGGAAGTTTTCAGAAAGGAAGGCATGTTGAAAATAATTTTAAATATGAAAAAGGAACAAAAGAAATAAAACCCAAAAAGTTTCCATTGTCTGTCCTTGTTAACCAGTTCTTGCATACCCTATGTTCACTTTATTGGCGGTAACTCATATATGAGTGTAAAAATCAGCCATTATAGATTAATTGTTGAGTGCTTTCAGGTCATTTCCAACTTATGGAGACCCTATGGTGAACTTATCACAATGTGTTCTGGGAGCTGTGCCCCAGGTCACCCAGTGGGTTTCCATGGCCAAGTGGGGAATCAAACCCTGGTATCCAGGGTGAAAGTTCAACGCTCAAACCACTACACCACATATTAGTTACCACAGGAAAAATTTTCACATGGGCTGCTGTAAATTTAAATACAGTATTGGGTGAAGGAAAGAAAAGTGCTTTCAAAACGATACAATACATGATGTGCAACCAGGTTCTGGCTTAAAATCTATTCTTTTCATCTTTTGAGTATATCATTCAACCAAATGAAGGCATCTCTTAAGGGTGTGGGAAGGAGGAGAGCAAGTCAAACAAGATGATTGGGTCTTGAACATTTTCAAGTCTGCATGGTCAGCACACTTGCATACCCTCCAAAATTTCACAGTTGAATGCTTGGACACATGAGTCAAAGTTTTGTTTGCTGTGTCAGGTGAAGACCTCATATGATTGGCTGCTTAAGAAGGTTCTGTTGAATCCTGGGGTTTGCAAGCAACATTACGGTGGTTAAGATGGCCATAGTTATTAATGAAGAACAACACACAAGCTAGGAGAGGCTGCAGCAGTTTGCTTTTGCCTGAGCCCACTGGGAAGGCCAAGATTCCAACCATTACTGCTCTCTCCTACCTCCTGACTTCACTGAGTGCAAACTGCTTTAGCACTTTTAGCTCATGGCCTTTCCATACTACCCTGTTAGGGTGCTATTATTCCACTTTCAACATCATATGGAATCCCAGGGGTTGCAGTTGGGGGGGCGCTTTAGCTTTCTTAGCCAAAGAGCTCTCTGGCCTCAGTAACCTACAAACCTAGAATTCCATGGGATGTTGAAAGTGGAATAACAGCACTATAGCAGTGTAGGGTGAAAAGGCCCTCAGTTTGCAGCAATGGACGTAAACTGAGGACAAAGAAGGAAAGCGGGAGGAGGAAAGAGAAACTGGGACATTTTAAAAGCAGCTGAAAAAGTAAGAGAACAGGGGATTGATCAGGACTGTCCCTGCCAAACTAAAGGATATGACTTTTTCCTTCAATGCACCAATTTATTTCTCAGAAAAACAGTGAGAGCTGGAGAAACAATAGTGTTAAGAGAGAAGCAGATCTGTAAAACCGGCTACGAGGGATCATCTTTCTGACCTTGTCAGTCTACATCATCATCAACGCACACATAAAACTGCCCTCCAGTTCACGAGTCAACTCCCATCTGAAATACTCAGACTGCATGAACACACACACACACACACACACACTCTCTTAACAAATACTAGCCCTGCTCTGGTTTTGTGGCCTGTTTGCTTCAGACACTCGACTTATTTTCTGATACGTTAGACACCGACCAATCTTCCTACTCCAAAAATAAACTCAAGGCTTTTTTTAAAAAAAAGCTGGATACAATCAACCCTTTTCCTTTTGTTGCTAGCCCAGTAGCTCATATCTGCCACTTTTTCCCCAAGACTCTTTAAGAGGAGGAAAGGAGAGACCACCCCGCTATACATGACAGGAACAACGACTGTGATGTTCAGCAGCCCTCCAGACAGATAAATGGAGCTTGCTGTTTACTGATTTGTGACACATAGTCACTGATCCTTCCACCAGTTGACTAAGAGCCTATTAATTCAGAATGTCATTATATGCTTCCGAAAGGCCACAGAACCCCCCCCCCCAACACACACTGATTACAATCTTCTGGCACATGATGAGAGCAATTATCTTGTATTTATCTTGTTGTGTTATTACTATGAACTCTGCAATTTGTAGTAATCAGTTATATATTGAACATACAGAGCGGGATATCACAAACTCTGCATTCTAGAATTTTTGTATTGTTAAATATATGATTTCTACTTAGATCTTGCTCTCAATGTTGTTGAGTTTCTATCTTATCCTGCTTGAATTTTCTTCCCATAATTTCATGTTGGTTACAAGTCCCCCATCATATAGTTACTGTGTATAATCTCATTCATTCTACACACTTATAATACTTTGACACCAGTTGAACTGCCATGTCTATATCTAATGGAATCCTGGGATTCATAGTCTGGTGATGCATAAGGGACAAAGAATTCTAAATATCCCCCCAAACTACAGGTCCCAGGATTTCATAGGATGGAACCACAGCAATTCAACTGGTGTTTTCAAAATTACAAAGTTTGAATTGTATGCATTTATCTGCATATAATTTAAAAAGCTAAAAAGAAAATGCAAAGAATCTGTTGTTGCATTTTCTTCTCACTGATGGAAAACTAAAAGATAATGCACATTTTCTCTAATAGTGTGACTAGTTAGGAATTGGATATAAAAACAATAAAAAAAATAGGTTAATGCTTATTTCTTTCCCATTTCTATTGCAAATACTGACGGAACGTACAGCTCAGTGCAAAAATCTGCTTTGCATGCAGAAGGTCAAAGATTCAACCCCCAGTATTCCAGATAGGGCTGGGAAAGGCTCTTGTCTGAAGTTATAGACAGCCATTGCCAGTCCAAATAGATCAGGGATAGGCAAATTGGTATTTTTTTCCATATTTTGGAATACCACTTCTATCAGCCCAAGCCCAAGATCAGAGGTCTAAGATTCTGGTAGTTATAGACCAGGGTTGGCTGCAGTGCAGCCTACAAGCTACACACATGGTCCTTGGGGTCCAAGCCCCCTAAAAATTTTCAGGCATTTGTAAATGTTTTCCCAATGCACAGTGGCAGTTTCTGCAATCGCAGGGAATTAAGTAGTATCTTGAAAGCCCTGACAAATAATTACATATCACCCAAGAACGTGCAACTACAGTGCAATGGTAACACTTGCAAAAATCTGCTTATGCAACTGAGAACTGAATATGGATGTTATGCCATTGTTACCTACCCATATACAATGTCCTGAGGAGCATAATGATTTTATATCAAACATAGTGAGCCATAGAGATCTACTAGAAGGACACGTAGGCAGTAGAGCTATGGATACATATCAAAGGGTAGCCCTGTTTCCTGTCACACATCCTAGGTGAATCTCGAAATGGTTCTCACAGATCATTTTAAAGGATTTTCAGCAATAATAACACCAACAGGAGACAACAGGTCTCTGGGATCAAATAAACATTCCAAACAGCCAGGAATGTGACAACTTGGAGACATGCATCCCTGGATGAGATAGGCATCTTGCAGGAAACTACAAGGATGGCTGGCTGTATTTTCTTTGAACTACAAAGCTGAGATCCATCTTCATAAAAATGCAGCCATCTGGTCCCCAGGACATTCTCAGCACTATAACTGGAACCCCCTTTTCTCCTCCATTTCAGAGTTCTCCCAGACTTGCAAACAGTGCCTCTGCCAGTGGAAAACGCCCCTCAGCCCCACCCCAGAGGCTGAGTTGGGCTTTTCGCTTGTCTTTTCCCAGCCGAAGACTTCTGGATTGGTGCAGTACTACCCCAAAACCCTCATGTCCCTCTCTCTCTTAATTTTCACCTCTTTCTAAATTTCTGTAGTCTTGCATGTTTGTGGGAGTGAGTGCAGCTGAGTGATTGTATGGATTTTAACATCTGTTTCAATAAAATACTTAAATTTGAGCAGTTAGCCTGATTCTTTGTGACCCAACTCCGAAAACGCTGGGCTCAAGATCCTTAATTACCCTGCCCTCTTTGCATTGCTATAGCAGTGTTCAAAGCTAATTTTCCCTACAAGTAATAATTTTGACAAGCGTTGGGAATCCCCCTAAGGGACCCCCAGCAAGCAGGGTAACACCATGGTCAACCACATGTGTGTAAAACACCAACAGGATGCCAGCTCTTGTTACCCAGTGGTTGCATTATACCATTCTCTAGCCAGCACTGGGCAGTGGATTGTGTATCTCTCAGCTTATTGATGCATTGTGCAATGGGGAATACAGAATGGCTGTTTCTGCTAACCCAGTGAGTCAGTTGGTACATCACAGGCACTCCCAAATAGTTACGTACCATTCAACAGTATGCAACTATATGGCTGGGGTCCTGTTAATTAGCCTCAGGTGAATCATAGCCACTGAACTGATCAGTCAACACATAGGTAAATCTGATTGATTCAATGGCTCTACTCTAGTCAGGAGTAACAACAGGATTTAAGCCCAGGTGAAATGGTTAGATGCTTAGGGAACTGTACTTAGGCATCCATGAATTCAATATTTCTGTTTAGTTCTCTTTGGCACAATGGTAAAAAAAAAAAAAGTACAAGTGTATGAAGCCTACAGGATTGCAGCTTATGTTTTTGCTCAAGCCAACACCTCCCACATTAATGACAAAAGATTAAGAAAGACCTAAACAGATACCATCTCCCCATTTTAAATGTCATGTACTGCTTGTGTATTTTAAAGATAGAAGCTCCCTGTGTTTATCCATTGTATAGGGTTGCCAGTTTGGGATCATCCTTGGCCCCAAGGTCTCTTGCCCAAAACCTGAGAGTTCCTGGTGATGTCATTAAGTGTATCAACCACATTGCTCGCAGCTTGTCATTCAAACACACACGCTTAGACATGTTTGATGTGTGTTTTTAACTTTTGTATTCTTTAGTTTTAACTGTATTCCCTTTTTAAATTATTGTAATGCCGCTTTTAGTCCTTTCGAGTAGAAAAGCAGGGTATAAGTAAAGATAATGATGATGATGATGATGATAATAATAGTAATAGAGAAAATATATTTTCTTGTTTGGAAATTAAGCAGAAATCTTAGCGTCTAACAATGCAACAACCTGTGGATATAGTTGCTAATAGTTCTATTAAGACTGTTTTGTTGGATCTGTAATGGTAGAGCAGTATTTCCCCCTCCCCTTTCTTATTTTCTTATCTTTTCTCTTTCATTTTGGTTTGGTTTTGGGGGGTGTCAGAGCCCCTTTGTGATTTTGCAGGTTAGTGTTTAGCAAGTTAATATTTTATTCAGTTAGTATTTAGGGTTTTCTAGTTTACTGTTTTAGTATTGTGTTGTAAAGGTAGCTCATGTTTAAAAATGTCTGGGTTAATGTTATTTTGTGTTTAGATAGATAGATAGATAGATAGATAGACAGACAGACAGACAGACAGACAGACAGACATCTTAGCTAAAGGGGCTGTTGTCAGGTTAAAGTGAAAGGCAGGGATTATTCTTCCTCGCCTTCATTTCTCCTAGCCTACTTGTTTCTAGCCGAAAGGCAGATGCAGCGCAGAGCATAGAGTGAGCTCAGCCACCATGATGACTATTTCCGCACTAGCCTGTTATAGCGCTATGATTCCACTTTGAACATCCTATGGAATCCTGGGGTTTGCAGTTCCGGGAGGGGCCGGATGGAACTGCAAACCCCAGGATTCCATAGGATGTTCAAAGTGGAATCATAGCGCTATAACAGGCTAGTGCGGAAATGGCCTAGGAAGAGAGAAACAAGCTGACTAAAGGAATCCATAAGTGCTCTGGAAAGTCATTGGTAGTTTTAGCAACAATCAAGTAAGCCTGGCAAATGGTAAGAAGCTGCTGATCTACTAGCTGAGCTGGAGATTTACACCCAACCCTTGCCTCTTGCCTTGAGCTGATCCCACCGAACCTGGAGAATTTTCTCCTTGGCAAAACACATTCAAGTGACAAGAGGAGTTCCTTTGGCAGGACGTAATGCACACCTTAGCAACTTTTAGCTTGTAGGTGACAGAGCTGGGCAAGTCTGGGAGTCACTTTCACTCCCCCAGGGGCCCAATGTAGGGTACAAACCCCTTCAAACAAAGCCAGAAGAAACCCCCCACAAAAACACCTAAAAAAGCCTTAAAAAACTAAACACCCCTCTGTAGACACACTAACGAAGAGTTTTTTGTCCTAAGAGGAGAATTTTGTCCTCTGTCTTCTTTCCCTTCTCTCTCCTGCTGCTTTTTTTTTTTAAAAAAATCTTTCTAAAGTTGTAGCCTTAAAGTGGTTGACTCAAATAATACTATTGCTCTGCCTGGAAATATTTCTAATTTCTTGGCATGTAAATCCTTGATTATTTCATCCTTGCAATCAAGGATGACTAATTGCTGTACTTTTCTCCCCACTAAGCGAGAAAATGAGCGTTCCTCTGCAGTATTCTCCCCATATTCAAATATCCCAAAGTGTTCCAGAGGATTTTTCTGCGCAGAAAACACGAGGATTCCCTCCCAGCTCATATTTCCTATACAGAAAACACTTTAGAGGTTTTCTTAAAGCAAAGCAAAGGAAAAAAAACCCTTCATTTCAGGGAAAGTGGAAAGTGTTTGGATGGGAGAAGAAGAAAGAAAGTCAGAAGAAAGACACTGCTGCCAACAGAGGTTTCTTTCTCTCCCATTGAACCTTCCACCCTTCTTCTACTGCCTCCCCTTTTATCACAAAATAATATTTTGGCAGAGAAGTGGAACGAAGTGACAAGCATGGACGTAAAATGGTGTGGGAAAAATCAGCACAAATTTTCAGTCTAGCTGATCCTCCTCTGTATTGAATCATTTTAAAGCTGGATTAGGGTCCATACTTATATGACAAGCAGGTATGATATCGTCCTTTCTGTGCTACAAATACATTTACCATTCAGTTTGTCTGTTCCAATTGGTGCTGAATTTCATTGCAGTTTGCCTGTGCTAAGAATGTATGCAAATCAACAAATTTCATCCCAGTAGGGATGGGATTCAAAAACAAAATGTATGGGGCAGTGAAATTGACATATTTGTTCACCAGAGCCTAGATATGACAAATGTTTGTTCTGATTTAAGCTTGCTACTTCTTTTTCCTGAGAGGCTCTTTATTTTTAACAGCCGGACTGATAAAACACGGCTTCCACCATGCTGGGAACCATTGGCATACCGTTCATACCCTCCAACATTTCACAGATGAAAACTGGGACACTTGTGGCCAGGAAGCATTGGAGTGTGGTCAAGATAGCAAAAGCATGAAGAAGAACACACAAGCTAGGAGAGTCTGCAGCAGTTTGCTCTTGCCTGAGCCTGCTGGGAAGGACAAGATTCTGCCCCTTCTTTTTCTCTCCTTCCTCCTGAGTTCGTGGAGTCCGAACTACTTTTGGACTTTAAACTCAATTTGCAGTAAAAGAAGTGGGTTGAGGACAAAGAGGGAAAGTAGGAGGAAGAGGAAGAAACTGGGACATTTTAAAAGCTGCTGAAACAGTAGGATAATAGACGGGTAATCAGGACTATCCCTACCAAATTGCGACAGTTGAAAGGAATAGATCTAAATGGCATATTCTGTGCAACTATGGTTGGTACTTCATGACCTCATCAGGGGCTGCTGCTTGTAACATTACCTTTGAAACATTGCAGAACTCAGCCCCTGTTCATATCACAAGCATCCCTCCCAAAAAGCACATATTTGGTCCAAAATGAAGGCATGCTGCTAGAAATAACCCCATCAATTTTAAGAAAGCATTCTTAATCCGCCACTCTTCTGCTTCTTTTCTTCAAAGAGATGCCAAAGACCAAATGTAAGCAAAAGAGGAAAATTTAAAACATTACTGGAACCTAACAGTGCTATAATGCAGCTGGTGTCTTAACTATAAGACATCGTTCACTCTGAGTTTATGAAAGCAAGCCAAATCCATCTTATTGGCTCGCATTTCAAAAAGCCATTCCAGCTTCTCTTTGATCCTACTATTAAGGCAAAATGCCAATGAGATTTGCTTGCTTGGGGGAAAGGGCTAAAAATGAAGAGCGGAGTTGCACTCAGTCCTCACTTAAATTCTACTCTCCAGTGTTAATCAAAGAACACACCCCAGTAAAACACTGATTTATATGCAATGCGAGAAGAAGTCATACAACCCTAAGAAAATGTCTATAAGCCATCACATGTATTTGTGTGCCCCAAAGTGGAGTTCCCAGCAGCCAGAAACCAATCCCTTACTTGCCTCTCCACAAATGTTCTATGTCTATCTCAGCTGGGACAGCTTCTGAGAAATATGTCTGAAGGTTTCTCGAAGGTAATATTATCTTATCAATTGACTAAATATTCCAATTGCTGTTCATATAATAATATCACTCATGAGTCTCAGTCACTGAGATGCCTGCTCTGGGTACAAATGAGAGTCTGTTTCAATAAATGTTAAATAAAGTATATACCCTGTCCCAAATTATTGAACAACCAAGTCTGTTTTCAAGATAAAGAAGAGAACAGGGGTGTAGGGGCAGAAGCAAGCCAGGTAAGAGGGTATAAAACTGCAGCTTTCCCCGTGGCCATATAATGATAGAATAATACATTGCAACACGTACAGATTCAGAATACTTGTGGCATATGAGACCGTAAGAAATGCTATAGGCCCTTTCCGCAGGACTTTGTCTCTCTCAATGGGGACTGGAGAAGGATGGGACTGTGATGATATTTACACATGACATTGTTACGGTCCCATCCTTTTCTCATCCCCAGGTGGTGCAATCATGGAGAAAATCATTGATGGGTTTTCTCTGGCCATTTCTGCACGTGTTAAAAAAAATGGTGCAGTGCATCCTCCCCAGAGGACGTCTGCACCTTGGAGCAGACTCGGTCTGGACTACTTAGCGTAGATCCGCACCTCAGTCCACTCGGGAGTGACCCCAAGTGGTCCTCCAGTGTGTTTTTGAAAAACCTGATTTTTCAGGTTTTTCAAAATGCTGGCATGCACCATTGCGTGCCTCCTCTCCAATGCAGATTTGCAGGCTCGCACCAATGCAAGCCTGCGATCTGCGGAGGGCGGGCTTTAGGCTGGCGAGCTTCACGACCAACCAGAAGATGCCATTTTGGACGCCGGAGCAGTGCGGATCTGTGATCACGCACTGCTCCTGCTCGCCCCAGACCGGACCCAAAGAAGATCCGGTGAGCAGCAGCAGGGAGCGATTCCCTCGCCGCGTGCGGAAATGGCCTCTGTCAATGACCCTCGATCGTGCCACCATCACAAACTTACCTGGTCTGCAGAGGGTCCGGAAGCACAATGGCTGCACTTCCTGTACCAGTGCAGCCAGGGAAAGTACCTAGCTGTGCTCCAGAAGGAAGAGAGTAGGGCCATCATGCTTCCTTCATTCACGGAGGCAGCTGGTATGGAGGGGAGTACTCCTGTCGTGCTCCCCTCCCGGCAGAGCCTCTCCTGAGATCCCCACAGGAAGATGTTGGAAGAAAGTAGGGTGTGGAAAGGACTATGCTAAATCACACCAAAGGTCTTTCTAATGAAGCATCCCATCCTCTACAGTGGCCAATCAAATGGTCATTTGAAGCCTATTAGCTTCTGAAGAACCTTGCCTCATCCAGTGATGAGCTACTACCATTCTGATAATTCTCAGTATGTAGGTCCAGGCTGCACTCTCCAAGAGCTGGAGAAAGGGCATTCTGTCTCATAAGAGCTTTTCTTTCTCATGCCTTATCTGTTTCTTTAAAGAAGAGGTGTTGTCAGTTACCCAGTGAGCTGGCCTAAAGCCAATGTTGTACTAGCAGCCATCTGCTTGCACAACAGGATTTTTTTTCCCTTCCTCTCCTCCTTCTATCCCACTGGGATGCCTGAAAATGTACTCTGGAGGTTTTTCTAGGCTTCAGGAATTGGTTGTCAGGCTGTATAGGGAGCTGCAAAGAGGAGGTGGAATTGCATTCCACATGATACTGCTAACAGAAGAACAATCTCATTGCATCCCAGCCAAGTGCTCAAAAGTAGCCTGGGATGGGAGTAAGATGGTGCTGCCAACAGATCCAAAAAACCCGATAATTGTTAATGTTTGCAAAGGAAGATAATTCATTGCTTCTTTCTGATAGCACACTTTAGCTTGGAACTGTTACTTTTTTTTGGAAAAGTGGTCCTGTTCGTTGGGAGATTCTGGAAACTATAACCTGTAGAAGAGAGGGAATTTTTCTAAGATCTCTCATGGGCAACCTGAGATAATGCACCAGATTGTGCAATATCCATCCCATCTGAAAAATGTTGGTAATACTCTCAAACAGAAACTTTGTGCAACACCTCCTCTCTTTTTGCTTTGCTTAACATCCAGCCTGTAAAACATATCAGGGGAACTTAAAAGCTTGGTCACTACTATGTGTCACTATCACTGCTTTTAACAAATGTATTATGCTACCATCACTTTTGATGATTTCTAATGGACCAACATGGTTACCTGCACATTTCATATCCACAAGAGATTTTCTGTTTCTGTGCCAGCCAACTGCAGACAGCTGTGCATCATCTACTTTTCTGGAAGTTACTGCAAACTAACTTCTATGTTTCCACTTATTTTGGCATAAAAATCAGGATTTAGCATCAGATCTCATCACCCTCATTTTATAATTCTCCTATGATACATGGGGGTTTGGCAGGTCTAATCCCTTGGTGGGGTGGGGTGGTATTTATAAAGGGGCTTTAAAATAGTTATCAGAAGCCGTGTCACAAATTCCAGAAAAAACTACCCTGTCTAATTCTGTTGGGACCATACAAATACTTTGAATCTTCATTTCAAAAGAGTCCAGTGAAAAGCCCTTCTGATCCCAAAAATTTATTTTCAGTGTTAAATAGCTCTTGATTCGCATTATTGTGTCAATATTCAGTGTAGCCAATATTCAGTCTCGTTTCTCTCTCCAGCAATGCAGGCAGGCAAATATTGGTCTTTCCCCCCATCTCTCCTGGCATTTCTCCATAGGGCTCTTATTTCTATCCAACTGTCTATTTGTAGAGTCACTTCAGTATGACCTAGTTATCGGACATCTGCCAAAGAGAAGCCACAGATGTTCCACCCAGGGCACAGACACATCTTACCCTATCCTTATATTCTTCTTTTTACTTAGATAGCAAATTTATGCACTATTCTACCTCCAAGGCAAAGAACATGGGAGTTCTCCTTCATTTAATCTTCCCAACAACCCTGTGAGATAGGTTATGGTGATATATATGGAGACTATGCACGGTGAGGAGAAAGTGGGTGCAGAGAAACTTTCCTCTCACTCCCGTAACACTAGAACTGAGGACCATTTGCTGAAGCTGTTTGGTAGGAGATTCAGGACAGATAAAAGGAAGCGTTTCTACATACAGCACCTGGTTACAACAGTGGCTTAACATCATGCAATGGCTGACAACTTGGATGGCTTTGAAAGAGAGATCGGACAAATGTATTGAGTTTAAAGCTTTCAACGGCTATTAGTCAGGACGGCTAAGTGTAGTTGCTCCAGTAACAGAGGCATTGTGCTGTCAGTTGATGCGGAACATAAAGAGGAGAGTTTGATTCCTGTCCTGCTAGAAGGCTTTCCATAGGCAACTGGTTGGTCATTTTGTGAATAGGATACCAGATTAGACAGGCATTTGGTGTGGTCCAGCATCGATCTAGTTACATTGTTATGGCCCAAGTTTATCTAATGCTCCTTGTGTCTGGATGAGGAATTGAACTTGCATGTCATTACTTCAAGACCAACATTCTTTTACAGAGCATAGTGTATAAGTTCTAAAAGTTCTAAAAGTTCTAAAAGTTCTACACTACGTCTAATCTCTTAACTCCCTGACTCACCATTTAGATGCTGCAGCTTCCACCAGGACTATTCAGTGACTGGGGAAGAATGAAGGGAGGACTGGACAAAAGTTTGGCTATGTCAGATGCTAGGGATGTAATTCTTCACTAAGGTTCTTCTCAAAGGAAGTGATCAGTAATTTTAACAATTTTATTCCCTCTGTTAGAAAATCTTTGAAAACTAGTCTTTGAAGCCTGTTTGCAATTTGGGACTTATTTTGATGAAAATTCGCAAGCAGTTGTTCTTAATAGAAAATAGCATTTTCTACGCAGAAAATTTTGTTTTATATACAGCTCAACCATGTGCAAATTTCACACAGAATAAATCCCAATTACAGTATTTTCTGCACAGGAAATAGTTTTTTCTCTGCAAGTTTTGTATATCATCAGGTTTTATATATCCAGAGATACACACACACACACACACACACACACGCACACGCACGCACACACACATATCTGTGCCTATCTATCTATCTATCTATCTATCTATCTATCTATCTATAACTATCTATCTATCTGCATAGAAATATTGCTTTCTAGGCAGAAAATGCTATTTTCCATACAGAAAATGGTGTTTTCTGTGCAAAACCACCACATGTGAATAAGTCCTAAGGGCAAAGCTTCTCATCAGTCCAGGAATATTCTCATCAGGATTTCTCAACACTTGAAAAACAGGTTTTTCATCATTTTCTGAATATTTTCTAATATTATTTCAATCTCTAACAGATGCTGACATTGTCTGCCAAAATATGCTCAAACTTCTGGAGGTTTCAGCAAATGATGCAGTCATTTCCAATACGAGGAGAAAACTGCATGAAATTCTTGCTGTTCTATTATTCTTCCCAACAGGTAGCCCATTTTTGACCTGATAGGTTGCGATCCCCATGTCTATGAAGCTCATTGAGTATTGTTGCAATGCTATATCTCAGCCTAACTGCCCCACAGATTGATTGTGAAGTTAAATATAGGGAAGAAGCCTACATGTACCACACTATGTTCCCTAGAGGAAAAGTGGGATATAAATGAAACCAGTAAGTGTAATGTGGATGACCACAGACCCATTACAATGAACTTATGAGACCTATGGCTTCTCAGCACTGAGTTTGCATTTAGCTGTTATGCCTAATAGCCAATAGCCTATGAAAGGATAATTGTAAGGACAATGGAGTAGTTTTGAAAGTAAAACTACTCTGTACACTGTACGGGTTCCAATCAGACTCCCCTTGCATCTCCCAAGACACTTATCTCTTAGTGTCTAATTTATTGTCATTTCTTCTGACAGCTATTCAAAAATTTGAAAGAGCAAGAGCAAAAGCTAATGAGTTTCCAGGCCAACCCTTCTCTTTGCAATTGATTACCAATCAACTTCAGAACATTTTCAAGTGAAAACAAGGAAACTAACCTCTTTGCATAATCAGAGAATAATTTACATGCTTATCAAGGCCCCTTGAAGTGGGGGCTTATATCTGTAGGAAAGGCTATCATTCAGTCTGATCCTCCTTCTAAATGGAAGAAATTGCCACAGTTGGAAATGACACATCAATGGAAAACTTCCCAAGGGCTCCATTCACATTTACAGCCGAGGTCATGTAGGAAAACAAGGAGCTGTTTTATGCAGCTCACAGTATTTGTCCATCTAGGCCAGTACTGTCTGCAGTAACTGGAAGAGACTCTTTAGGTCTCAGAGGAAGCTCTACCTCACTGTCTGCTACCTAAAACTTTTTTTTAAAAAAAGATGTTAGAGATTCAGTCTGGGATAGTCTTGAAATAACACATGCATTTCACTATGGAGCTCTAGTCCTTCTGCTTCTTCCATTCTTTCTTAAAAAATACAAGTGATCCATCAAGCGAAAGAGACAGATGGCTGTTACTAGTAGGTAAAAGTCAGAGCATGGCAAATCCAGCACATTACAGCTGACCATGCACAAACGTTTCCTAACTTTTCACCAGTGATGTATTTAAGTCTTTTACTCCAAGTCTCAAGTCAAGTCTCAAGTCTCTACCTTCAAGTCCCAAGTCGAGTCTTCAGGCCTTGAAGATACTTTCAAGTCAACTCTCAAGCCAAGTCTCAACTCTGGGAGCCAACTTTATACCCTAACCTATATTCCAGAATTTCTGGACAGAGTCACATATAGTCAGTTTTAAAAATTAAAGCACAGTCAGCCCTCCACATCTGCAATTTTGCCATTTGCAGCTTTGGTAGTGGGGAATAGGATCCTTCTTACTTTCTATTTCTGCTGCATTTGCTGCATTGCTGCATTTT
Organism: Iguana delicatissima; assembly: GCA_948472985.1. NCBI lineage: Eukaryota > Metazoa > Chordata > Lepidosauria > Squamata > Iguanidae > Iguana > Iguana delicatissima. The sequence goes on from CAOKZL010000010.1 coordinate 1,273,012, forward strand.
CAATATTTCTGCATTTGCTGCTGCTGAGCAGACAAGCCCACTGTTTACCCACACTTTGGACAAGCCCACTGCACCCACACTTTGGGCTTGAGTCAGATTGCCATGTGATCAGCAGATCAAAAGGGATGGAAGCGTTGTTCAAAGTTGTAAGGTTTCTGGATGAATGGGTTATGTTACTGAACCAAGGACAGCAAGTCAGTCACTGAAAATATACAAGTCTCAAGGCAAGTTGAGTCAGTGCATCATTTATTGCCGAGTCGTGTCACTGAAGCGACTTAAGTCTGACTTGAGTCCAAATCAGTCCACTCGAGAGTACATCACTGCTTCTCACAAGTGCTGATCCTGGGGTCACAATGAACTGATCTTGTCGAGTGGTGACTGGTGGCTTCCTTGTTAATAGGGTGGTTAATCTCCTCTCAGTTTTAGCCAGACCTTCAGACCTTATAGCTTATAGCTTTCTGAAGGTCTGAAATAGGTAATGAAATAGACAGATGCTGAAATAGACAGCTACAGAATCATTGACAGTTTCTTTACAGTTCAGTCTCACATCTGGGGGAGATTCATTGCCCTGTTGAAACTGAAGCTACCAGCTGCCTGTGGTTTCACTATTAGTTTTATTTCCATGGCTTTAGAAAGGTGATACATTTAGAAAAAATTACATAGTTTGTTTCATTTTTTAATAATGAATTAGTTAATCCACATCTCACTGACAATCAAGGAAATGGTAATGGTTAGAAGCCCATTAGTTTCTGGGCTTGGTGTGAATTTTGCAAAGGAAAACTAATGCATTTGACAACATGCACACCTTTGAAAAGTGCACCAAAAAACAAACAAACGAACAAACAAACAAACAAACAAACAAACAAACAAACCAACCCTTGCATATAATTCCAAAATGTGTATGAACATGCTTTAGTATATAGAGGCATGTATCCATTTACAAAGGATGCAGAAAAATGAAACCCTAGATAGCTTCAATCTTGGAACATATGAAGAAAGAATAACAAAGTCACTCTGTTTAGAAAGCACTTGTTCATTCATATGCAGAGCAGGAAAGCCTCCGTACATGCATTAGAGAGATGAAAAACTCAACTTCTCTTAGACAAGAACAGAATCCAGTGTAAACAGAGGGAGAAAGCAATTCTCTCCTTTCTGCAAGAAGCCCCTGAGCATATCTCCAAAACTGCTTCAGATGGCTACAAAATCCTCCAGAGCTGGTTTTTGGGCCACTCTAAGAACTGCAAAACTGAGGGGACAGGTTGCAAACAAGTCTGGATTGTCAGCCTTTCAGATAAAACATGCTTGGACCTCAGCTTGACTTGCGCTAGAATTTATGCCAATTGCTTTTTTTTTCTTAAACAGCAATCTAGGAGCTTGACGATCTTATACTGCTCATCTAAACAAATGCAAGAAGGACAATGACTATTAGCTATGACAGCTAAATGGTCGAATGGTTTAAAAACCCAAGAACAGCTTCTTTGACCATGTGCCACTGAAGACAGGCTGCTGGGGAGGGATGACATCAGCTCTTGCCTCCATTTCCTGCTGGTAGGATTCCCAGAATAGGAATGTGTGAGAAATTCATCACTTTAGCGTTCCTTTTTTTAAAAAAATTGTTTGAGTCTTCCCTTCCCAGACTGGATGTAGATGACACTTCTGAATACCAAACCACCTTGAACATACCCTATCTTCTTTGATTTCAGAAGCTTACCAGTGTCAGGCCTGGTTAGTACATGGAAGGGAAATTTCCAGGGAATACCAGTGATCTCTAGTCAAAGCCAGTGGGGGGAAAAGCCACCTGAAACCCTGCAGAGATTTGAGTTGTTTAATGAAAATATTTTAATGTTTTAGAATATATATTTTAAAAAAGATTTGATATCACTGGGCTAGGTGGACAAATGGTCTGACTCTTTCTAAGGTAGTTTCCTATATTCCTTTGTGGTCAGAAATCCATACATTTCTGGGCTTACCATGCATTCCATGAAACAAAAATAAAACTTTGATAATATGCAAACATTTGAAACATGAGCAAAAACTCATTGTGTATGTTTCTAAAACTGCACAGTCAATGATGGGTAGACATCTCAATAGAAAACAATTTAATAAAAATCTATATGAAAAGGGCACAGAAAGAGACCCAAGAGATGGGAAAGGGATGAGGTCCATGATGGAACTGGCAAATCTGCCTGTCTTTACCTTAGAAACATTTAATTTTTTTTAGTTTATTTGATTAGATTTTAGATTACATACATTACTAATATTATTATCACTAATATTTTCAGTGGTTGTTACTATATATTATATGACTGTATATTATTACAGTCATCCCTCCACATTCGCTAGGGTTGGGGCACAAGACCCCAATGAAAGTGAAAAAAATGTGAATAACTCTACGCTCTCCCAAACCATATTTGACACACAAAAGAGTATGATCACCATATTCAACCCACCGTGGATTCCGTTGAGGCATCAGGGTTCCTTCCCAAGGCAGAAGTGGGGGGCTGGTGGGGCTTGCTGCCACCTCCCCTGCTACCCCACACCATTTTTAATAGGAACTTCCAAGCCTCGTTCGCAGTTTCTCAATCTCACGAGGCTTGCAGTCCCTATTAAAAATGGCATAGGGATGCAGCAGAGGTGGCAGCAAATAATCCATGAATAATCAAACCCACAAAAGTGAAACCCGCAAATGTGGAGGGCACACTGTATAACAATAATTAATGCTATCCAATCATGTAGGTAGGTAGGTAGGTAGGTAGGTAGGTAAATAATTATGATATTAAGTGATTAGCAACAAGTAGTGACTTACGGTAAGAAAGGAAGAAATTAATGGTTAGGTGTAACCTCTTGAGTAGTGTGAGCTATTTGCAACAAGGATGGGAACCAATTTTATTTTATTTTACTTTTTTGGGTAACTTTGTAGTTTTCTTATGTGTTTCTTATTCGCTGTATTGTTTTCTAGGGTTTTTTTTTAGTATTGTGTAAATTGTCTGCTAGATTGTACTAGATTGTGGTTTTCAATGTGCCTTTTGTTTAGAATAAAATTTTAATGAACAACAAAAAAGGAAACATTTGATTGGGAACTGCGTGAAATGGGATATTAGGCTTAATGAAATTTTGAGAGTCTCAACCAGTGGGACTCTCTTGTCCTATCATGGGGCAAAATTATAACCATGTAATCAGCTGTTATAAGTAGTTGTTTCTATTGGATGTTGAAATCCACATTTTGGTCATATCAATCTCTTCCAGGAGCTGTAATTTTTAATCATAGCACATTGGCATGATGGTTTCCAGTTAAACTATTATCAGTAATGGAGAGCTTTTCCAGTGGAACATTTGCTATGAATCAGCCTATAAATGGAAGAAATCATACAAGCCAATAACTTTAAAAGGTCAAAGGCAGTGAGTGTACCATGTGTGGGTGTCTTTTCTCTCCGCCGCACACCTGTCGCTCTGCCTCTTTCATATTCAGAGCTCGCTGGGTGGCCCTCACCTTCGATTAAAGTGTAATACTTCCCACTTTCGTGTTCCAAAAAGTAGCTTGGAGACTCGGAACCCTTCATCCCAGACTTTCCGACACCATATTTACTGATGTCATCACAAGACACGATCCGATGTCATCTCTAAAAAAGAAAGAAAGAAATTAGGGAAATGGCCCATTGATAAATAGGTAACAATGGTTTACAAGGAGACAAACAGTGCTTTTTAAATCAGTGCTGATACATCTAATATAGAAAAGTCAAAGTTTGTTTGTCTGTGTCAGGCAAAGACTTCTTATGATTGGCTGCCTAGGAAGATTCTATGGAATCCTGGGGTTTGCAGTTTAGGGAGGGGCCTTTAGAATTCTCAGCCAGAGAGCTCTTGGGTCTGGCTGATTGCTATGGAGACAAGGCCTAGCAGCAAGGAGGAGGACAGTGTATTCTCTCAGGAACCCAACCTCTGTACATTAATAACTCTGAATACACATTGAATTAGGGAATACGGGGAAAAGTTACAGGTACTAGACAAGACAGTTTGGGGAATTACAAACACAGAATCTCAAATCTTCCTAACAAGTATTACCTATGAGAGAATAAAATCCTGGGCAATGCCAGGTATATACACTTGTAAAGAACAAACATGCAATCGGCTGTTGTATCCTGCTTTTCCTTAGACTGGGTCCCCAGTCAGTTCAAAAACAATTAACAAGGGGAGAGACAAAATCAAAGGCTGGTGCTTGAAAATTTCCTCTCCGCCCGCCCGCGTGATCATGCATGATGGGGAGGGACGCCTTTGCTGGCCTCCCATGAGAGGAAACCATGCAATCACCGTGCGACAAAGGTCGCATGGTGGGAAGGGGCAGTGGCAGACCCCCTTTAGGGCTGTGCCACCCCTTCCTCAGCGTCTTTGTTTGCTGGCTATAGTATTTTCTTCACAAGATTTATCTTTTGTGCAAAAAGGAACAATGGGGAAAAAAGCACTGAAAAATGTTCTTTACATCCCTAGTTTGAAAAGAAAAAGATCAGAATAAGTTGAGGCTGGTGAAGGATACAAGGAGTAACAAAATAGTTTTTTGGAAGGAGCTCTGATGGAAGAGAGAGGAAGTGTTGCTCAATAAACATGATGAAATATTAATGGCTGACAAAGTGTAGATCTGCTCAGCTCATGTGTTGCCTTTATCTTCCTTTTAAAGTGGAACTGTGTCCAGTCTTCCAGAAGTAATGCAACTGGCATGGAATCAAGACTGCAGTTCAGAACTTTTAAGTAGTTGGTCAGGAAATCAATAGCTACCTTTAACGAGTTCAAGTCTTCAAGTTCAAGAGTCATGAAGGGTATTCTAAGGTATTAAGCAAACTTGCTATATACTTTCAGAACCAGGTCACTGAAGATGGGCAGCAGTATGGAGAACAAGACTGGTTTAAGGAACCAGTTTTAGTTTTAGCTTGGAGAAGAAAAGATGCGAGGGGAGCACATTATAGCACAGTGAAGATATCTGAAGAATGTCGGAGGTAGAGCTAGCCTGCATGTGGATGTTGGAGGGTGGGATGGACTAGTATGTCCCCCTCATGATTCTCTCCACTGGTTCAGACAATAATACCTATCAGGCTACTATGTTAGTCTAGCATCTTTGATCAGAAGTAGCCAGACCTATCCTATGGTAGGACTGGGCCTTCCAAATAATAGCTGAAGCTGCTGTTTGCATTTCCAGGAGCAATATCATTTTCACCTCCACTGAAGTGTAAATGGTCAGGACTATAGCAGGCAGACACAATGTTAAACTCCCACCTGGGTTGAACTTCGTCAGCTCTATCCCAATGCTGAGCAGGTGTCTACTTGCTGCTATTCACGGATCAACAGCAAAAAAGGTACAACTAGCAGTATTCTTTATCAGCTACACCTTGAGCCTCCCTTATCTGAAATGCTTGGGACCAGAAGTGTTCTATGTTTCAGATTTTTTCAGATTTTGGAATATAGGACCTTTTTGGCATAGCCTCACATCTTGTTAGTGTACTGCTTGTATATAAGACATGAGGCTGGAGAGAGACTGAGCATCTGTGAAATGGTGGAAATCCAAGCATAGCACTTGGCATGGATCCACACCTCCTGCCATTTCACAGATCTTTGGTCTCTCTCTTTTGCCACTAGCTGCCCCTTTCTGCCTCTGCGGCATTGGCTACAGCACTTCTCAGATCTGAGTGATGTATGAACAGGAGCAGTGCAGCTGTGGCGTCCAAGGCAAAAGCAGGCAGCTGGTGACAAAAAGTTTTGGCTCTTGGAAGTTTTAGAATTTCAGATTTCTGGATAAAGAAGGCTCAACTTGTACTGGATCAGCAGTTGTTCTATGTTCATGACCGCTACTTAGTATAGTTAATTAAGTAGCTGATATAGAATACTGGCCTACATTAATTGCATTCACATAATTTAACATCATGTCTAGTCTGGCCAAAAGACAAAAGTATTCAAGAAAGAGAACACCAGAACACTTTTTGATTCCTCTTTCTCTCATTAAGCACAGTATTTGCTCTGCGCATTTTTCAGCCATGATGATTTCCCCATTCTTTACCGTAAGAGAAAAAACTCAGCATATTAATTGGGAATTCCAGCACTGGGCTTATGAAACATTTCCCTTCATAGAAGAGAATGGACAATGCTTGAAGACTCAGCCCTTTGAATTTTCTTGAATGAATCTTCACTGATGTTTTAAATTCAGCATATTGCCTTCAAGACATTTGTCTCTTGCAGAACCGAGTTGCCTGTACCTCATTCGATCCATGATATGTACATAATTCCACTTCTGATTGAACCTTCTGGAGATCTGGATTTGTTCAAAGTATACAAGTTGAGACTTCCAAATCTTCTACCTACCAGGTCCAGATGTGTAACGAACATGATTTCCATCCTCAGGCTGTAATTCTGGATAAGAATGGCTGGCAGATTCATAGTATTTCTTTCACATGGCTCAATATTCAACTTAACAGTAAATTTCCACATACGCCCACATGAGTTATGCAATTTTTCAATATTCCAAACTCAGCTAGGCAGACATCTTACCTGATCTTTCTCCTATGTATAGCTGAGAGAGAGAGACTATACCTTCCCACCCTGTGCATCAGGGAAACTGTCCTGCCTCTGATGACACTGACCAGGTATGTGCGAATTAATGTTCAGCGAGGCGTACATATGGGCACAGTGATCATCTCATTTTATCTTCTGAAGTGCTGGCTGTGCAGAATTTGGAAAAGAAAAGCCTTGGGACTAAAGTCCCAGAGTCCCACCCAGAATGGCCATTGAGATTCTGGGAATTATAGGTCAAAGAATATAACATTTCCAAATTCTATGCAAAGTGATCTTGTAGCCCCTTTGAGACTGAAAGAAAGAAGTTGCTAATGTAAGCTTTCATAGACAAGTCTGCTTCATCAGATGCATCTTTTTTTCATTCTCAAAGGGGCTAAAAGATCCCTTTGCCTGCTAATCCAGACCAACACAGCATTGTCTTTGAATTCTATTTCCAAATTCTGTGACTGTGTGATCCAAATGTATGCAAAATGCATACATCCTGGATCTCCACATAGTGTCATCAGAGGCAAGAGAGGTTCTGTCTGTTGGAATGAAAGGGAGAAAAGCTGAGGGAAAAATCCATGAGGGACAGATACAGTCTTAACTATACTTAGAGTAGGCCCACTGAGGTCAATGGGACTTAGATTAGTCTTGGCTCTGTTTAGGTCCCATTGATTCCAATGGGTCTCATTTGATTAAGTCTAGATCCAACCCCTCACTTTCTATTTTGTAGTCTAAAACTATGGTTCTAATGTTCACATGCAAAGTGTACCTGGGGCCATAGAGTCCTGACATAGGGGAGAGGATGAAAACATCTTGAAGAGTCGAGTTGTCCATTTTGGAGCTCAAGCCCATTGTGCTGGTTGGTGTTGTGGAGCTGCTTGTTGGGCTGGTTGGAATAACAGGCTGGAGAGAGAAAGAGAGGACATCAGGGAGAAAAGGAGAGAGGGAGATTGAGAGAGAGAGAGAGAGAGAAGGCACACACTGAGTAAAGTAGCCATTTTTAGCCCTTTGATTCCCCTCCCACCCCAGTTTTTGCTGCTATAAACCTGGCATGTGCATTGACCTCTCTGACCTCACTTCCTTGGAAGCTTTCTCAAGATTGGCTATAACAAAAATTTCTCCCCAAAGAGAAATTTGTGGAAACATCTCTATCTCACAGAAACACTGAAATCTTACAGTTATTTGGAATGTGATGCCACAGTGGAAAGAAAAATTCATTTCTCTTCCACTAAAAACATTCCTGAATAGTTACTATTTTCATGAATGCATACAAATGTGCATTTCGTGAGGATGTAGGTTCAAAAGTGCAAATTTTGTGCAGATTTTCTTTTAAAAGCATAGGTCAGTGCAGGAATGGGATAAAATAGACTTATGAATGAGGGTTTAGAATGGACCTGAATAAAGTGATCCATGCATTCCTATTCAGGAATGGATGGATCACTTTTCTTCCTTTTCTGAATAATGATTCCAAGTTTTTTAGAGGGAAATGTGATATATTTGATGCTTATGTACAGCTATCAGGCTTGATAAGCTAGGTGTGTATTTTCCATTCCGATAGCCACTGCTGAGTACAAAATATAAATTAGAACTGGAAGACTTTTAAGACCTGGGAAAGAGAATTGCAAGTAGGAAAGGAACTACTGCACTGGCTCCATACAGAGTGTCTCCTTCAACCTCCAATGCAAGCACACAGATGACAATTTTTCATCTTCCCACAACATTTTTAACATGTCCATAACATACTATCTACACTGTAAAATCCAAAACATGTATGTCAATACCAATGATATAGCCAGAAACTGAAATTAAGCAATACAGAGTGTGGATGTCCACAATTCAGAAGCTCTGTGCTCATTACATGCTGAACATGACTTTTCCTTGACTCATCTTTTAATGACCTCAGACTCACCACTTCAGCAGCCTCATTCCTTTCCTGTAGCAACTTAACCAGAGGGTAGGAGTGAAGATGAGAAGATCAACTACTGTGGCCTTCTTGGCATCTCTACTGAGTATGCCAGAAACCCTTGAGAAATGTCATTTTCTAGAGCTTTTGGGTTCTTGTTCTGAACTCAGAAGTTTGTTATTATTCTGCTAGTTCTTTCCTCATCCAGTTTTTTTTCATGAGAAGAACAGGATGGAGCTTGGCAGTTATGCTGAGATGTCCTCCTTTAGGATGGAGCTTCCTCTCCTCTCTCTTCTCTCACAGAGAGAAACACTTTGGAAAACAGAATCATCTTCCATTTGTTCCATTTGTTCCATTGACATTTCTGATTTTGAATATCTGAATCAGATATTTCTGATTTTATCAATACAGCAGGTCATGACCTAGCTGAGGCCATCTACTGGACATCTGCAAGAAGGTCACAGACTTTAAGGGTGGTTTCTTATAGGCCGGATGTTCCAATGATTTGAATATTATTCTTGAAAATTTCAGAACTGGCAAACAAGCACATATTAGTATTACAGCACATCTAATTTATATACATGTCCATGCCACTATGTGTACTTATACATAACTCTTGAATTTAGACTGTGCTGCCTTTACACTTTGCCGAAGTTAACATATTTCCTACTTTAATCACTCTTGAAGGTGATGCAATGTAAGTCAGTGAAGAAATCAGCAGTGCTCTTCCATAAATTTTCATAAAATGATGGAAAGAAAGTAGCTTGCTAAGGTAATTCAATGTCAGAGGGGGGAAAGGGCCAAAAATTGTAACTGTAAAGGAAAGAGAACCTTTCCCGTATCCACATGGGTTCTCTGATATGAAATCAGCCCACTCATATCAGGCAGGGCCCCTCTGGGGACAAACACAGCATGGCTGGCATGACTGCCATGTTTTCTAATTAAAAGCTGACAACATCGGAATAAAACACTGTCACAGGATAGCGTCCTCCTGCTGCTACACGACACATTATGGCAAAGCTAAAGCACTGATGGAAAATGCTGAGACAGGGCCAAGAGAGATATTTTGGTGGCTTCATTACATCAGATCCTTTATCTCACAGAATTCTAGAGGCAGTTTACACACACGTACACAGATCTCATTCAGTGACTGTAGCATCAAATGGTGGCTCACACTTGAAAGCAGTGTTCAAATATCAGAAGGGCTACCTTATGAAAAATAGTCTGTTTCATGAACTTCATTCCTTCATATGTGGTAGGGGTGTATATCTTGATTTATCTCACATGGATGAGTAAAAAGAAATATAAGCATTTTCCCCACCCCAAGGCGAGATTTCAGGGACAATTTTTTTCCTGATTATTTTTCAGATTTCAAAATTTTGTTTTTGCAAAATATTCATGCTTATCTTTGCACAAAAGCATTATATTTGTAGAAAGAAAGTCTCTCCTCCCACGACTCATAATTTTTCTGTTTCTTCCTAACACAACGACATATTGTTGAGGAAGGACAAAGGACAGTTGAGGATGCATAGTTATGTCAAGAACTTGGGGGATGGGAAGAATCATCTGGTTATGTTCTGATAGGCAGACATACAATGATAATGTCATCCCCAAGGACCTCCAGAAGACTCCTGGGAAGTCCCAGATGGCGTCTGCATCATTGTGCACCCTTGGTTATCCCATGCTCTCCTCCAGCTACTATATGGGTTTGTTGTGGGAGAAGAAAAACAGGGAGTCTCAAGCAGACTGCCTCTATTTGGAAATCTCAACTCTGGTATTTCTTTCTGGGACCAGCAAGGTTTATTAGAGTGTTCTCCTTACTGAGATTTCTTGACAAATCTTCTTTTTGTCATAGAATCATAGAACTGGAAGGGATCACAGGGACCACCCAGTCCAACCCCCTGCCATGTAGGGACACGCATCAAAGAACTCCCAACAGATGGCCATCCAGCCTCTGCTTAAAAACTTCCAAAGTAGGAGACTCTACCACACTTTGAGGCAGCATATTCCATTGCCGGACAGTTCAGACCATCAGGAAATTCTTCCTTGGATTTAGGTGGAATCTCTTTTCCTGCAGTTTGAATCCATTGCTCCTTGTCCTAGTCTGGAGCAGTGGAAAACAAACCCATTCACTCCTTGACATGACATCCTTTCAAATATTTAAACATGGCTATTATGTCCCCTCTTTAACTTCTCTTCTGCAGACTAAACACCCCCAGCTCCCTAAGCCACTCTTCATAGGGTGTGGCTTCCAGACCCTTCACCATTTTGGTCACCCTCCTCTGGACACGCTCCAGCTTCTCAATATCCTTCTTGAAATGAGGTGGCCAGAACTGGACACAGTATTTCAAATGAGATCTAACCAAAGCAGAATAGAGTGGTACCATTACCTCCCTCAGTCTAGACACCATGCTCCTGTTGATGCAAGTAAGAATCACATTGGCTTTCTTGACTGCCACATCACACTGCTGACTCATGTTCAGCTTGTGGTCCACCAAGACTCCTAGATCTTCAGATGTTGTCTTCAGATGTTTGATCCATCCCTAACTATTCCAACATTTCAACTAAAATTTCCCTAACTATTCCAGTTTCTGTGGGCCAGAGGGGGAGATGTTCATCATTAGCAATGATGCCTGAAGAGATGCTTTCTTTTCTCTACTTTCTTTTGTGTTAATTTGCTTGTATTTTGCTGCTACTGTAAGTGGCAATGGCAGCAGCAAACCTTCTTGGTATGATGATCATTTAATATCTCCTACCATTTCATATTCTCCATGTGCATGGACCTACTGTTGTTCTGGGACCCTATGAAGAATGAATACAGACTGCTACAAAAGATGGTAGAAGGTATTCTGAGAAAATTCTGACCTTCTTTTCTGAAGGATAGGTGCAAGAGAAAAAGAAACAGGAAAGTGTTTACTGATAAATTTACTATTTATTGTATTCTGTTCCACATCTCAATGCCCAATTATGGGCATCAGCTGTGTGCTAGGGTTTCTATGGCATTTAATGCTAAGTCCACGCTGAATGGATCCAAACAGTAGGGCTTAAGCAATTCAAAGCCTGAACAAGAGATTAGGATATGGTAAGGCAACGTGAAGACAGAGTCTCAAGACAGTCCAAAGTCAAGCATAACAGAAATCTGAATGAGCAGGAAGAGAGAGAAAGGACAAAGCAGCTAGGAACTACTAGAGTCAGTGTTGTTTCCAGCAGACTTCCTTGCATAGCGCTGAAGCTGATAACTCCAAGCTCAAAAGAGTCCTATTCTGGTTGCGTCTGCTGTCATATATACAGAATTTCTTACATCTGCAAGTGAAGAGTCTTCATTTGCAGATGAGCATTTCTTCTAGTTACTATGAGGGTTGCCCAAGTGTTTATCTGCCAGAGCTCTAGCAGGTAGGAATGGGTCTCATTTCATCCTTTCTCCGACTTAGGAACAGAGCTTCCCATTGTTTGAGGAGAAAATCTCACAGCCGCCTTTTCCCAACAGCCCAGGGTTATCTGGAGTGGTCTGTTATTTTGCTTCTTCTGGGACAGAAGGCTTTGTTGATCTTTGGAAATGGATCCTTCCAGCAAGATAAAGACAAGGACCTCCATCTCCTTGAAGTACCCTGTGACTTGCTTGGTCCTTTTGGGTCTCCAGGATCCAGGTTTATCACAGCAGCAGTAGTAGTAATGATATTACACTTGGAGTGAGAGCCTGAGGTACACTGTATGCTTAACCTCCCTCCCCCTTGCCACCTATGCTAGAAAATGGAGAAACCTAAACACGGTTGCTGGCTGCTAAAGGCACATAAAACAGATAGCTTTCCTTGGCTGAAGAGAGCTCAGATTATGCTAGTTTAAATCAATCCCACGTGCCCAGTGGCAAGGAAATGCAAAAATTTATGATGAGTGACAAGCCAGCTCATATAAAGAAAAAATATTTCCCACTTTTGAGAAATCGCCTAAATACATTCTCACTCAGTCATGCAGCTATCACAACTGTGATGACAATGGAACGCTCAGCCATTCAGCAGAGAGCACACCATGCCATACATTCAGTACAATAATAAATTGCAGCACAATCGATATTCAGAGGTGTACATTCGATTCTCCTTTTCAGAGTCTACAACTACAGGGCAACAGAGTGGAAGCTGGTTCCTCTGACGTCATCTGAAAGTTTTCAAAACTATGCAGAAATGGCCTCTTAAAATTCTTCTTTTCATTTGAGGGAAGAGAAGGTAGGAACATAAGATATTGTTCAATAGCCAGGCTACTGATCGTTCTAGCTGGGCATTCCCAAATTTGACTGACAGAAGAACTCCAGGCTTTCAAGTGGGATTCCTGGCCTTATCTGAAGATAGCTGATGTAGGCTGGCATCCTCTTAGGGACATAGGTACATGCAATTTCCCCCTATACAGATGTGTGTTTGGGCACTGTGGATCTTATCTTGGTATTCCCCTCCTCCCTAACTTCCTGAAGAGCCTCAGAAGCCCTCTACAAGGCCTTTCTCTGCTTTGCAGAGAGTACCCAGGATCACAGAAACATCTCCTATAGTAGATATGAAATGATGACAACAGTGCCAAGGTCCATCTGGGTCCTCCAGGGGTCTCAGCACTGTTATAATCATTTCATGTCTGGCTATGGAAACATAGCCAGACACTTCTGTAATTGTGACTGCTCCCAAGGAAGCAGGGAATGGCTGTCCCAGGGTTATGGGAGACATCAGAGTGTGTTCAGTAAGTCAAGGAGTGGTATATGGCTCAGCCTAGCATAGGCCTATCCCTTTACACTGAGCCATGTGGGACTGCAGCCATTGTATTAAGTATTAACCAGACTTAACAGCTTCCCAGATCAGGCAAGATCAGGTGGGCTCAAAATGGTATGCTGGGGAGGGCAATTTCATTTAATGTTTCTAGGCAGAGGATTAATTCTACAACATTGTCTCAGGGATGGGGCTTATTATTAGCAGAGGCAGTAGCACAAGTCCTATCTTCCCCCTGATTTTGGGAGAGGAGAAGCAAGGAGACTGACACTATAAGTGGTAAAGGAAGCAACAGCACCTTGTCAATCATTTTGCCCCCCCCCCGCACAATGGTCCAGATTTGGCATTATTCTGGTGCGTTTTGTGTGTGCAGTGGGCCCTCCTTATCCGAGAACCCCACATGTGCAATTTCTAGCTCACACAAAGTATGACATCCTTATACGTAAAATGGTGGTGATGTGTGCATGGTCCACATACATGTCATTGCCGTTGAACATAATGGGGCATAAGCATTTGCTCATTCTATTTACTAGAATATATACAGCATATACTGAGTGCTCACTATATATGTGTGTGGGCAGGGAATGGCACTTGCTATATACACACAAATAGTGGAGAATATTTTTGCAGAAAAGTCTGCAAAAAATATTCTTTTAAAGGACAGAGTGAGAAAAAGAATCAACCCAGAAATATTTTTGGAAAAACATTTTGAGAAATGTGGGCAAAGCTCTAATTTTAAATGTTATTTTTATTTCAGTGGCCAAGCAAAGGAAATTTGGATTAGGATACAGATCATTTGGATTCCATGTAACATCACCCTGCTAATATTTGAAGTGTTTCAGTTTTTAAAAGTTAATGTTTGGTTTCTGTGGCAATCCACAAAGTCCTGGACTTTTCAATGCCTTCCCATATTATTTTCCTATTGCATATGTTTTGACATTTAGAGCAACAGTCTAAAGTCACAACTATTGTAGACAGTAGATTGCAGAGGGCTTCCTTTTTAAAATTGCTTGGAAAGCATCAGCAACTCAGCAGGCAGATCAGCCAATAATAATTCATGATTGCTTTGATTATTTTCAAATTGGCATAATGAGTAATGCTTGTCTTCAGACTCGTAATGCATGGGCCTCAAAGCTTGAAAGTAAGCAGACTATGGAATCTAAGAAAGATTGTAAATTCCTTCTTCAAAAGTGTAGCTAGAAGAGGGAGGGAGGAGAAGGAGAGGGAACAGCTGTGATGTGATGGAAATAAACAATGGTTTAGCTTACGAGTACTGATTTTGCCCACGAGAGCCAACGAAGAAGTAGCTGTTAGCAGACAATGCACAGTAACTGTAACTGTATTCTCCCTCCAGCTGTAATCCCAGTAATAGTAATAATAATAAAAGGAAATGAAAGGAACACTGCTAGATTTATATTCTCTCCTCTCAAAGGAAGAATTGTCAGAAAACACATTGCTTTTGATTTTGCAGGTCACTGTAGAGTTGCTGGAGTGTTCTGGTGTGTAGTGAGAACAAGAATGACAGACTCTTAACGTTCCCTATGGCACAACCTTCAACTGCCCTGGTTTGGCAGGGACAGCCTTGATGTGCTTTGGACTTCAGATCTCAGAAACCACCACTATCATGACCAATGATGAGGGATTCTAGGAGCTAACGTCTGACACATCTGTAGGACCAAAGGGCCTACAAATGGATCTAAATGAGTCGTTTCCTGTTTAATTCTCATTTTTGAAAAGGACTCTCCTGGGCCCTTGAAATGGGAAACATGATTAAATGCTACCATGTCCCTTAAAATAATTTGGGGGCGTTTAGGGGCAAAATGTGCCCCCCTCAAATGATCTACAGGGCACATGCAACTTGCAGGTTGCACTTTACTCAATCGGTTCTAGTCAATAGTTTAGAAGTACCCACAATAAGACTCCTTTGAAATGATCTGCTACTTTGTCTTTGTTTTTGGGACTCTTAAGCATGACTTTATTGGGAGAACTAATGACAACCACTCTGCTCATCTCACTATGACTGTGTGTGGGGGTATGACGTAACTCAACGCACAATCATAGCACTTCACCAGAATGTAAACCCCAACAGCAAAACTGCTCTAGGGTTGTCAGACTGGAAACTGGAGAGGGCTTTTCTATCTTGAATGGTTGTGCAGAAGAAGGAATTTCAGCAGGTCTTGCTTGCTGTGATGTTTTGAATAATCATTTCGCAGATAAAATCTCTCAGGTAAGAGCCGATTTGGATGCCGGTGTTATAGCAGAGGTTACAAATGAAGTGTCCGGCAACTCCGTGAATAGGATTATACTGGATCAGTTTCAGTCAGTGAGTACCGAGGACGTAGACAAGCTCCTTGGAAAGGTAAGGAGGACAACTTGCCCTCTTGATCCCTGCCCTTCATGGCTGGTTGTCCAGGGAGGAGTTGCGATTAAGACGCACTTAAGATATGTTATTAATGCATCCTTCAGGGAGGGCAATTTTCCAGCCTGTTTAAAAGAAGCAATTATACGTCCGCTTCTAAAAAAGCCCTCCCTAGATCCCCTGGATAGGAATAATTACAGACCAGTTTCCCATCTTCCATTTTTAAGCAAGGTGATCGAGAGGGCTGTTGCCCTTCAACTCCAAGCTGTCTTGGATGAAACAGATTATCTAGATCCATTTCAAAATGGCTTCAGGGCAGGATATGGAGTTGAGACTGCCATGGTCGCCTTAGTGGATGATCTACGCCTGGGTATCGACAGGGGAAGTGTGACCCTGCTGGTACTCTTGGACCTCTCAGTGGCTTTCGATACCATAGATCATGGTATCCTTCTGGAACTCCTGAGAGGGCTGGGGATCGGGGGCACTGCACTTCAGTGGTTCCTGTCCTATCTCTCGGGTAGATACCAGATGGTGATGCTTGGGGACAGCTGCTCCTCGAAAAAGGAGCTTAAATCTGGAGTCCCTCAGGGCGCCGTCCTGTCCCCAATGCTATTTAACATCTACATGAGAGCGCTGGGAGAGATCATCAGGAGGCATGGAGCAAGGTGCTATCAGTACGCTGATGACACCCAGATATATCTCTCCATGCCTCGGATAATAGCATCGACTGAGGGTGGCATCTCGCCTCTAAATGAATTCCTTGAAGCAGTAATGGACTGGATGAGGAAAAACAGACTGAAGCTGAATCCAGGTAAGACGGAGGTATTTGCTGTCAAGGGCCCTAGCCCAGGTATGGAGGTTTGTCAACCAGTTCTAGACGGGGTCACACTTCCCCTGAAAGACTGTGTCCGCAGCTTGGGGGTGCTCTTGGACTCACCGCTTCAGATGACAGCTCAAATTGATGCGGCAGCCAGGAGCGCCTGCTATCAGCTTCGGCTGATACGCCAGCTGCGCCCCTTCCTGGACTTGGAACACCTAAAAACAGTGGTACATGCGCTGGTAACTTCACGGCTTGACTTCTGCAATGCGCTCTACACAGGGCTACCCATGTGCTTAGTCCGGAAACTTCAATTAATTCAGAATATGGCAGCCAGGTTGGTCACCGGAAGATCTAAAACTGACCACATAACACCTATATTGAAGTCTTTACACTGGCTGCCTATTAGTTTCCGGGCACAGTACAAGGTGTTGGTTTTTACCTTTAAAGCCCTTCATGGCTTAGGGCCAGCCTACTTGCGGGATCGCCTTCTCCCATATAATCCGCCCCGCACATTAAGGTCCTCTGGGAGGAATCTACTGCAGTCAGTCAGAACTAGGTTGGCTGCGGTTGCCCAGAGGACCTTTTCTTCAGTCACTCCCAAGTTATGGAATGGCCTGCCGGAGGAGACCCGGCACATTACCAGTCTTGACTGCTTTAAAAAAGCAGTCAAGACTGTTCTCTTCCGACAGGCCTTCCCAGACTAGTGTTCCACTGCCTCTCATCAATTGTCCCTTTGTTTTTAATTGTTTTTAATTGTTTTTGTTTAATTTTAGTTTCAATTTATTTTTAATCTGTTTTAATAGTGTGTTAGGGGGATGGTAGGGTTGGTGGGTGGGAAGGGTGGGCTACATTTTGATGTTTTAATATTTATATGTTCCGTGATGCTGCCTCGATCCATTTGGGAGAGGCGGGATAAAAATAAATTTTATTATTATTATTATTATCATCATCATCATCATCATCATCATCATCATCATCATCATCATTATCACAACCAGGTATCAAACAGGACCTGCTAAAACCCTCTCATCTTCACAACCACTCAAGGTACAGAAAACCTCTCCAGTTTTCACTCTGGCAACCCTAATTGTAGTTCAGGTGACAAAGTTCATGTCATATGGCTTTATCTCCCCAAGTGACGAAACACTTAAGCTTTACAAGGGGAAACTCAAGTGATGATAGGTAGGGAGAAAGGGCTCTCTACCACAATCTTTCCAGAACACATGAGGAAACTGGACACGTTGGTAATACTACGTTACTTAGAACTCTAAGGGCTTTTTCACACTTTGGGAAGAAAACGGGGCAGTCTGTTACTCACCAGACTGGCGCACTCCCTCCGACGATCCATGCTGATCCAGAGCAGTGCGTGCCCGCGCTACACACTGCTCCAGGGACGAAAATGGAGGCTTCCGGTTGGTGGAGGCTCTCCAGCCAGAAGCCCGTCAGCCAGAAGGCCGCCCCAGAAGATCTGCCAATCTACACAGGAGCGCAGCAACGGACTGGGGCGTGCCGGGCTATTGAAAGACCTGTTTTAAGCTGTCTTTCAATAGCATGGAGAACCACCAGTTCTGGTAGTTCCGGAGTGGGCTGAAGTCCGAAATTACAGAAAGTAGTCCGGACCCAGTTCGCCCCCAAGTGCAAACATCCTCACTGGAGGACATGCTGCCCCATTTTAAAAACAAAGTGCAGAAAAGGCCTAAGATGTACATCACCTTGGGACTCCATACACAAACAGTCAGTAGCAAGAGCCACTCTACTATGGGGTTGACCCAAAAGATTTTGCTCCCTGAGGCAAGAAACCAAGATGGCACCAGCTTCCATTCCAAGGAGCAAAAAAGCTGACTGGACTGGCAGTTGAATCCAGTCATGGGCCCATCGCTTGCCTCAAAGACCTGAATGCTTCTGGTTCTTTTCCTCCACAGAGTTATCAATCTAGTTAAAAATAATAAAAAAGGTGAAGGAGGTTATTTTGTTTTTGTTTTTGGAAAGCTGTGTTTGGAACAAAAGAAACAGTAACAGATAAAAATGCCTAACTGCTTCTGTAGAAGAATGCACAGAAGGATAAAGATGTCAACAGGATTCTGGTCCCTATCTTACCCTTTTTCAAGGAGAGCAAAGTCCACTGGCAGTGCTCTTTGGTGCAAGAGCACTCTGGAATCCTTTTGCAGCATAGAGAGGAATTGCAGCTGTCAGCAGTGGCAAAATTAGGGGTGAATGAGGAAGAGTTGCAGCTGCTGGTGGGCTCCAGAGCAGCCACAAGACCCCTAGAGGTTGCCCACCCTGGCTTGTATGATTGATATGTTGTTACTGTTGTTAATTGCTGTCATATGGAGACCCTATGCATGAGAGACGTCCTGTTATTAATAGCCCTGTTAGAATATTAAAAAAAAGGTGAGTAAGTGAAAACCTGATAGAGGTGTATACCATTATTCATGGTGTGGAGGAACTGCACTGGTGTTATGATGGGCTGTCAAGTGGGCTTAATTTATGGACACCCAATGAATGAAAGACTTCCGAGAGTATGTTATTAATAACTGTGCTCAGGTCTGGCAAACTCAGGGCCGCACCTTCCTTGATTGAGTCTCCTCACCTGTAATGTACCTTTCCTCTTTTTATTATATCTCCCGCTTTACCCAACATTATTGCCTTTTCTAATAAGTCATCCTCATTTTCACACTAGACTGTTATAGCGCTATTATTTCACTTTCAACATCCTATGGAATCCTGGGGTTTGCAGTTTAGGGAGAGGCCAGCTGGCCCCGGCTGGCTCCTCCCTAAACTGCAAACCCAGGATTACATATGATTTTGAAAGTGGAATAATAGCGCTATAACAGTCTAGTGCGGAAATGGCCCAGATCATCTCATTGTACTTCCAAAGCAAAACAGCCTCAGTTTAGCCATTTTGGCTTCTGGGTTTTATTCAGGCTTGAGTTGTTCTAGGACCCACATTTTGCAACCCATGGCATCTGAAGAATTTTCCCCCAGCAGCCCATTTTTTAATGTGTTAAATATTAATAAGAAAGTTTACAAGAAAACATAATAATTCATAATAAAGAGTTTTTAAAAATGAGTAAAAAAAGATAATTATGAGGATTCACTATTAAAATGAAAATTAAATTCCCAAATATACAGATGACATTAATATTTTACCTAATACTATCACTATATATCTTTCTATGAAACTGTGGCTTTCACAATCATGCACAGAGACAGCAAATACTATGGCATGGTGAACCCTAACTTTTGTATTCAGTTATATATCTTTACACTTGGAGGATTGCGTCTTCCTTCCTTCTTTCTTTCTTTCTTTCTTTCTTTCTTTCTTTCTTTCTTTCTTTCTTTCATTCTTTCTTTCTTTCTTTCCTTCTTTGAATTTATTTCCTACCTTTCTATCTAGCCAGACCCATAACAACAAGAACAACAAGAAAATAAAACAATTTTAAAATGCAATAAAATGTAAGCAGAGATAATAAAGCCACAGGAGCATCAGCAATAAAGCAACAGCGTTAAATGGGAAAAGTTAATTATCAGTTATTCCAAATGTGCTCCAAAATATTTGCCACCTAACACTCTGCAGTGATGGATGTGAAGCACTTTGAACATTAGAAAAATGAGCTGTATAGCATTGGCAAAATACGATTGCTTGCGTGACTGCAGGGCTTTGTTGGCTGGATGAGATCCACCCTCCTCCATTACGAACAGGGTTCCTCTGCATTCAAGTAATGTGTGTCATGGAAAAGGATTCAATCCAGCCTTTTCCTTAACTTGCTAGTTTTCTATGTGCAGTGAGTTTATTCCTGCTGGGCCATGGAAACCCACTGGCTGATCTTGGGTGCATCACACACTCTCAGGCCCAGAAAGCCTCACCTTAGGGTCACCACAAGTCAAAAATGACTTGAAGGAACACAACAGCAACACTTTTCTGAGGCTATTGCTCCCTGAACCTGGCAGGGGAGTTTGGCCTGTCATGTTCCCTGGTGAGCAGGTGCATACTTTCTAGCCCCAGGACAAGCAAGGGGTAGAGAAAAATTGTGGCATGAACTGCAGGTCATAGTCCATTTCTTCCATTCGTACGGTAAGTCAAGCCCGGGGCCTAAATTTCAGGCTGCAGCTGAAGTCTTTTTTCCAACAAGACAGACAGGGCACGGGGTGCAAGAGGACAGTGGTCAAAGACTAGCTGGAGTTCAACCAAACAAAGAACAAGAGCCTGAGGAAGAGTCATGTCTAGTGGTCTACTACCAGGTTGAGCAGATGAGACTGAAGTGCCAGCGGTAATAAATAGAACCAACACCGAGCCAGAGGTCAAGTATCAGGTGGGGTAATATGAGGCACTCGGTACTGTTTCTTTTACCAGTCTGAAGAGTACAACTTGGAGAAAGAGTTATATGGAACCAACCAGGGCCTTTGTTGTTCCTCCCTGTACATTATCTTCATTGGGTAGAAAAGCTCTGGTACAAGCTGGGGCTATCCTACCCAATTGACAGAACAGCTTACAATGTCTTATACAAGTAGTCACACCCTACTTTGACTTTTCTATAGTTTGTTGTCTTGCAGCCTTGAACTCAAATGCATTTAACTGGCATTGTTGCCACTTGATGCCCACAAGATCCACAGTAAAATATGGAAAAGTCAATGGAGTGGGTATGTACCTTTGCAAGACATGGTAACAGAGGTTGGACAGACAGTATTTGAGCCTCAGAGATATTGCAATGGCATGGGGAATAAGGTACCTGGATATTTGTTTATTTATTTAAACAAACTATTTCTATATCACATCCCACAGCCCACAAGGGCCTCTGAGGCAATGAACAAATAAAAACCAATTAAAACAATGCAAAGATGAAAGCATTATAAAGCACATCAAAATATAACTGCTGGCATATAAGACTCACTTTTTCAGCAGAAAATACTGTTTGAAAATGAGTTGCGTCTTATATGCTGGTGTATCTTATACACCTGCAAATATCTGATGCATTTTCTACACCAGCAAATAGTATTTACTGGCATATAAATGGGGTGAGATTTATACACTGGTGCATCTTATACATGGGCAAATACGGTACTCTTTAAAAACTCCAAAAAGCAGCTAAAAACAATAATAGAATTCAGTTTCGAAACAATTGAAACAGCAGTTTCAAACACTGATAGCCATGTGGAACAGCACTGTTTTGGCTGCCCTCTGAAATCTTAAAAGAGATGGGCCCATCTTAACATCCTTGGGTGGGGAGTTCCACAGTTGAGGCCCTGTTACGTTTATCCCCCAACCTAACGTCCTGAGATGTTGGGATATGCAACAGGATTTCCTCTGAAGATTCCAAATTTTTAGCAGGCTTATATGGGAGGAGGCAGTCTTTCAGCTATCTTGGCCCCAGGTCAATTGGAGTTTTGTAGGTCAACACTAGCCCCCTGAATTGAGTTTGGAAGCAAATTGGAAGACAATTTTAAAAACTTATTTCTTCTTCATATTTATAAGAGCCCATGCACATAATTTTTTATTTTTTGCTCCCAAATGATCCTCTACTCAGTTTTTTCATGCTTCTGGAAAAGGATTCTCCTTAGCCTAAAACATCCTAAGCCTTCCCAAAACATGCAAAATTAACCCTGAGGGAGACGCTCAAAGGCAATTTTTTCCAAACTTTTTTTCCTTAAAGAATATTTGGGGATGTTAATAACGGCTATGGGATGAGGGGCACATTGACCACAACTTGTAGTTTTCCCACTCCTGTTTTAGAACATCGTGAATGTCTTGGCATTCTAAGGCCATTTCCGCACAAGAGGGGGAGGAGCGGTTCATTGTGAGTCAAGAGCGGTGTGTTTATACTCCAATTCAGAAACAGAATTCAGAAATTCAGAAACTGTGCTGTCTGCAGCCACTCCTCCATTTACATTGCACTATTGCGGAGAACAACGGTTGCTGCATCTGCAACAGCACTCCCATTCCCCTCCCTGCCATCACTGATTGGTCTATTTTTTTAAAATACACACGCACACATTTTTAACACATTTCTATGTTGCTATGTTTGTGTGTAGGAATGTATGTTTGTTGCTACATGGAAAAAAACATGTTTTTCCCAGAAAAAAACACGTTTTTACAGTCCATTACCAGATCCACTCTCTTCCTGCTGGCTGTTTAACACAGGAAGACAATAATGACAGCAGCCTGTCCTTTGAGGGACAGAGAAGGATAGGGATGGAAATGATGGAAGGGACATTCTGGGAACACCCATAGCCAGCCACTTCTGAGATGTGAATCCATGCTGCACTCCTGCATGTAGGTGAAAACTGAAGCAGAACCAGTTTGGGAGATTTACATCGGAGTTTTTCTGGTTTTTGCATACAGTGGTTTCACATCGCAGTGAAACGCAGTGAACCATTCTAGGAGCTGAAAACATGCAGAACCATCAGGAAAACTACGATGCTAAAACAGCACAATGTGCAGATCGGAGGATAAGAATTCGACACTGCTACGATGTATCAATTTCGTGTGGAAATGGCCTAAGATAAACAAAATGGCAACTGCAAGAAGAGGCCACCAAAGACCGCTTCTGTTGTTGTTGTTGGTGTGGTGGTAGTTGAAGGGAGGGAGTATATTAGAAGCAGCAACCTTAGCATGCCCATACTCAGTAGTTGCTAGTTTGCATGTCTCTTAGGAATTTAGGCATAGTATGTATTCCTATCCTTTCCTGTGTTTTTTTTCCCTACAGCCACACCTTTTCTTTTCCTATATCAGTTGGTTTGCAATTAGTCTAAGTTTGTTCATCCTCCATTTTGTAGTCCATGGTTCTCTTTCTCTTCTCCATGTTTGCAGAGAATATTTCACAGAGCCTCTCACTGTGAGATGTTATAAAATATTTGGTTTTTTTGTGTTAACCTGCTTCATATATTTTAGAAAGAAGAGTAAGCCTGTTTTGTTTTTCTCTGTGAGACCCTGTCTGGGTATGTGGTGTGAAACTGATTGTTGCTCACCTTCTGCTTGCAAATACTAATTACTTCGCTTGTGAGATGCACTACTATCTCTCACGTTCCCCACTAGCTCCAAATCTCAAATGGAACAGAGGAACACAGGAGAGACCTCGATGGGATTCGCAATCATTCCCACTTAGTCTCCTCTGCAGACATTTCATGAAAACTGATCCATTTCAATTTCCATTTCCTTGAGAAAGGAATGTCCCTGTAGTCCTTTGAAAATCATACACTAGGCTTTTTAAAGAGCTCTGAATGTAGCAGTTCAGCTCCTGTTTGCCTCTTCACCGGTAGGAAATACTGCACAAAGGCTTTTGAGCATTACTACATCTGCTGTGTACTAGCAACTCAGCCTTAAAACCCTTCAGTCATCTTGTGGCACCTATTCATTGCTTGTTTGGGAAGAAAAGCAAAACCAAAAGAGGCTTGCATCTTAAACAACAAAAACATAGCGAGGGATTCCCCAGACCTACAGCATAAGGGTTCCTTGGTGCTGTTGTTGTTCCTCCGTGCACCATTGTCACACAAGATCCTCGAGAGCTGCATGATTTGTTTTCCAACAGGAAAAAGAAAATGAGGACTCTTCTGATTTGGTCTTTCATAAGACAATGTTTACCAGATAGAAACACAGCCCTGGGTTAACCTTACCTGCAAGGCAAGGGGCTTCCACCTTACATTCTTCAGAAGGGCAGGAGCAGACACTAGTGTGTTCTGAGGTCGTTTCTTCAAGGTTAAGATCACGCCGTTTGGGTCTTCACGCAATGCATTTACCAGGTTCTTTAACTGCCAGCCGACCTGAAGAGAAATCCCATAATGGAATTTTGAAAGATTTTTCTTTCCTTTTAGCTTACTGAAATAGAGACGGCTGTTTTGTATGGTCGACAAGGGATGTCCTGCTATTGACACTGCATTATATATAGGCTACATATATTAACGTTATGATAGATCATTCTTGACAAGAAGTAGAAATTATGGTATTTCCACAAAACATGGCACCTTCTTCTCTCACAGAAAAGGTGGCTTTAATCATTATATAGTATTCTTAATATGGAAATATAACAGTAAAGTATTAGTTGCAATCCAAAAACACAAATATTTTTTAAAGACAATGATGAACTGCTCTAATTTTTATACCCTTAAAAAAAAACAGCCAGAATTATTGCTTTTAATTATCTTTTCTCGTGAAGTATCAGTGTGTTTCACTGGAGGATTACAGAACAGCAGCTTCAGAATAATTACAAAATGAATCCTTCCTATTGTAATAGAACCTGTTAATTTGGGGATGAGGGGCAATGGAAGGAGGGAGTGAAATTTGCTAGCATATTGTAGAACAATATTGGTGCAATTTCTTCAAGGTGTTTAATTAAAGATAAAACATCATTTATTTGACTTCACAGAAAATGCCACAGAGGGGAACTGAACTTCTAAATTATTGCAAGCTATAACCATTATCTGAAATTAAAGCTCTGAAACACACACATACACTCAAGGACCACATTTTTGTGTATCCCATGCAACACCCCAAAGCAGTTTTGACCTGAGGGTCAAACCACTTAGGGGTGTTGCATGGTTGCTTAAGCATGGAGAAACAACAACAATTCCTCCCACAAAGTTTCCCATTTAGAAGGCTCAGCTGTTATAAGGACTTCCTTCTTTGCTGTTGTGAATAAACATCTCATCATCTTGTAAAATGTAATGCTTAAACAATGTTTTAAAATGGCTTTAAAACCAAAATCTGAACATATAAATAGAGCAGAGGAAAGAGAAGGTTCTTTCCCTTCCTTACTTCCCTCCACACACACACGGACACATGTGAACTTTATGGAACAATTCCAGAGGTGTCATTTGAAATTCTAGTAGTGAATATTGGGAGAAATTGGCAGTTGGTAGCAAGAAAGGCACAGTTTGAGCTAAGAGACCAACATCTATGCCACGCAAGCTAAGGGACCAGCTGCACTTGAGATCTGTCTCAGAATTTGGCAGAATTTGACATGATAGCTTCTTCTTCATTTACATTTTCTGTTATTGCATTTTGTGTGTCGTCAATAAAGTTACCGTTTGTACTCTCAGTGATGTGGTTTTATTTTAGTGAACCTTGAACTTAAGCTGAGTTGGACCTGTGTAGATCAGGCCCTCCAAAGCACGATGTTCTGTTCCTCCTCTGCTGTTTAAAAGACACAAAGTCAGAACGAGGATGCCCCCAGTGTGGTGGCCACGTGTCATTTCTTGGTAACAAGTATATGGCTCCTTATAGAAATTTAAGAGCCTAAAACGTGTAGAATAAGTGAGTTGGCTAGAAGGACAGGAAGTCCTGTGGAACAACTGCATGTGTTGTGAATTTTGGAGAAGGAAGCCCTCCCCTTCCCCTTAATGGAAAGCACCCTTGGATAGATGTGATTGACTGTGGAGATAATAATGCACACCTGAAAAAGCACGAAACAGAATTGAGAATCTGAGAACTGTCTGAAACTTTTAATACAGCAGGCTTCTAAGTAAAGAAGCATTCTTGTTACAGGCTTCTTTCACTTATCTGACAGGTTGGGGACTGGATCGCTGTCAGAAAATGGAATTGGTTGAAACGCAAAACCCATGTACTGTGCTGTACAGAGTGTGAAGGACTTAATGGAGGCTCACTTGGGACTGACTACGTACACACTGCTTGCAAAGTCTTTCAGCCCATAGCTCCTTTTGTTCGCCTCTCAGCTCACTTTGCAAGCAGTAGCCATGTGCAAGGTGTTCCAAGCGATCCTTTGTAGGCAAGAAGAACAGATGAATGAGCAGAACTCCCATCATATTAATGGAATTTGTCCTTAATCTGGAAGCATACAAAGAGCAAGATTAGATAACGGGGCGTCAAAAAGGTGGGGGCTTCCTGTATTTTCACTCAAGTAGATTCTGACTCATGGTGATCTCTCATGGAGTTTTCTTGGTAAGTTTCTGTTTTCAGAGGAAGTTTTCTTCCTTTACGATGAGAGAGTGTGACCTACCCAAGGTCAGCCAGTAGGTTTCCATAACTAAGTGAGGATTTGAACTCTGGTCTCCTGGATGCTAAACAGGATTCCAGCCAGTACATCACAATGGCTCTAACAAGCATAGGCTTACCTCTTATTAACATTGACATAACTCACTTGCATTCTACTGTTCCTTAAGGCATAAAACCAAATAATTTATGAGGTGATTTCTTTTAACCCAGAGGATCTCCTTGGTTATACATTAATCTTAAGCCTATTTCTAAACCTTCTTTTTATCTCTGCATTTAAGCTAGTTATCAACAAAGTCTCCTTTTCTTAACATTTAATCATGTCTTGGAGAACCAGCTGTAACTTTAAAGCTCAATGTAAAATGTTAAAAATCTGGGAACCTCTGAGGCTTCACCAGCAACTTCATTCTGAAGAATGCTACATAATTAATGTCCTGAAGATAAATTGCTCTAAGGAGAAACTTTAATGAGGGAACCATTAAAATACTAAGAATATAGGCAAGTGAGAGCAGCCTGCCCTGAATGTCAGCAAGCGATGATGGAAAGCTCTTAAGATGTTATCACTGGTATCGCTGAGATATTTTAGTTGGGCAAAAAGTGGAAACATTACATCATGGTGGACAGGCTTTGTTGGCAGACAGTTGAAAAGCTGGCTGACTACCAGCATTGAACTAACTCATCCTAAAGAAAGGAAATATTTCCAAGGCCCCTTAAGTTGGGACTAACCAGTTCCTCATGCTAGAATCAGAAGAAAAATCCTTATTAGAGGGAACCTGGCCATGATACTCATTATGAAGCAAGACCATGTGAAGAGTGAGTATCTGAAAGGATCTCCTTAGAACAGTATTCTTATTTATAGAATTTGAATAAAGCAGCCTCCGAAAGTGATGGACTCTTCTTCTTTGGAGGTTTTGGAAAATCGTCTCTCAGGAGTTCTTTGGTTATGAATTCCTGTATGTCAAGGGGATGAACAAGATGATTCATGTGGTCTTCTCCAACTCCATGATTATGACCAGTTTTGGACCCCCATGATCATCACTGGGTCCTCAAGAGCAGTGACAACAGGAAGTCCAAATGGAAGCTAGGTTCTGTGCACTGCAATGGTCACTTGGCGGTCACTAGTCCCACTCAGGAAGAGGAGCCAAGATTCTGCCTATGGGCGAGGTCAGTAACTTGCGACTGCTCTAAGAACGGTGTGATGGAACTGCTCAATAGCTATTATATAGCAGTCCCTTTCACAGTTCATATTCTTTTCTTTTATACTCGAAACTTCCACATATTCACATGGTGAATCACATCTCCTGTTGAAAACATGTACAGAACACGAAGGGATGGATCGCCTTTTTTGGTTCCTATCAGATTTTCATATCCTTCCCCCCTCTATAATTATATTCCATCCTGCTTCCCCAGCATTTAAAAAAAAAATGCATGATGTGCCTATATATTGGATGTACATTTTGATCAAAAATGCAAATTTTATATGCATTTTGCCATAAAAGATATGTAATGACACTAATTTTGGTAAATCTTTTAAAAATGATAATTGCATTACCAATGGAGAAGGAAGGGCAACAATATTCTCCCCTGTTCAGGAACTGGTCACACCCCTACTAAGAAGGTAAATCCAGAAAAGAAAGCAAAGTTACCCATGGTAGTTGCCCTAAATCTCATGGGTTAGAGACTGTTCGGAGTATTGAAAGAGAAACTGCCAATATCACAGCAGAAGAAAACAGAGTCAACTAGCAAGATCAGGTAAAGATGAAATCTGGGAAGCCTACCTATGAGTCAAATGGACACTGACAGATCATCAATGGGCAGTATCATAGAATCATAGAATTACAGAGTTGGAAGGGACCATCTAGTCCAACCCACAGCCAAAAATACACAGCTAAAGCATTCCTAGGAGATAACCACCCAACCTCTGTTTAAACACCTCCAAAGAAAGAGAGTTCACCACCTTTGGAGGTAATATGTTTCATCTCAGAACAGGGTCTTAAAGTAAAGAAGTTCTCTCAAATGTTTGGGTTTTATAATTTGAGTCAACTAGTTTGTGTCCTATACCATGAAGTCAAAGAAAACAAACTTACTCCATCTTCTGCATGACATCCCTTCAAAATAGCAGAAGACATTAACTAGAGAAAGCCCAAGTTTCAGAAACTGTTGAAAGCAGGAAAAACTTTTTCCGGGGACAATACTTTTTCTGAAAAACCCAAAACACCTCGCTTGGACTGAACAAGAAACAGACCTCTATAGGAAATCTAGGTAGGAAACCTGGAGTAGACAAAATTAGAATCAGGAGTAATAATCAAATATCTTGGGAACACACTGCTTGCGTCAAACCTCTAAGGCTGGAAAGAGATGACAGCCTTTAAGAGAGACAACAGCAGCTTCAGAGAAGATTTGCTTCCCATCCTGTATGTGCAAATGCCTTTTGAAAAAAATATAAAAACTTGCAAAAACTTCAGTTCTCTGAGGGAAAAGAATCCTGTCGCCTGTCTCTAGCTTGTGAAATCTCAGCAGCACAGCAGACAGCTCCGCTTGGTAGGACGCCAGTTACGGAGATGATCAGCAGTTTCTGTGTCTATAAGTGCCTTCAGACAGCATGTTTGTACTTCTCCTTACCAAGATAAATAGCAGTGGAGAAAAGGAGAAGAGAGAAAAGTGGGGAAAGAGAGAGAAAGAGAGTCTTAGAAGGTGAAGGTGGAGGACCAAGGATGGGCCAGTATTTCTAAGACTGGGATAACTGGGGACAAGAGGCCAAAGCTGAGATTAGTTGGAGGAATTAGTGAGAGAAATTAAAAGGAATGGATAAAACTGGAAATAGATCAGAAGGATGTGGAGGCCAGACACATAGCTCAGTTAAAGGTACATTTGGGACCTGCTATGCCAAAATATGAAAGGAAGACATAACAAGGAGCACATTACACACAGTGGCATAGTTAGGTGAGTGGAGGTGGGTGGTCTGTCCCAGGTGGCACTATTTTGGGGCTCCACCATGGCCTCCCCAAATCAGGTGGAACCGGCCTCCATATATTGAGAAGAGCAGTAAACTCAGTGACTGCCCCAGGTGGCAAAAAGTCTAGCTATACCACCGACTACACAGTCGTAGATAGATTCTCTTTAACTGTCATGGCAGCATTATATGGAATTCTAGGGTTGTAGTTTATGGAGGAGTATTTAGAATTTTCAGCCAGAAAACACTAGTGCCTCACCAAGCTTACAAACTGCACACTTCCACAGCCACAACCATTAAAGTGGAATCATAGTTTTCTGACTGAGCCATGTGAACAGGCCAAAGTACTCTAAGCAGGGAAAGGAGTGCCATGAATCACTGTGATGCAATCTATCATTCCTCTGAGGCTGAGTTGTAAATAATAAATAAAGCAGAGAGCTTCATTCAATAAACTAATGAGCAAGGCTGATCTTATGGGGTGATCTTGGAGTCTTTTTGATGGTGTACTTTCCCAGGAAAGATGGCAAGCTGCCATCTCTCAGCCTCAGTCCTCACTGGGCAGTGAGAAGGTAAGACTACTGACCTACCCTACCTGTCTCAAGCTTGCTGAGATAATGTATGCCAGGGGATTGAAACACTCAAAAGGCAGCATTTAACTGTAACTGTACGGTTACATTTTCCATATAAGAGCCCATTAAGCAGTGGGTGACAAGGTAATCTAATTTACTAATGGAAATATTGATGGTTATAAGGAACATATTGATCCACTCTGCCTCATGAGAGACGATCCATTAAAACAGAGGGTCTGCAAGCTGGGAAGTGGGGGACGGAAACGGCAAGTCTGAGGCTTATTCGTTTCTCTCCATCCAAACTGGCCAAGCATGTAATTTCCTTTCCTGGGTAGTCAACCCAAAATAGGCCTAAGAAGATAACCCCTCCACTCCAAAAAGTCATGGGGTGGCATTGCCAACCTCTTTCGGAAAAGGGCTGAGGAGACTAAGGGCCTTTCCGCACTACACGGTTATAGTGCTTCTATTCCACTTTCAACATCCTGTGGAATCCTTGGGTTTGCAGTTTAAGGAGTGGCATCTAGAATTCTCAGCCAGAGAGCTCTTGGGCCTCAGGAAACTACAAACCCCAGAATCCCACAGGATGTTGAAAGTGGAATAATAGCACTATAACAGTGTAGTGCAGAAAAGCCCTAATATGGACTAAATCAGTTACATTCAAACGTACAACGAGAAGCATTTTAATAGAAATACATGAACACAGGAAATTTCCAGAGCCACATCTTTTCCCCCAATATATTTTCCATTCGAATTCAAGGGGCTTGTGATGACTTTTAAAGTCTCAATAGTTTGGGACTTTGATACTTGAGGGAGGACCACTCCCTATATGCGCCTGCCTGAGGACTGAGGTCTGCGGTTGGAGGGGGGGGTCCTCTGTGTCCTGCCACTGAAGGGAGAGGGTCTTCTCAATTGTGGAATGCCCTGGAATGTCCAGATTGCAGCCGATGCTGATTTCACTTAGGTGTCAAGCAAAAATCTGGCTGTTCACCAAAGCCTTTCAGCTTCCTTGATTCTTTATTTCAGTGGTAAACTGTCTTAACTTATTTGTTTTAACATTGCTTGCAGGCCACCCTGAGATTGTGGAGTAGAAATATTTAAATGCACAATGCATATATACATACATACATCATATTTGATTCCCTATTTCCATTGTCCATAAATCCTCTGCTCTTAGAAATGGCTCCAGTTTCCCATTTCCCTTCCAATGCAAACATTTGAAAAATGCATACACAAAAAATGCATGCATACTTGCACCTTTGCAGTATGCACAGGAAAAACAATCCATATATTTGAAAACTATGCACAAACGTACTATTTAGACAGGGAAAGTTATAGAAAATGTTTTTGTCCAAATAACATACACACAGAGAAACAGAGTGGTGAAGTGTTGTAGTAGGACTGTGGGAGATTAAAGTTTCAAAACTCCCACTCTGCCATCCAAACCCCTGGAGTGATCTTGGGCAAGTCATACTCTCTCAGCCCAAAAAGATGGCAATGACCAATTTACTATGAATACATCTTGTCAAGGAAACCCTAAAACATAAGCTGAACAAATATTCATAGTTTGAAAAAATTGCAGCATTCAGGTTTCTGTTTGTTTATGTTGCAGGGAAAACTTGCAATCAAATATAGAAATGGAACAAAGCTAGTTAGCACCAATGGGGACCTGACAGGCTTTTCTATTTCTGCTTCCAGATGGATACAGAATCCTTCTTTCTGAATTCATGTTACCAAATTATAGAGCTATTATTCCACTTTAACCGCCATGGTTCTGTCCGATGGAATCCTGGGGTTTGTAGTTTGGTGAGGAATGCAGCACTCTGGTTGGGGATACTAAATACCGCTCCCTAAACTGCCAATCCCAAGACTCCATAGAGTGGAATCATAACACAGTAGTTCTGTTGTGTGAATGAGATACTTGTCTCGTGGAGGGCCAGTGTGTTTGCTATGTCCCAGGGATGTTGTGTTACATTGCTCATGCTTTCTCCTCTCTCTGCGGGGCTCAAACAAACCGAAAACCCTCTACACACACATCCAAAGAACGTATGAAGCGTTTGAGGGACCAGGGAGGTTAGATCCATCCTTAGTAAATGTGTGCCATACTATGTGATAGAAATACTTCTTTGTCATCAGTGTGGGAAAGCGTTTGCCGTGTCTGCACCTATTGCATACGAGGAGAAGAAAGACTCTATGAGGAAGAAAAGCTCTCTGCCCATGCCCAGGACACATGGAGAATACTTTCTGGTGGCATCTGAATGGATTCAGACATGGATAAAGGCACCAGGGGGCTGTATTTTCCGAGATAGTTCCACAATCCTGCTTTTGTGTTCATTCAACCCAGAGGTGAGCCATCCTTTCAGATTGTATAGTCAACTTAGTAATTGTTAGCATTCTGTCTGGGAATGACATAAAAGGATTCAAACTCTTGAGTTTAAGGATTTCTCAACACTCTGATCTCTGTTTTTGGTTTCTGCTGGCTGCATGCCAGTGGCTCAGACGACGGATAATGCTGTAATACGTCACCATGTCCAACAGGTTTCATGTTGGTTATCTTACTGGTAGAAATGGGTGAGGTTTTCATTTCTTTGTGTATTTTGAAACGAGGAGGGCCCTAATCTGAGTCTTCTGAATGAATGCATGGATTGCGACAGAGCTATCTTTTGGATAGCACGTTTCTCCAAATGTGGTGGTGTAATTCTCATCCCAAAATTTGCATCAACACACACACACACACACACACACACACACACACATGGGAAATTGCATATAATAATGTGCAGTGTATGGAAAGTTGCAAAGAGAGATAACAGAGAGAGAAATGTGATTTTTTTGAAACAAATGTTATTAATCTCCTTCATACTGCAGATTGATTAAAACTGGACAAATAGACTTAGGAATACATGGAAAATTGGAGTGGTCTGGAAATGCACTAATTCCTCCCTCTGTTGCAGGGTAGGGTGGCATATGTTGATTTCCTGAGTGAATGCATGGTGAGCATAATGTGCGTGAATGGGGACGTGCATTTGTGTGTGAAAGAGTTTTCAAATAAAAAGCCATGTTATTCTGTTGTACCATAAAATGGGGGTGGGGTTCTAGCATCAACTTTAAGATTAACTATTTTATGTTACTTTTTTCAATATGAATTTCAAAGAAGTAGCTGTGCTATTTTCTTGCAGTGTAAAAAGTAGGAAGGAAGAGGGAGGGAAGAAAAGAAATATGGCAGTGCCTTTTAGGTCTTCATAGTGATCTAGTGTTGACGTATGAAAGCAATAAATCTGCTTACTCAGAGAGAGTTTTGAACCCTGGGAAACTACCTTTTGGTTACCAGATTTACTAAAAAGATTGGAAAGACCTGTGTCTTCTCATGCAGCCCTTTGAAAATTTAGGGCAAGGGTTATGATTTGCATATTTCTCCATCCTATTATGTGCTATCCCACTCCCACAGTTAGGTAAATATGCTTTATGCCTGAGGTCTTAATACCATTCAGTACTGTATCTGAAGAAGGAGGTTTATATCCACAAAAGTTCATGTCAACCATCCCCACCTGCTGTTTAAAGGTGCTATTACTTTTTTTTTCCTCCTCTCCTTCCTTTCTCCTTTTTAGAGATAACATGAATACATCAAAAGGATTCTGACAACCACTGAAAACATTTCCACTTGGAAGGTGTAAGAGTCATATGGCAGCCACTTCCTGCATGTTCATGTGGGAGTAGGAAGCCCTTAGTTCACCATACTATTGCCCATTGAAATTCAGAACAAGGAAATCCAGCATGCCACACTGGCCCTTTTCTCATGTGGGGGGGCCGAAACGGGGTAGCGCACGCAGGGGCGGAGCTTAGTTGCTTGCATTTTGCTCCGTCCCTGCTCAGTCCCTGCGGGGAATGCGGTTCTGCCGCTTCACACGCCGCCAAATTTCAGCGGTGCTCGGCAGCATTTGGTGGAGTTTGGCGGCACCCAAAATGGCGTCCGGCGGCTTCCGGCGGCGCTCCGCCAATCAGGGCAGCGCGCCAGCTGGAAGCCCGCCCCCAGGCTACCGCGTCTCTGCAGATTCTCACCGGGAGCTGCCACGGATTAGTGCGGGCGAGTTTGATAAAAACCACCTGGGAAGGTGGTTTTTAAAAAACTTGCAGCGTCACCCCTGAGGCTGCACTAGAGCGGTTGGAGGTGTGGTGCCTCACCTTTTCCAACCGCGCTAGCTCATCCCACGATGTGAACGAATTCCGTCTCTGGTCGTCGCACCGCAGGGTTTTACCCCCGTGTGAAAGTGGCCACTATTAGTTCATCTAGCCTAGTATTATCTACTCTGGTATAGGAATAGTAAATCCTGGACTATTTCATCCTCACATTTGCAGCCAAATAATTAGAGTAGTTTCCCCCCATGCAGCAGGTACAAACAAATATCCCCCTGGAGTTTCTCTCCATATTTGAACATTCAGAAGTGTTGTGCAGAAATTATTCTGTAGAGGAAAATAAATATTTTCTTGCAGAAAAAAACCCCGTAACATTTTGTGGGCAAAAGGGTGCATTTTTCAACATTAAATATTTCCTGCGTTTTATTTACATCAGAGAAGGAAATTGTGCAAAATTCTTACTGGTCTATTTAAGTTCCTGATAAGGATTCAAATTTGTCAGGAAACCCATTTTTTTGACCTTGGAATGAACGATTGTGCATATTCTTTCTGTCCCTAGTTTGGCAGGCAATGGCTTTCCAGGGTCTTGGGCAGAGAGTGATCTTTGCTGTCACCTGCTTTCTGATCATTTTAACTGGAGGTGGTGGGGATTGAATTTGGGATCTTTTGCATGCAAAGCAATGCTTTACTGCTGACCTATAACCTTTCCCTTAAGACACAGAAACATAGGCAGTCTATTTATATCAGACCACGTTGATCAATCTACCTCAGAACTGATCACTGAGGCTTGGGGCACAGTAGGGTTTGAACCGTCATCTGTTATTTTTTCATTTAGTTGGAATTTCTAGGCATTGGACTTTCCATGATGAAGAGTAGACACTCCTCCAGTTAACTAGGGTCTCGCTGATTCATTCAGAAGAACCAGTACAAAGTAGCACCACACAAGGAAAAGGTAATCTGATAATCCTTAACAACATTAATGTGCTGAAGGTCTTTTACAATAATTTGGATCCAGATTTACCCACTAAAATCAGTGGAGCTGACTAGTTGCGACTATTGACTTTGGTGGATCTGCTTTAAGTATGCCGGGATCCACCCAGCATGTCAATTCTTTGGCATGTAAAGTTATATTAGATTAAGATTTCTTAACGAGTTCCTTTCATTGTCTAATTTCCAGTGAAAACTATGTCTGAGAAGGAATATTTGCAGTTTGTCAATGTTCTCAATAGACAGGAATGTTTATTCAGCAGTAGGAAACAAATATGGCCATTATCTGAAGAGTACTCACCACAGTTTGATGGTTGACCTGGATTACCTCATCCCCTGCATGGATTTTCTTACACTGGTCTGCTGGAGACTAAAGGTGAGAGAAAGGATTGGAAAACAAGCTTGACAACATGAAAGACCAAAGGTGTTATTGTTCAGGTTCCATCAATCACTGTACTGTTAAATTTTGATCCGAGTGTTTCATAAACAACATCTTTCTGACCAAATACTCTTGCGTACTTCATAAAAAAGTAACAATCCTACTCACTGGTGTTACCAGGGGGGAGTTAAGTGAAACAGTCATTAATCACCAAGGCACAGTGATGGCATCAACCTAATTAACCTAATTTAGCAATATAGGAAATGCTAATTTAAAACAGAAGAAGTTGTTAGAAGTGGGTTACAAAAATTCAAGAAAGTTGCTGAGATTTGCAGAATCCTCCTTCAATAGCTGGACAGGGGGAACTTCTATAGGAGATCTTAGCTACTGTGGATCTTCAAAGTATGGTGACAATATACATTTCTGTGGGGTTTAAGATCATAGTCAACACTAGTTGAACCTTTTTTTTGTCCTGCATCAATAACAGTTAGCTAATCATATTTGGAAGGAAGGATTTATAGGCTACAATCAAATGTAGTGTAAATATCTACATGTGGCCCAGTCCCCATGTGGACTAGCAGTATTATGTAACATGTGCCCATGGCTGGGTGCCAGAGTACAATGTGAAATATGTAATTGCAATGTGCAATGTTGCTATAAGCACAGTTTTTTTCAGCAGAATATGGCTATTGCCTTATGGTGAATCCATTGTGCATGCTAAGTGCAATTTACATATGCATATCTTGCCAACAGAAGTAAAGCCATAGCCTACTTCTTACATTGGGTGGGTTATCAGAACCAGGTAAGCATCTTATAATGTAGAGTTTCTCCAAGGTTGGGACTATGGCTGTTGCCCACCCTGAGGAAGTCTTTGTCCCACTGTTCCACCTATTGGCCCTATTCACGTCTTTCTCATGTAAAGGGCAGCCCTGTGGCAGCTGCACTTCCCACCCTAACCAAGGAAAGGGAACATCTCTCATGTAAACTTCCTACCACATTCATATTTTTTAAAGACACCAAGTTATTTCCATGCCAAATATGAAGACATTTACAAATTTTGGTAACATCTTCTCAAAAACAAACACAATTTCCAACCACCGCTGCTGACCAAGTTGTGTAGAGACAACAATGGCTACTGTCAGCATTGCCACAACAGATCTCCCATCTGAACCATGAACTGAACATGGCTTATTTATTACTTATTTGATTTCCATCCTACTTGTGGTTCACAAGATTAAAAACAGATACAAACAAAAACTTAAGTTATAACGTTAAGCCATAGTTAGACTGAGTCAACAAGCAACTGAATTAAAGGTAATTTAATAAAAAGTTAAGGGGTTTTTTTCATTAGAGGAAAAGGTACAGATCCCACCAATTCAAACCACCTCTCTCAGCAGCTAGTCAACAAGCCAAAGCAGCTCAGAATAAAAAAGGGGTTGCAGCTTTGGGAAGACGACCAAGGCCATTTCCATGCTAGACTGTTACAGTGCTATTATTCCACTTTCAACATCCTATGGAATCCTGGAATTTGCACTTTAGGAAGGGGCTTCAAATCCCCAGCTATCTGCCATGTTGGATCACCATTAATATGCATGTATAAATTCACCATCAGGTCTCTTCCTAAAAACAAGCTGCAAGTGTTTGTGCTAGATTCTATTTATCCTTCTCCCAAGTTTTTCCTGCGCCTTCCCCATCTTTTGACTCTGACCCAGCTTTCCTTTCCTTATCTTTTTTTTTTCAATTACATTTTAGCTAGGGTCAATTATTCCTTCAAAAGAGAAGCCAAATCAATTGGTTGAAGCAGTGGGAATGAAAAGGCTTTGATGTTGCTTTTATTTCACTGTGCATTCTGAGCAGAAACAAAGCAGTGAACTACGGCAGCGTGCTGCCTCTTTATGCTCACTGAACAACAACAACCCCAAAAGATGAGTCTGTTTGCCTCTAAAAGATTTATGGCTTTCATTTGGTCAACTGACAAATTTCTCTTATTAAAAAATGTATAAGCTTTTAAACAGGGGCTGCATTTCCCCTCCCTGCCCTGCATTGTCCACAATAAAGTATTTTGTTTTCTGTAGCAAACCTTTTTTTACTGGGAGCGGGGAAGGAGATCTGTAATAAAATAGTGTACCATTGATTTTGGCTCTTGTACCCTTTGGATTACTGGATTATGGAAGACACCATACAATACATTCAAGCCCTAGAAGGGTGTGACTGAAGAAGACACTTGGAGAAATAAGTGGAATTTTATTGTAAGAAGCTAGAAGAAAAGCAGCAAGGTAGGGGACATTCACCGACTGTGAACAAAAAGGCAAGTCTTTAGGAATCGACTGGAGGCAAGCTTCAAAAGCTAAAACTACCAAAGTGACAAAGAATAAAGTGAGAAAGACTTAGCTTCTTTTCAGAAAGCAACTGAGAACCCCTTCTCTCTATATATAATGTTTAATTATCACAGCCAACAGAAGAGCTCCAACTTGGGATAGATGCTTCATATATTCAAATTTCAATTAAATTTGTGGCCCAAAGCATACATAAGAATTAACTATGGAGGAGGAGGATGGAGGGAAGGAGGAGAAGGGAAAAGCTGTAAAAGAAAATTGCATTTCTTTACAAGAAGGAAGTGTGATAAATAGCTTCTCAATGACAGCAAAAAGTTGAACACAGATGAGCAACGCTACTCAAAATAGGGCAATAATCAAATGTTGCAGAAAACAGAAATGAATTCATCTACTAACTAGGCCATGCACTTTCGGAAACGTTGTGGTGTTTCAGACAAAGTCTCTTTGGAGGAGCTAAAAAGATATATTTTTCCCTCTTCCTTTCTACTTGTCATCACAACTCTAGATTGCATAAATATCTTAATCTTGTCTAATGGGGAGCAATGGATTGACTCCAGGCTTAATCATGCTTAGAACAAATCCACTGAAATCAAGAAAGCATTATTAGTCAGGAGTGCTTTAAGGCAGACTGGTTTCAGCAGGCCTGCTCTTAAGTATGGCTGGTACCAATCCTATCTGGGTGAGAATTAAAATCTTGAGCTTGAACGTTCGAAAGAATCAGGGCAGCAGGTGATCCCCCCCCTAACCTAGTTAGAGAAGTTCTGTGATTTCCCCGGGCATGTGGGGAACCTGTGACCCTCCAGTTGTTGCTGATATTTGCCATCATCCATGACCATTGGACAGGCAGGTTGGGAGTGATGGATTCTAGCAACATCTGGAGGACCATATGTACCTCCCCATAAAAGTTTGTTTGCTTAGGGTGTTTATATCCCACCCTTTAGCTGAAAAGGTTCCCAAAGGGGCTTAGAAATCATTATTAATTTGACAGTTTCCTGCTCTCAGGCTTACTATCTAAAC
Organism: Iguana delicatissima; assembly: GCA_948472985.1. Classification (NCBI taxonomy): domain Eukaryota; kingdom Metazoa; phylum Chordata; class Lepidosauria; order Squamata; family Iguanidae; genus Iguana; species Iguana delicatissima. The sequence continues at coordinate 1,311,691 of CAOKZL010000010.1, forward strand.
ATGCAGGGCACACAAAGAAAAGCAAACGGCAGTGAGGGGGGGATTAAGTCTAGTAGATGCTGAACTTCCCTCCCACAGTGGCAGAACCAATGGTAGTTGGAAACTGGAGGAGGGTTTATTCAAAGCTACATAACAAATCACCTCCTTTCACATTGACCTCCCCAGGGATTTAGTTTTTTCGGCTGCAAAGGCCCCTTTCAGGTTAACTCTGGGAGTGCAAAATGCATATAGTGGGATGTCTTACAAATTGACTGATCCAGCAGAAATGGAGAAATTATCTGGTTTGAATAGAGAAAAGTCGTTGGAGATTATTTCTAAAAGATTGGAAGACCTTATAGATTTTTTTTCCAAAAAAAAAAAAGAATTATATAACTTTGGGGTTTGATTATGAGTAAGCTTTGGTTTTTGGAAGAGGTAAATGATGTCATTTTAGAGAGAGAGGTATGATTATATCAGCGGTGGAGCTTGAAGTGTGTGGGGTGGTGGTGGAAGGATTTGTGGGTGTGGCTATGGTGTGAGGGGTGTGGCCACTGCATGCGGGGGCATGGCTGTGGTGCATGAGGTGTGGCCTGGGCACACTCGGGACATTGTCAGGGTGCGCCGGGGCATGGCTATGGGCTGAGACACCCCCAAAATATTGGCTCCTGGGGCAAATCACCCTCACATCCCCACATCCCTACGCAACTGGATTATATGTATGGTGGGCACTTGGTATCCACTAGGGTTACCAATGCCACCACCACCCCATGGATATCAAAATTTGTGGATGCTCAAGTCCCTTTATGTACAATGGTGTAGTAAAATGGTATCCCTTATATAAAATGGCAAAATCAGCATTTGCTTTTTTGGATTTTTTTTTTTTTAATATTTACAAGCTGTGGTTGGTTGAGTCTGTGGATGCAGGATCTGCAGACATAGAGGGCCAACTGTATATATAACCACTGAAAAGAAAATCAGAAGCCACTTTTCTTTTTGCCTAGATTTCTTCTTATATCCTTCTTTTTCTTATTTTTTGCTCTCTCTTTTATTTTCCTTTCCCCCCAAAATATCTGTAACTTTTATTGTATTTTGAAAAGCTCTAAATAAAAGCTATAATAAAAGTAAAAGGACTTCCTAGTCTTACAAGCTTTCCAACATGTGTAAAAGACTTGGTGCCTCTATGGAATTTATCATATCATTTTATCCTCTACTGCTGATTTTATGCCTTATTTTATGATTTCATAACTCTTGCATACAGTTGTTTTTCTTTTTAATAGAAGTCACTCAGATCACTTTTCTTACCTGGTAGAAGACAAATGCTGTTAAGAAAATGCATATATAAACTTGTCTCCTTGTTTCCCCTCAGGCAGACTAAGCTCTAATGTGGAACACAGGGCTTGTGACAAGGACCACTTCTGCACTAGACTGTTATAGAACTATTATTCCACTTTCAACATCCTATGGAATCCTGGGGTTGCAGTTTAGGGAGGGGCCTCAAAGGCTAATTAGATTTGGGCTAATTAGATTTTACTTTTACAGAGTGGACATGGGAAAAAGAAGAACATTTAAGAATAACAGCTACTTAGATGTGCAGATCTAGATAATGAGCTAATGATTTGTCATTGGAAAATTCCTCATGTGAGCTGCTTCATGATCTTACAGTTTAGCTTCCTTTGTGGAATCATCTCTGCAGGTTTCCTTTCGGCTCATACTAATCTTCATAGATGCTTCCTTGGACCATCAGGGATATTTTATCCACGAGGGGTCCTTCACATGCCAAGAATGAAATCTGCCGCACCAAAATAACAAATAGTGAAACTGTGAACATTTCTGCATGACACTCTTATAGCGCGATGATTCCACTTTCAACCTCCTATGGAATCCTGGGGTTTGCAGTTCTGGGAGGGGCCAGCTGGCCCCTCCCGAAACTGCAAACCCCAGGATTCCATAGGAGGTTGAAAGTGGAATCATCGCGCTATAAGAGTGTTATGTGGAAATGGCCTGTATCTGTGTACCAACCCACTGTGGCAAACTAATGTGAACATGCAGAAATGAAATCTTGGTGGAAGCCAGTGCTGTACTTAGCTCAGTCTTGTGTCTCCAGATATTTGGGGCTATAACAGGTGGGATTACGGGAACTGAAGTCCAAAATATTCAAAGAGCACCAAGTTGCCTACCTTGCCCTTCTTTCCAGCCCCTTTCTTCTCATCTCAGGAAGATCGTTGTTGGTGTTATATCTTGTCAAGTCATTTCTGACTTATGGCAACCCTAAAATGAACCTACCACAGGATTTTCTGAGGTGCCCAAGGCTACCAAGTAGGTTTCCTGGGCAGGGAATCAAGCTTTGGTCTTCAGGGTTGCTGTCCAATGCTCAAACCACTCCTACACCAAGCTGTGTCTCCTCACAAAGATATTTGCCCCTTAAAACTCCACCTCTGACATGATTGTGCATCTTTCTAGACTCTTTCTCATTCTCTCCCCTCTCTTTTTTCCCCCTCTTTCTCATCATGCATTTATGATCTCTGAAAACATTAAAATATAATGAAGAGAATGAAAGCCTGCCGCAGGCATATTTTTTCTTTCTTTTTTAAGCTCCTGTCACTGGAGAGAAAATTATGGATTTTTGCACAAAAGCTATTCTTAGTCTAAAAGTTGATATGTGCCTTTTATTTTGAGGTTTGCTCCATCATTTTTATACTGCCGTAAACAAGAACCTGCCAGTGCTTTAGCTCTTGTTTATGGCTGAAAGATTCCATTGCTCCCACCCGCTGGGTCTCAGATTGGGACACTGTTCTGCCTCCAAAGCAGAAAATTTGGGATGATCATATTTTATATTCCCAATGGACCCTTTCCTATTCCGCAACTCTAGTGCTCTGATACCAATTTAATTGCCGCGGCTCCACTTTATGGAATTCTGGGATTCATAGATTCATGAGGTATTTAGTCTTCACTGCCAGAAAAGCATTATTACCTCACCAAAACACAAATCCCAGGATTTTGCAGATTGGAGCCACTGAAATTAAAGTAGTATCAAAGTACTATAATTATATCATGTGAAAGAGGCCAATTTCCCTGGTGGGAATACATCAAGAGTATGTCAAGTGCATATTTTCCAATTGTCTCAATTTGACAAGGACAGTCCCAATCCTGTCAATGGATGTTTTCAGCTGCTTTTAAAGTGTTCCAGCTTCTTGCTCATCTTTCCACTTTCCTCTTTGTCTTCAGTTTACTGCAACTACTGCAAAATGAGTTCAAAGTGTAAAAGTAATTTGTGCTCAATTAAGACAGTGGGTGGAGAGGAGAGAAGAGAAGAGGGCAAAGTCTTGCTCTTCCCTGCAGACTCGGGCCAAAGCAAACTGCTGCAGTCTCTCCTAGCTCATCTATTCTTCCTCATCAGTAACTTTTGCCATCTGGACCACATTATGATATTGCTGTGTCCCAGTTTTCATTTATGAAACGCTGAAAGTATATTCACTTTGCCAAAACCGAAGATGCCAAAACACCCACATCTCTGAGAAGAACAGAAAAATGAAAGCTGAGGCAAGCCCAAACCATTACTCCTCCCCTGAAAACAGTGGACAGCTAGCTATTCTGTTTGTAAGTTCCCCAGAGCAGGCATGGGTTAACAATTTTATATGACAAGTGAAAGATCTGTGGGGAAAATCAATCAAAGATTTATCCATTTGTGGGTTGAAACAGGGCTCACTGTAGGTGGAACCAGACACCAAGTGGAGGAAGACCTCCATCTTCTCTATGTCTGAATTTTTTCTCTCTTTGGGCTGCTCCTGTTTCTTTACTGGAGCCTCTTTTTCCTGCTGCCATCCAAACTCAACAAGGACCGGGATGCAGCACCCAAAGAACCCTGAGTTCTCCAGCGCTGCCATAGAGCCAGAGCTGCCTCAGCACTAGGCAGAGTTAGACAATCTTCTCAAGTACCAGATGCTGGGTAGGGGGAAAGCCCCCTTAGCTTTTTCTTCTGCATCTCCTGACCATTCTTCTTACTCTTGTAGGATGGAGATGTGTGTGCCTGTCTGTCCTGCACCCTCTAAAGTAGCCTGCTGTCCCCATTTGTGGTGCAGCAGAAGACACCATCCTATTGCCAGCCTGAAGTTTCCACAGCCAGTTTGGTCAGTTCTTGTATACGGAAAGGAGGGAAACCATATCTTTTTCTTGGGTTGGCCCTGCCTAGTCCACTTGTGAGCATGGGAAGGAAAAGAAGAGATGAGTGTTGCCAGAATGTCACTCAGAAAAGGCAAGGACAGTGGTATACCAAGGGTGGTGTGGTGGGGGTGATTTGCCCCAGATGCAGGCAATGTGGGGAAGAACTGTCTGGTGAATGTGGCTGGAGAACGCAGTGGATCTTTCCTCCTTTCTCAGCTTTAAGGGGGGGGGTCTGTGAAAGGAGGTGCTAGGTGGGGGTAGCCAGTGCTCTTGGTCTTTCTCAGACCATTTATATCTGGCCTGACTTCCTGGTGCAAAACGCTTCTGTTACCATTAGGAGGAGAGCCAAAGTGAGGCAGGAAACAGACACTACTTCCTTTCCATGAGAAGCTGGAAGGACCAAGGTGAGCAACCCTTCCTCCTTTCTTGTTTTCATTACTGGGGCCAGGTGCCCTCTCCTGCCAGAATTTCTCTTCCCATCCTCTGCTGCTTTATCTTCATCAGTCTCTCCTCCACCTGAGGGGCTTCTTTCTCCCCACACGCTCGGATCTCCCCCATTTTGAGACCCAACCATTACCCCCTCCCCACAGAGGGCAGCTGTCCTCTAGGTGAGGTCAGGCTTTGTGCAATAATTCTACTACAGGCAAGCAGAAAACATAGGAGGCTGGTGACCGATCCCTGATTCTTCCATTCCTCTTCTCTCTCTCCTTCTCCAGTTTCTCCACAGGAACCCAGGAGGCAGCTATGCACACCCAAAGGCACATGCTCCAGGTGTCAAATACACTGAGTATGCCACCGGGCAAAAGAAGCGATAGATTTCTGTGAGAGGTAATGGAGCTGTTAGGCGAGAATCAAGGGAAACCTGCCTCATTTCTGGTTATGGCCAACAAAGCTGAATATTTTCTCTGTCTTCTTGCTCACAGTGGGTTGGAGAAGACATAATGTGAAGTCATGGCTCGTGCTAATATAAACACCATGGTTCCAGGTGTTTCACAACAAGCAAGCCAGGAGGATTTAGAATGACCTGTCATCTTTTGTTTCCCATCTGCTGAGAATTCAGCTCAAGGTGCTAAGTGGTTTCCAGCGGCAGGCTAAAACCTGGCTGTATTGTTAGGATTTGAGGTTAAATCAATGTTGGTTCTCTATCGAAACCTCCCCCCGACCAGTAATTCCTCTTTGCATCTCTGCCTATGTCCTTCTTGTATGATTTCCTACTGTTTTTAATATTCCTGTTGTTTCTGGCAGTGTTTACGGCAATTAGTGTTGTTCTAAATTCTTATGTTTTTTTCATTTGTGTATTGTCTTTGGGTTACTGCAGATTGCCTTTGGCAAGAATGCTGGGATTAGAGTTTGGAAATTTACTTTTTAAAGAATAATTCGTTGAAATTGTAGTTCCAAGCCCCCCAAACTAGTTATGAATTTAAACAGTAACCATTCCATTTCCTTCTTCTCAAAAGTAACTGAAATTCTTACTTTCGCCTGCTTTTAAAAAAAATCTGAATGCCATAGGTGACTGGATTTTTCCATGAAACACACATTTACCTCCTACACATCTCATTTTTGGTTCAGTATCCACAAGAGAGTGCAAGGAAACAACACAAGGCAACGTGCTGGACCACATAATATTCCTCCTCTGCCATTTAGTGAAGTCACACTCATGCAATTATAAAAGTGATTAAAAAGGTACAAATCACACACAGTGTTTTTATCCCACATCAAGTTACACTTGTAAGGTGATGCAGTTATCCCTTTGACTTTAAAAAAGGGGAAGTTAACCAGGTGCAACTAGTTATTTGTAGAAAAATGTAATTTGTTACCTCCAGGCATATGTCCTCCAGACATACCTCCATATGTCGATACAGACATTGTTGTTGGTGTGTGCCTACAAGTAATTTCCAACTTATGGCGATTCTAAGGCAAACCTATCATGGGGTTTTCTTGGCAAGATTTGTTCAGAGGGGATTTTCCTTAGCTTCCCTCTGAGGCTGAGAGAGTATGACTTACCCAAGGTCACTTAGTGGGTTTCCATGGTTGACTGGTTCAAACCTTGATCCTGAGAATCATAGTGCAACACCCAAACCACTACACAACACTGGCTCTCAGATATAAATGTAGATAAATAAACTTTGTTTTAAAATATGTACGCACAACTGATCTTGACCCCTCAGACCGTACTATAAACTTCCTTTGACCTCCTTGATGATTCCACTCTTCCATATTCAAAGTGATTTTCCAACTTCTGACAGCTTAGTTCAGTTCAGCAGATGTTCCCGGTAGCTGAACTCTCAGCATGTATAGTAGCATTCTTGTTCCTGCTGAATTTTCCATTAGCCTCTTTCTCTGTCTCTCTCTCTCTCTCAGATACACAGACAAAACCTTCACAAAAATCCTTTCCTTCTCTTAGATGTTTCAAAATAGCCATAAATCTATAAATCTTGCTCTTCATGTTGGTAAGCAGGAGTGCAATATCCTTTGGCCAAGAGCAGGACGCGTCAGGTCTTAGAAGATGCTGCTCACACAACCTCCCACTTCTTTCTAGATGCATAATATTATGCTATCTAGACTTTATTTCAATTTTTCATCAGAGATATGCCAGCAGAGAGAAATAGCTCAATCAGAACTCACAGAAAGGGAAATAGTTTCAACTCAGTCTGTGTTTGATAAGAATTTGTCAAGATAAGAAAATTTCTTAAGATTTGGAATGGAAAGAATTTGATATTTTAAAAAATGTATTAAAAACCAAAGCTGACATATATATCCATCTGGCGTTTGTGCACCTTCCTCATTCCTCTGCAACCCTTTGGGATGTTCAAATACTAAGAGAAACTTGTACAAACTTCTCATTGGTTTATCACTCTTCCTGACTGGGTTCCTAATGGTTCAGAAACCTATACAGCTGTGATCAAGGCTATTTGACAGACAGTGGCCATTTCCGCACAGGGCGGGGGAATCGCCCTGTGCTGCTACTTACCGGATCTTCTGGCTCCTTGGTCTGGTCCAGGTTGCTCCGGAGCAGTGTGTGGTTGTAGATCCGCACTGCTCCGGTGTCCAAAATGGCAGCTTCTGGTTGGTTGTGGGTCCTGACCAACCACTGAAGCTCACCAGCCTAAAGCCCGCACTCCGCAGATCTCAGGCTCGCATTGGTGCAAGCCTGCGAATCTGCACCGGAGAGCAGGCATGCAGTGGTGCGCTCTGGGCTTTTGAAAGACCAGAAAAATCAGGTCTTTCAAAAACACGCTGGAGGACCACTTGGGGTCGTTCCAGAGTGGACTAAGGTGCGGATCTACAGTAAGTAGTCTGGACCCAGTCCGCTCCAAGGTGCAGATGTCCTCCGTGGAGGATGCACTGCACCGTTTTTATTACTCCATGTGGAAATGGCCTGGATCTCCCTATATGAACCAGCCTGGTCTCTGAGATCATTTGGAGAGGTTCTTCGCTCAATCTCACCACCATCACAAGCATGGTCACGGAGGACAGAAGAGAGAGCCTTTTCGGTGGCTGCCCCAGACTCTGGAATTCCCTTCCCAGGGAATTCAGTTCCAGACAAAGCCCCTTTCATTCCAACAGGCTTTGAAAACAGAAAGTTTTTAAAGAACAAGCTAGAGAGTGTTGTACTGTTTACCTGTAATAGTTATCTTTTAATCTCATTGTAGTTGTTTTAATTCTTTAATAGTTCTATTCTGTTTTAATATGTACTATTTATACGTTTTTAAATTGTATTGCTTTAATATGTAAGGTGCTTTAAGGCCCAGTTTTGGGCAAAAAGCAGGATACAAATAAAGATGATGATAATAGTTGTTATTGTTATTATTATTCAATCTGGTAATGAATAATTGCAAATATTATTTTCATCTTTTATTTTGCAACCTGAGTATTTAAAAGCACTTCAAACAATAATTATGTTCTAAAAGATACCTCTGTTCTAAAAGATACATTACAGAGGTGGACCATGCTATATTCTTCTTACGGCTAATTGGAGGACCAAGGTCAGTAAAATAATCAAAAATCAAAAATAATTTGATTGAGGTCACCTTTTGATTTCATGGGAGTGGTAAGATTTTCCCTGCAAGCTTTCTGATTTGCAGCTCAGCCACTAGCTTTATGGCCGTTTCTGCACTAGACTGTTATAGTGCTGTTATCCCACTTTCAACATCCTATGGAATCTTGGGGTTTGCAGGCCAAACCTCAGGATTGCATAGGATGTTGAAAATGGAGCAATAGCACTATAACAGTCTAGTGCAGAAATGGCCTATGTCATACTATCTTGGTCCCAGACTAATTATTCACATGTAATTCATCTTGTAGTTGAAATGCATTAACAAAGGTAGTAGGTCTGTAAACTTAAGACTTAACTTAGCCAACTTCTAGTTCACCAGGTTTCATGCCAACTATGTCAGCTGGAGATCAGGGTTGCTGAAGATCAGTACATCTGGAGGTCACCAGGTTGAGGAAGACTGATCTAGCCTGACATTCTAACTAAATTATTTATTTCACTATTACTTATTTAAATTTTGTTTAAACCATCTGCTTGGGCAAACCTGTAAGGCATTATACATCAAAACGTAAAAACTCAAAAACATAAGACGCATTCTTATTAGAACAATGGGAAAAGAAAAATTAGCATTCAGGCATTAACACCAGCCCCTGGTTTGGTGAGACACGCACAAACAGAGCCAAAGCTGGCAAAGTTTTGGGCTGTCTTCACTCCCTCCAGCCTTTGCATGCTGAGCTGTTCTAAGTAGGCTTCTCATTCTGTGACTGCAAACAGAAATTTGGGTTTGTTGCTGTGTGCCTTCTAGTTGTTTCTGACTTACGGTGACCCGAAGGCAATCTTATCATGGGATTTTCTTGGCACGATATCTTCGGAGGAGGTTTGCCTTAGCTTTCCTCTGAGAATCAGAGAGTGTGATTGCCCAAGGCCCAAGAACTATAAGAGTGCTCTGAGAGCCCCTCCAGATGAGAAAAAAGGTCTCTGAAAGTTGGAGGCTTTGTTTCTGTAGAATTGACCTTATTTTGGAGAGCAATACGACATTTTCTTCATCCCAAAATATTTTCTGAGAATTTCCAGCATTACCAAGCACTTTTCATTCCAACTTCTGAAGTCACTTATATTAACCCAGTATTTTCTGAAATGAAATGTATCCTTACTTGTCTATCTCTATTATCCCAGAACTAGCTAAGATGGTTGCCACTAGTAAGCACAGCTATTCTTTCAAGGACACAGATTCAACTGAGATCAAGTGAGGAAAAAAAAATCTTTGCACCGAAACAAAATGATCCTAATATTTAACTAGGGTAATGTTAACTAGGTTTAAAGGCACATTATCACTTTGATTATAACCCCTGGATAATAATAAAGGAAGGCCAGTGGAAGTTGGTGAAAATCAATTTCTGAAATGTTGCATGTGTCTAGATGTGACATGAGATCAGTGGAAGGAAGAGATGGAAGAACACAAGGGACAGGGAAGGGAGGGAAACCTGGGCTGTTTCAAGAAAGAGTTTGGTTACGAAGCTGAGAATAGTCAGGCAAAAAAAAAAAAAAAAAAAGATCTGGAAATTCTCAATATTTCCAGACGTTTCCCCCCTTCTGGATGAGTCCTGAGTTCTGAGTGAAGCATTTTGCTCCGCAGGGAGTAAAGATTATGAAATACTAGAATTCCTGGTGGAAAATTTGTTTTATCATCTCTTTCCCCTTGTAGGAAAAAAGAGTTTTCCAGGAGATAGGAAGTATGCACCTTGGCTTCCTCTTTCCCTTGTACCAAGTGCCTCCACAGAAGGCTGGGTCCCTTGTAGAGCTCAACATGAAAAATCAAGCACTCCACTTTGAAATGTCACAATATGTCTGTTTGCAAACTTTGCAAATCAGATGGTTTCATTAAATGTTTTGATTGGTATGTTCCTGGGCACAACTATGATCTGTCAACAAACAGAAAATCTATGGAGAAATCCTTGTGTATAAAAGAGAGAAAGAAGGTGCTGCATAGAATCACGGAACTGGAAATCCTCGTGGAAACTGTCTAGTCAACTTTGAAGTCAATGAAAGACCTGCAGTGCCAATTGCAAAGAAGTGATGGAAAGAATATTAGAAAAAAATCCCCAAAACAGTTGACAAATATGTTTCGTCAGTGTTAAGAAGATCTACGGACAAGAATCTTAGGTGGCTGAGAATATTTGCAATTTGAGACTTACTCAGTGCAAAATTTGCACATATTTCACAGCAAAAAGCATTCTCTGTGCTAGAAACTGATTTTTTTTCAGAACACATAATATTTCTGCACAGAAAATGCAGAAGGGGAAAAAAAGCAACATGTGCAAATGTTGTGCAGAATAAACTACTGTCTCTTCTACAGGAAACTAATTATTTCTGTGCAGAAATATTTTCTGTGCAAAATGCTGCTTTCTTGCAAGCATACAATGTGTGAATTTTGTGCAGAATAAGTCCGAAACTGCAAATAGGCATTTGAAAACCACACAGTTTTCAAATACATCTTTTTTTGCAGCGAGAAGAAAATTGTTAAAATTACTAATTCCTTTGAAAATGAAACTAGCAAAGAATTACCTACTCAATGCAAATGACAAGATCAAGAGAGATAACTATCCAGCTTGTGATTTAAAAAGCTCTAGGAAAACCCTGGTCCACTTTGTCTCCATCCAGGCACTTAATGTCCAACTATGGTTTGATATTACAGATGAATGGAGCTGTGATTAACAGAAAAAGGAACCAGTTCTGCAAAATGAGCAAACCCTGAAAAATCAACTTGATGCTCATAATTTATTCAGGTGGCAACATTTGGCTTGTCTTGGCCTGGGATTTGATATCTTTGCATAGGAGGCAGGGTGGTGGCTTAGTGCAGTGTGTACATGGCCCTAAATGCTTTCAGGGAACAGTGTTTTAAAATCCATCAACATTAGAGTCCATTAGATTCCACCAGTGGGCAGACACCCTGCAGCTGGCAGGAGGAGAGGGAACTGGCTGCCTTTCCATTAGCCATGTGAAGCAACTGCATTATATCTCTGAGCAGCTGAAAATTCCAGGAGCTGACTTCTCACAGGGTCAGTTTCCTTTGCATCAGGCAGCATGGGACACTTTTATAACAGTTCTTGCTTTGCTTACTGAAACAGTCAGAAACTGTGAGCAGAAGTATGGCCAGTCTTGAAGTAACACCCAGTCTTCAAAAGGAAACAGCGTGCTGCCCTTCAGGCTGCTTTTTGCTTGTCAGATGAAAACGCATTTTTTTCTAAGTTGATCAAACATCGCTTTAGCCCCCATGTCAGAGTCTTCCACACACTCATCTCTCCCAGCAGCATAGAGGGCCCCTGGTCTCTTTTTAGACAGTTTGCTCTGAAGCTACGGACCAGTGTGCTGAAAGTTTTTGAGTGCCTAATTTTGACCTTTTCAGGAAATTGCATGGACACATTGCAGGAAACAGTGGGAAATTTCTCAGGGTGCAAATATATGGAGTTTCCAGGGTTTAACTCTCTGTAGTAAAGTGGCCAATGGGTGCATCCTCTTTGTTTTGCAACTCCTGTGTCACCCATTCTCCTGCACTTTGCAGACTCTCTGACTTCCTGAAAACCCCCAGGACAGTGCAGCATGACTCAGAATGGCGGTCTATGGACCGGTGCTAGTCCACAAGAAAGAAACAGCTGTAGCCAAAGGGCACAAATTTTAGACCAGTCACTGGCACCATCTCATCCAACATTTCACAGACGAAAACCAGGACACTTATGGACAGACAGTGTCAGAGTATGGTCAAGCATTTTTAATGAGTAAGAACAGACAAGCTAGGACAGGCTGTAGCGGTTTGCTTTTGTCTGAGTCACCCTTCCCTCTCCTACTGAAACCTTCCACATTCACCAACTGAGACATTAAAAGGCTTTCAGTGTTTTGTCACCCAAAGTAAGACAATCAAACTGTTCCAGGCCCCTTTTGTTTATTGTGCCAGAGAGCGATTAACATTCACCAGCACTGCTGGTGGACCTCAAAGTCCCCAAGGAAGGAAGTCACAATGCTAAAACCTCTGGGGAGCTTTGGGAGCAGCACATATAGCTGGGAAAATATGCATAGGTTAGATGAATGACCCATGCCTTGGAAAGGAAACATGGATATCTCCTTCAGTCCACTTTGGTAAGGCAAGGGAAGCTCTAAAGCAGTGGTTCTCAACCTGTGGGTCCCCAGATGTTTTTGGACTTCAGCTCCCAGAAGCCCTGAGCATTGACCATAGTGGCTGGGGCTTCTGGGAGCTGAAGTCCAAAAACATCTGGGGACCCACAGGTTGAGAACCACTGCTCTAAAGCTTTGCAGTGCTGTACTCAAAGAGAAATTTCTCAGAAATTATTGCCTTCTCCCCAAAATAGGGAGAAAAGAAATAAAGAGCTTTCAAAAGTAGGGGTGGCAATCTGTCACAACACTAATATCTTCATTTATGTTACAGAAGCTTTGACAGGTTATCTTTTGGACTACAACTCCCAGCTTGGCTACTAGCATCTGTATTTACTGATAATTAGCCATCCTCCTATCTTTTGAATTACTCTTAGTGATGAGAAAAGAGAAGGGATGGGTGGGAGGGAGGGAAAAGGGGTGAGAGAGAAAGAGATGCCAAATTGTGATGAATAAGAAGTAACATAAATATCACAATAAAATTAGTGTGCCTGCTTTGTTGCTGAATTAGAACAATTGTTATAATTTATTCCAAATAGATTTCAAAGACATCTGCAAAGACAATCTAATAGTGCAATCATCTGTCTTCCACTTTCTAACAATCAGAAATCCACCAAAAAAAAAAAAAAATATCTTTGAGACATTGTCATTAAAAGCCTGGCTTCCTTGGTTCGGTTTTCTTACATCTGAATTTAAGAGATTGCATTATTTCTTTTAAGTGTAAGGGAAACATATTCCTTTTGCAAAAAAGGAAGCTAGGGGTACTTTGTATGTCCAACCGAGCACACAGAAGAGAGGAATGGCATCTAAGCGTTTTTTTTCATCTTGACTTATCAAGTTGTGATGTTTTTAGCGACCTTCCTTAACCACATTGCTGATATCAGGCTAGGGGAAAAATCTGAACAGTGTTTCAGGCCATTTCCTCACGACACTCTTATAGCGCGATGATTCCACTTTCAACATCCTATGGAATCCTGAGGTTTGCAGTTTCGGAAGGGGTTGATCGGCCCCTCCCGAAACTGCAAACCCCAGGATTCCATAGGATGTTGAAAGTGGAATAATTATGCTATAAAAGTGTAGTGTGGATATGGCCTCAGTTAAGCCAGGGCTTGCTGGGTCCAACTGACAGAACACTTTGATTAACAGGAGCAATGGCATTATCTGGCACCCACTTCAAGCTTGTCCGATCAGTTTACCTTTAACTGCAGGGATGGGGGGAGCATTAGGAAGAAAAATGAATTCCTTAAGTAATGCCTAGCATTCTGTTTATGACATACACAGGAATAACAGGAAGTTATTGAACTCTTTTGCCATTGTGATGAGAAGAAATCGCCACCACCCTTGCCTAATGATCAAACTCCCTAAAGGATTCATCTTCCTCCTGTGGGAACTTCCTCCCATGGCCATTTGGTGAGCAGTGGAGAGTGAGGGGTGTTGGAGAAGCAGCTGCTTATGTCCCTATAGCCAGGTCCACAGCAACAATCTTCGGAGAACCCCTGCTTCAAGCTTGTGGGGATTCCCCCATGGCCATTTATTGGCTGACGGAGAGTGGGAGGAATCAGAGAAGGATCTGCCTATGTCCCAGTAGCTATATGTAAAGTGACAAAGGCATTCTCTTGGGGACATCCTAGGGATCCTGCAGAGGCCCCAAAGGATGATGTTTCTGTCCAACATCCTCTGCTCCCCACCAACCACAAAATAGCAATGGAGGCGACCCCTGTCCACATGAAGAGGACAAGTCCTGTAGAAAGAGAGAGGGGATAAAGACCAAAGCAGAACGATAGACTTGTTGATGCAGGATCTTGGACAATATATTGTGGCAATCTGTTACTGCTGGAATGCATCGTGCGTCTTGAAAAGGGCCACTAAGACCCATTCACTTTACAAAAGGCCTGATCCTAGTGCAGACGAAAATTGCTATAAAACCTTTAAAAAATTAAGAAGGAAATTGTTGAATAATCACCGAGGGTCTGGCTATGGGGACCGTCATGATGAGTGTGGTGCCTGCATTCCAGAGTGCCTGACTTCCAGCCATCTGGACCACCACTTACGACCTTTCCCAAAATGTGCCGTTGTGTGGAGAATGGAAAAACATCAGGATTTGTAGGCTACTAAGCTACTTTGGGTTATTTCCGTGCCCTCTTCCTTAGGCTTCCCCCTCCTCAAAAAATTGTCTGATAATTCTGTACATTTAGGGGTTTAAGCGCTCATGCCTTCCTCTTGTGCAAAATGGCATTATTTTGGCTAGGTGAAGATTCACAACAGAAGAATGAGCCTGCTATCAAGATATATAATGCATACCTATACCATTTCCAATATTGCTATTGTTATGGACTTTACTTTATCTCCATATACTTTACTCTGTCTCTGTTTACTCTTTACTCTGTCTCCAGTTCTTCTAAATTAATAACTATATCTTTAAGTCTATCAAGACAACTCCTAAATTGCATTGTCTCTTTATTCATAAAACAAAAGAAAAGAAGTAAACAGTAAAGTTTAATCATTTAACCCCATTGTAGCTAATTTCCCCCACTTGGATTCCCAATTGGGTGAAATTAAATTCCAATTATCTGCAAAGTATTTTACCGGATTATCTGATAATATAGTTGTCAATTTATCTAGTTCCATTAGATCATATAATTTGAGGAACCAATCGTCCATATTGGGAATTTCCTTTTGTTTCCACCTCTTAGCTAAGGCCATTCTAGCTGTATAGGATTTGGATAGAATGTCTTCCCTGTCACTCGGGGAAGAAACAAACAAAATGAACTATTTGCAAAACCTTTAGTTATAAAAACTATCTGGGTATGTTAGCTTTAAAAATAACAAACAGAGGTAGAGTTCTATAGAATTACACTTCTTTTTGATATTTTATTGTTCGTAAATGTGATATATGTAATCACTGGTTACAAAACAGGAAAAGAAAATAAGGGAAGACTTATTCATTTTTCTTTTTTGTTTGTTTTTTAAAGATATATAATGCCTATTCTTGTTCTGTTCTCTTTTAGTTTTTTTTCCAATTATCTTCCTTGAATATAATTTTGTAGTTATATTTATGTAGATTAGTTTGCTGTAATCTTTGTTGTATGCTTTCTTATTTTGGAATAAAAAGATTAAGAATATTTTTGTAACTCTAAATATATAGAGAGAGAGACAGAGAGAAAGAGAGAGAGAGAGAGTGCATACCTATAAGCTAATGCATGGAACTGGAGAAAGCCCATTATTTCCATGAATTATGAAGCATATTTTTGTGAAGCAAAGTGTTTTTGGCAGCTGAATTGGGAATTTGGGAGATGGAGGTTCCAGTCCCCAGTGAGCCCAGAATTAAATGGGTAATTTTGAGTGAGTCTTTCTCAGCACGGCCAACTTCACAGGGTTCTTGTGAAGATAAAGAAGAGGCGAGACATGTACAATGCCTTGAGCTTATTGGAGAAAAGGCCAGAGCTTGGAAATTACAAGGAATGCAATTATCTGCAGTGAGTTACTTTTTGGGAATAAGACAGCAACAAAATTACATTTCAAAATGTAATGAGAGGGAACAGAGTTAATTTACTGGTGGAAAGCGTAACATTTTCTGGTTCCTTTTTTGGAAGATAGCTTTAAAAACATTTTAACAGGATCTTTTCAGGTTTTCTGCCATTCTCTTAGGATCACCAATTTTTTTTTTTAAGCAATGGAAAAATTACAACAAACGCAAGTGGTTTCTTAATTATTGTGATAAGTAATGATAGCCAGCTATTTTTCAAACGTTGCAGCAACTAATGGAAATTGATTATTTTTGAGAAGTCATTTTCCAAGGCAGTATATGCTGTTGCCGTGTGCCTTCAAGTGATTTTTGACTGAAGATGATCCTAAGGCAAACCCACTGCAGGGTTTTCTTGGCAAGATTGGTTCAGAAGGGGTTTGTCATTGCCTTCCTCTAAGAAAGCATGAGAGAGGGATTTGTTCATGATCACCCAGTAGACTTCCATGACTTCAGAGGGATTCCCAAAGTCCTTGTTTAATACTCAAACCACTATACCATACTGGCCCTTAATTATACAGTTGGCCCTCCATATCGAGGGATTCTGCATCCATGAATTCAACCAACCATGATGCAAAAAAAATGGAATTTTTTTTCCAAAAAGCAAACCTTGAGTTTGCCGTGTGCCAAGCACTACACTGATGTGTGGGTATACCCATAGCCTCCCACCATTTCACAGATCTTCAGTCTCTCTCTCCTGCATTTGTTTGAGTTGTTTGCCATTTTATGTAAGGAACACCATTTTGCTGTGCCATTGTATATAATGGGACTTAAGCACCCACAGATTTTGGTATCCATCAGATGCTGAGGGCCCACATAATTGTAACTCATAAACTAGAGATGTGGAACTCTTGGGTCTTCAGATATTTGGGTCTACAATGTTTTCCATCCCCTTACTTTTGACCATATTGTGTAGGACTGAGAGGAATTATAGCCCAAAACGTCTGGAGGACCAAAGATTCCTCATCTGAAATAAATAAATGGATAAATATACATTATGTGTGTTCCAGTTTTGAGGCAGCCTCTGTCACTTGCTTGACCATATTCAAAGACCCCAGGTCTGGACCCAAATTAATGAAGATAAGACCATCTCTGGCTCATTTGTTCAATAGAAAATAAGATTAACCCAAAGACTGTGGAAAATCTTATGGGGTTTCAGATCTTACCGTGAGATCTCCCTTAGGCCACTGCTGAGCAAGTGGTTTTCTTTGCCGTCTGACAGCCTGAAAGTGCCTTTAAAGAATTCAATTTGAGCCACTTTTAAAATAGCACTGAACACTAGAGGGTATAGGCAGCCAGGGCAGCGGAAGATTGAATGCTTGAACTAAATGGACTTTGCCATCTCTAGTTAGTGCTACTCTGTAGCTGAATGCTTAATTATATATGACTGTTTTATAAGCCCATTTAATTTCCCTGACCCAAATATGCTTAATTAAGCCAGAGGATTTGAAATGGAACTTTGTAACAATCAAAATGAGATTACATATTGGAAGGAAGGAGGGGGATGTAGAAGGCTGAAATGGTTGGAAACTGGGGGTGCTCCGTGATTTCTCAATTAAAGAAGAATGTAATCATCTATTAATGTCAACAAAGATCCAGCTGAAGCAAACTACACATGGTACTCTAAATGGCATTAACATCTCTCATAACAGCTTTGCATCCTTTGCTTCCTTCTGTATTGGCTTCAGAGACTGGCATCGCCAGGCAACTGTTGAAGCTCACACCCATGCAGAGAAGGCACCATGGACTTCTGGAGCTTCCCAGCCACGTTGCTTGTCCTCTTTGCCCTCCCAGATAAATCAAGCAAAAAGGCAAGGAAACTGAGGAGATGGGAGTAGCATTTACAGCTTGCCTTGTACTCTTCCCCTGGGTGGGTGGTGGATTGGGCCCAAAAGGAGGGGCAAATGAGTGGTGAGTTTTGACAGGGGTGAGGTGGTGCCAAGGGGCATCCCAGTGAAGGGCTCATTAAAATCTGAACCTACCACTGTTTTCCTCAGAGGGGCTCAGGGAAGACTTATAAGAGCATGGAAGTAACTAGGGCAAAAAAAGAAAATGGTTTGCAATTCTTTCTTTTTGGTATAAATTAAAGTATAATTGCATTATATTGTGATTGCAGTGCAACAAGGAATCGCTTCAGCTGCTGTGGGGTGTAAGTGTAAAAGCTTTTGTTACTTTTGTAGTTACAGAGTATGTATTATATCACAGGTCAGCAGCTTGCAGCATTCTGATGGTTTTGTAAGTACATAAAACCTTTAGTTACTTTTGAATAATTGGAACATGAAAATCTGGTTTAGAAATGCAACTACTTTATGGTCCTCAGAGCTGTAATGGTAATTAATTACTCTTCAAAAGTAACTTTCCAATGTCTGAAACTCATACAAGCATTCATGACAGTATTAACTGTAAGGACAGGGATGGTGCAAGTAACTATAAACAGGATTAGCCATTGTTGCAGCTTGTAATCTCATGGGCTACCCCATCAACAACTCATTTGAGGAAGGAGTTCTCAGAGGAAGCATGGGATAGGTGAGATCACTTGTGTTCCTGCTCCAAATGCAGAACAAAACCAACAAGCATCAATAGCTGGGGTGGAGAAAGAGGAGGTTTTGGTGGTGGGTCCTCCCATTGCAGGAGGCCTACTTAATGTTGGCTGTCATGTGAATATGCCTGCCATCTGTTCCTCCTTCCTCCCTTCCCTCTTTTACTAATCCATTTATATATGCCAGTGAACAGACCATAAATGAAACCAAGGGCCACAGTTATTACTCTACGATTCCACTCTGACTACCATGGTTGCCTCCTATAGAATTCTGGAGTTTATACTCTTGGGAGATACTGGAGCTCTCTGCCTGAGACTGCTAAATATCCCTCCCAAAACTGCAAAACCCATAATTCCATAGATGGCAGTTAAAGTGGAAAGGCCTCAAATCAAACACAGTCATTGTAAATGGAAAGCAAAATATAATGACATAGGTCTTAGCACTACATCTTAGCCCGACAGAGCTGCAAAGGAATGCCTGGGAGAGTCTGGAAACTTCAAAATGAAAGTTTTTAAACATCCCTTTTAAATGGAAAGCAAACTGTATGGAGTTACCCCACCCCACCCCAAAATCCTTCCAGCAACAGATAGTTAATTGCTTCCTTGCTCTCCCTGCTATTGATATAAATCTGGCCACTACTAATGACACCCATGGGATTTTCTTCTGTCAGCACATATTTAACATATAATTGGGATGATCTTCCTGATAGTCTGGCCAGTAATGGAGCAATCATTTACTGATGAACTCCAGTGTGTAGGAATTATAGAAGAGAAGAACACATCCCTTAGATTCCATCTTCTGGTTTTTACAAGGGCAAACCCTCAAGGATGAGAGGGCATCAGCATGTCTTCCCTGAAGCAGTTGAGGAAGAAAGAGATTTAATCCAACCATAATAAAAACTCTCTGAGATTTAACTACATGCAGACACATCAGCCAGGCAGTTAATTTGAAAAGGTTTTTTACAGAAATGCCTAAGAACCAAGGTGAACAAGGTCATACCCTCCAGGATTTCACAGACAAAAACTGGGACAGGTGTTGGCCATCAACATCCCAGTGTGCTCAAGATGGCAAAAATTATTCATGAGGAAGAACACACAAGCTAGAAGAGGCTGCAGCAGTTTGCTTTTGCTTAAGCCTATTAGAAAGGACAAACTCTCTCCCACTTTTCTCCTCTCCTTGGCCATTTCCGCACTACACTCTTATAGTGCGATTATTCCACTTTCAACATCCTATGGAATCCAGCCGGCCCCTCCCGAAACTGCAAACCCCAGGATCCCATAGGATGTTGAAAGTGGAATAATCGCGCTATAAGAGTGTAGTGCGGAAATGGTCTTCCCTGAAACTGAGCCCATTTTGCACTAGACTGTTATAGTGCTATTATTCCACTTTCAACAGCCTGTGGAATCCCAGGATTTTACAGTTTAGAGGGGGGCCTCTGAGGATTCCATAGGATGTTGAAAGTGGAATAATAGCACTGTAAAAGGCTAGTGCAGAAATGGCCTCAGTTAACTGAGTGGAAGATACTTTTGCCCTTTGAACTTAAGTTTGCAGGAACTGAAGTAAACTGAGGACAAAGGAAGGAAGAGAAACTGAGACATTACTAAAGCCGCTGGAAAGAGGGTCAACAGAGGATTAATTGAGAATGCATCTGCCAAATTGGAACAGTTGTGGGGCATGCTAGTTGTGCACAAAGAAGCAGAAAGGCCCTAAAATGTCTTTCCTTTGTTAGGGTCAGCACAGTGACAAGCTCCATTTCAAAAAGGATGAGGTTGGTGAGTCAACACAATGAGTTGAGGCTGAAACAGGTGTTCTTCCTGTGTCAATTCACTTTTGATTCACATGCAATTCATAGAGGGTATTCCCTAAATTTCTCTCCCCTGTTTCTGAAAGCAAAGCCCACCAATTGTCTTCCTCCACCCCAATCCCTGAAAATTGACAAAATTATAATTTTGGCACTTTTTATCTCAATCCTACTTTGAAGACCGACCTTGTATGTTCCAAAGCCAAGTTCTCAGCCTCCATCGTTCAACTCTACAAAGGAACAGGTAGAAGAGAAAACCACAGGATCCTAGTGCTGGGTGGGTAGAACTTGCAGGTCATCTACCTGTACCCATGTGCCTTTAGAGCAGTGGTTCTCAACCTGTGGTTCCCCAGATGTTCGTGGACTTCAGCTCCCAGAGGCCCCAGCCACTATGGTCAATGCTCAGGGCTTCTGGGAGCTGAAGTCCACGAACATCTGGGGACCCACAGGTTGAGAACCACTGGCTTAGAGAATGAAACCCAAAGCTAAGAAACCTCCACTTATCCCATCTCTGCTAGAAGACCTGGACTAACGAGAGTTCATCACTTCTCTAGAAAATTGGATCTATTATTTAACTTTTCTTACTATTAAGAATATTCTCTTAACTTCCCAACAAAATCTGTTCTGTTAAGAACTCAGGACATTAAATCTACTCCTGCTCCATGGAACAGAAAAGAACAAGTCTTTCCCCCTTCTGGGCAAGTCATTTCCAGGGCATGGCTTCATGCGGCTGTCAATAGATGATGGCCATGCATATTCACAAGCCCACAGAAGCTCAAGTTAGAACTCATCACACCAGCTTTAAAAGCATGGCCAATATGTCAGTGAGAATTATGATTTGGCTGCAGATGGGCCCTGATTCAGCTACAAATCCTGGAATATCATAGCATGCAGCTGAAGTGGCAGAATGGTCTGTGTTGCCTCGCTAAAATACATGGGCAGTTCATCTGTATTGTGGATAAGTGCAACTGTAGTATAGAAGTGCAGATTCTGGTAAACAGAAAAAATTATTTATATGTAATATGTTTATCTTGCTTTATTCATTTTCTAAGGATAATTAATATATTTTCTAATCCTTTATGAAGGCAGAAAAATATGTAGAGGGTGTCAAGTGAAATCACGGATGTCCATGTGACAAAGTAGAACATCCTGGGATCGATCTGCTGGCATTAAGATCTCTAAACAATCCTGCTACAATAGGAAGCAGAATAAATTATATATATTTTATATACCATTATATATATTATATATACAATTTTTGTGTATTTGGAGAGCAGAATGCAGAATTTAATGGTGCAGATTGCAAGCATTTTTATTAGTGGGTTTGTTTTAGGTCTCTATTAAAGATAATGTGTATATGTGCCCTTTCTGTTTTTCTATAGACACCCAAAGCTATTCATATAAATTCCAATATTTTACAGATGGAAACCAGGGAGCATGTGGCCAAGCAACATCAGAATAAGGAAGAACAGTCAAGCTAGGAGAGACTGCAGATTCAATTTGCTTTTTCCTGAACGTACTATGAAAGGTAGGCTTTTTTCTGCCCATTCACATCTGTCCCCCTCTGCTGATTTAATTTAAAAGCACAGAATCCTGATTTAAACAGGAAAAATGTAAAATCAGAAGCATAGTCAAGGAAACAGATACATGGTCTAGAGTGTCAAAAAAAGAACTTCAGCTCAGAAAGCAACAAGCCTGAACAGCAGAGGAGGGAAAACCAGAGCCCCACGTGAAGGAAGTTCCATGGGAATGAGCTGTGACATTTTGCTGCCTGAATCAGCACAGCAAATGGCACTGCCCTCTGACGAATTCAAGGTACGTATTAGCCAAAGCCAGTCATGTCATGCTGGCAGCTGAGGCAGAAAATCCCACAACCATTTCTTTCCACCCCACTCGGGAGCAATACAAGAGAAATCACTTGCAATTTATTGACTTTTATGACATCCAAAATGTGCTGCTTAAATACAGGCAGAAGGAAAAGCAAGGATACCTCTCAGCTGAGTCTCAGCTATCAACAAAGAACCACCTCTCTCACAGTTTTCCTTGTGCCCTGGAAGACTGGCCTGTTTTCCTGACCTCTTCACTCCAAAGAGACAGATAAATCAGAGGGGGGGAATATGTGCCATTCCAGATACTGGACTGGAATTCCCTTAGCCAGCATAGCCATAGGGAGGGTGTAGGTCAACAGCTATAGGGTTGCCAGATCTCACTCTCTAGCCCTCAGTCTCAAGTTTGAGGTTGCAAAATCTCCAGCTGCAGGCAAGAGGAAAGGACTATGCGCAGATCTCCAGCTCATCTACTACATCACCAGCCTCAGACAATTTCCAAGGCTTAATTGATTTCCTGCTGCAAAGACTCTCCAGGGGGTCTGTGTATTTGTAGGAAGCCCCCACCTTTTGATGCCCTGTTATATGACAACTTGTTCTTTCAATGCTTCCAAATTAAGGACAATTTTCATTAATTCAACATGAGGTCTGTGCTTTCACACAGTCCCAACCCTTGCCTATAGAAAGAACGGATCCCCTACTTAAATTAACACAATTTGTTTCTATTGCTAGCATTGAAACAGCAGGCTTCCATCAGTTCTTCTTGTCCACAGAGGCTTGCTTGGGACTCCTCATTTGCAGCTCACTTTGCGAGCTCATAGTAGGGGAAAAAATGGTTCCAAGCCAGGTGAGAGACTTTACAAGCAGTGTTCATGTATGTGGTCACTCCCAATTGAACCTCCATAAGACCTTCATGTTCCCTGCAGTACGTGGATTCTGCCTTTTGACCATTTCTGCTTTCTGTCAGTGCTCCATTCCCTAGTGTGTCAGACAAGTGGGGGAAGCTTCTACTCAGTTAACTTCCTCCCCTCCTGTTGTTGAGGTACTAGGGCTCACCCTCTACTCTTCTCTGCTTCCATGTTCTGCTAAGAAAAATGTTGGTGAGATGTTCCTTATCTCATCTGGGAGCAGGCTCTTTTAGTTGAGATTTCTGTCTTAACTTCCAAACAGGAAACTATGTCCTCTGTGTTGTATTTGAATGACAAGATGTGAACCACTGTGGTTGGTGCTTAATGCGTAGCAAAGTCATCACCAAGGGCTGGCCCCTAGGTCTTGGGGTCTTGCCTGAAAGCCTCAGAGCCTGGATGATCCTGAACCCTAAGAGTAGATCAAGGCCTCCTGGGTCTTTTTGATCAGTCGCAATAATGACCTGTAGACTTTGGAGGTCCCTCTACAAGAAACAACACAATAGATGGCTAATATACTTAATGTACTGTTATACATATCCCCTGACTAACAACTCACCCTTGGGGGAAATTCCATTTAACAATAGCCATCACACTGGTCAACTGAATATATGCAAATTGCTTCCTCCCACCCAGGGACTACACAAGTACATATACTCTGTCTCACTTCCATGCCACCAGATCCTCTGAAGATGCAGATGCAGGTGAAACATCAGGAGAAAATACTAGTGGAACATGGTCTCAAAGCCCAGAAAACCCACAACAACCTATGGATTCCAGCTGTGAAAGCCTTCAACTTTACAATAATGACACCATTTGTCATCTCCCTTGGGATTTCCTTTTTCCTCTCTATTTAGCTGCAATCCTCAGAGCATCTAGAGGGAAAATTTGTTTTCACGACAGTAATGTAATGTTACAAGCAGTCCTTGCTGTAATATAAATTATTTGGGAGTTGCTTAGTCTTGTCAAGAGTCACTAGCTTTTCAAAATACCTGCCAACTTCTTGATATGGATCAACACAATTGTGTACTTTTTTTAAAAAAAAAATCTTCTCCAAG
This sequence comes from Iguana delicatissima, assembly GCA_948472985.1. NCBI lineage: Eukaryota > Metazoa > Chordata > Lepidosauria > Squamata > Iguanidae > Iguana > Iguana delicatissima. Next base: position 1,335,645 of record CAOKZL010000010.1, read on the forward strand.
GCATGGTTTTGGGGCTATCATGATGAGGGAATGCAAATTCTCCATAGCATCTGGAAAGCCGTGTGTTCCTTATCTCTGAAACTGACAGTCCTTTTCTAGAACAGCTATAAAATAGAGTGCATCGTGATATGAGTCCTATTCTTTCTTTCCCCATAGATGGAATTGTTGGCAGGTGGAGAAGCTATCTGGCCAAATGCTGCTTTGATATAAACTATGTATACAGGGATTTGTCATATTGGGACTGGGAAGGGCTACTTTTCTTTGGAAACAGAGCTGACAAAAAACTACCAGGTGGCATGGCATATTCAGCCCTGTTTACATGTTGTCATCGCTTTCATTGATGGGGAGTGACAAAAAAAAAAGCAATTAATGGAAAATACTTAATGAATGTTATAGCAAGAGAGAGTCCATTCCTCATCAATCACAATCTAGTGGCTTACTTAGGATTTCATGACTGAGACTGAAGACTGAGATGGAATATTATGAATTATGAACTAAGGTACCAGTATGGACTAAGTGTCACCATCTGCTGCATGGTCATTTGCGTCTCCATTACCTAGGACCTGATCCCACCAGCCTCCAGTCCTGAACTGACACCACAATATCCTTTTCCAACACATTACTCTGTGTTGTGTTCCAGTGTTTCCGAAGACACTTAACTGTTCAGTAAATATCTAGTGATTTGCCATTGTGATTCTGCCCATAGCTAGGAGACCAAAACTGATGGCGGGGCATGTATTGGGACCCACAGATAGCCTGGGAGGCCCCCTGCTGCCAAACCCTGGAGCTGCCTGGTCCTAGCACCCTTCTACACTGCATAATCACAGCGCTAAAGTCCCACTTTAACTGGTCTATCTATGGAATCCTTGGATCTGCAGTTTGGAGAGGTCATCTTGCATTCTCAGCCAGAAAACTCTAGTACCTCATCAAACTACAAACCATAGGATTCCATAAAATGCAGCCAGGGTGGTTAAAGTGGAATCATTGTGCTGTATCATGTAGTGTGAAAGGGCTTCTGCTGTTCTTCTCTCACTTCTGCCTCTGTCATCTCTAAGAAATGAGCAGCAAGAGGACGAAGGAAATGCATTCAGCTTCTGACACCTGTCTTCTGAGGAGTGATGCAGATTGGGCCCCAAGAGAGAGGTATGTGAATGGGTTGCCATGACAGTGCTGAAGAAGAGGTGGACCAAATGTCAAGAGCAACTTGACCAAGGACATCCTGAAACCTGAAACAGATTCCCTAGGTAACTTTTGGTTTGTTCAATATTAACCAATGTGGAATTTATGATTTTGGAAGTTGGGAGGCCATTTTGCACTTGATAGGTAACCAAAGGATTTCTATTTCCTAGAAATCCCTGTCTAGGAATTGAAGAATGGCAACACTCCTTCCCATTATATGGCTGTCTGTCAGGGTTTGCATTAAGCACAGCCTGGGCCCTATAATGAAAACCTTCCTCTGGCAACAGTTTAAAATCAAGGAATGACTATTTATGAACAAATAGTATGCGCTATGCAACACTGTGTCATGAGCTGTTGGTGTTAGCCTTTAAGGTAAGCATTAATTTTTAAAGAAAGGATATTTATGGTATTTTATGCAAAAGATACAAAGAATAATAATAATGAGCCACAATTCACTGGGGATATTTTCTCTTTAAGTCCATCTGGAATGGTAATATTCCCAGTGGATTCTGTTCCTATATAAAGTACTCAAGAATCAGCTGCAACATTCAACTCGTGGTAACAGAATAAGAAATAAAGTTCAGGAAATTGATCAAAACATACGTTTTCAGTAGTTCCAGTGATCACGTGGAGCCCATCATATGTTGACTTGATATACATCCCCTAGGGAAAAAGAGTAAGATATGAAATAATTAATACCCACAGGTAGGGTTGCCAGATCTCGGGGCTTGCACTTGAGTCTCTAGCCTTTTTGGAGTCAGCTCTTGCTGGGACATGAGGATGAAAATTCTTCAATTTGGGGAATGGGAGGAAGGCAATTCTGACTATAAAGAAACAGTTGGCCTCAGCTGAACAGAGGGGAAAAATGAGGATGAGTTCCCAAATGGAGTGTACCTGCCCTTTCCTTCGCCTGGAAGCTCAGAGAAGTCAGAACTTCATTGCATGAATCACCCCTTCCACCCTCCCTCTGATAAGAAGAAGTACCAGCACCCCCTCCTGGTCTTGACAGCTGTCATATGGTAGCAGTTTTTTGGATGGAGTGCAAACATAATACCTCTATGCTCTGTCCAAAAAGGCTCTATTGTGTGTGTAAGTCAAGAACAAGATGCCAGCCTATGTGTAGTTTGCTCCTCAATCCCCTCTCTTGCAAAGTCTAAATACATCTCATCTCTCTCTACCTGTTTGGAAGGAAGTAGGGGGTTAGATGTGACGTGATCTACCTGCCCTAACTGCAGGGCCATCTCCGGTAGAAATGGTTAAGAAGTGGCACAAAGGAATATTGATTGCTGCATTACCACCTTTCTATCAGGGAGGTTTCTGACAGGCTTCTTTTCTCAGCCCTGGAAAAAAGATGTCTGAATCTGGCAAAGAGCTGAAATGAAATTCTGTCCCCTTGATCCTCAAATAGAAAGCTAACGAGCTAGCTTGTGTTGTTTCTAGCCATTATCACTGCACCGAAAAAGCAAGAGATGCTGGTGGGGGGAAACAGAACTTCAAAACAAGGAGCACAAAAGTGAATAAGATTAAACAACAAGCAGCATTTTTATCACCAGAACCTACTTCTGTCATCTTCTCTACAAAGAACGCAGAGCATCTCATTATAAAACTGTTGAAGATTTATATGCTGTTTTTATTCAGCTCTCCCGGCCCCCAACAGGCACACATAGATGCACTTCTTTATAATTTTTTTCTTTTGGAGCAAGATAACTTTGGCTCCATATTCTATTTAGGCAAGGCCAGCCCTACGATTAGACAGCTGGAGGCAACTGCAGATTCTGAGGGGCACAGAACTAGTAGACAGAGTGGCTTGTGTCTTGGGATCTGTCCTTTGACTTCCCGTCCCAAAGTGGTCTGCTGCTTCCAAATGCTGTAGAAAATGATGTCTGATGGCCAGTTTGAAGTAAAGTTCAACTGCTAGACTGCCTTTTGTATATAGAATATGAGAGGTCCCATCTTGTCCACCTCAGGCATGTCTTGGGCTAATACTGCTTTTAAGAGAAACAATGCTTTGAAACAGTCCTTGAGACCAAATCCAACCCTCCTGGGTCCCAATCCAATTTCTGGAGTTCTCCCAGATTACTACATCTCCTTTCCTACTGTATCATCATTTGATGGTTCCATGACTTTTGTATGTTTGGGTTTTTCCCTCATATCCTAAACGGCTGAGTACCACTCCTGAGGCTTCTGTCAACAAGAGCTTTGATCTGTAATATGTTGGTATTTTCATACAGGTCTTTTGTCTCTTTCCCCACCACCACAATGTGGTCTCTGATACCTTCACTGAAATTCAGTTTGACCTTCAGGATGAAAATGGTTCCCTGTCCTTCTTTTAAAACATGAATTAAAAATGGACGCCAAAGAGTTGGGAATGTCATCAAAGCTGTACATCTCCTCACTAGGTGGGGATTCAATAAAACAGTCAAATTCATTGATAATGCAGTTACCAATGGCTGCTAGTCATAATGGAGATATACTACCTCCAGAATCAAATTTCCTCACAACATCACAAAAACATCTAGAACTTTCTTACCAAATCAACATTATGTGGATTGAATATCTGCTCTTTAATAGTTGAAAATTATAAATGGAATAAAAGTTCCCTGAAAAGCAGTTCCTAAAACAAACTTTCAGCCACATCTTTCATAATCATAACTAATACCTTTCTGAAAGAAATCATAACTCCCTTTGCTCACCATCAGGTAGCTAAACAAGGACATTTTTGGAGTATCCAGTAGCAACATCGTGGTAATGATAATCCTAAGAAAGACAACCTAAACTTGAATTTATCTTGAATTAGCAGGAGTTGGGCAAGTGTGATGGGTGCCAGAACAAATTCATCAGAAGCCACTAGGGGTGGTAAAGAATTCTGATGGCTTTAGGATTCTTGCTAAATTTATCTACTTCACAGTCACCCCTCTTAAGTCTTGTCGTGAGACAAAGAGTACTGCAGATGTGGATGGCTAAAACATCTGCAGATCTGGAAGGCTAAAATTTATTCATTTGGGAAAAAAATTCACTATAAATCTTATTAAATGGGGCAAAGGTGTATGAAAATCTGTGCATGAGGGAAAGTATATTCTGTAAAATTTGTGTGGAAAATGCCTGCCCATTTCAATGTGAGAACACAAAAAGTAGGACCTTTCTGCACTAGGCTGTTATAGCGCTGTGACTCCACTTTCAACATCCTATGGAATCCTGGGAAACCCCAGGATTCCATAGGAAGTTGAAAGTGGAGTCATAGTGCTATAACAGCCTAGGGTGGAAAGGGCCATAGTCTCCTAATCTGATACAAAAAATGTATGGGGTGGGAATTAAAGTGGTATCAGATAAATGCTGTGAAATCTAGGCTGAGAAATGTATCCCTATACTGTTACTGTTTTTTCAAAGGAACATGGGAAAATGTCTTATAGTTGAAGCAGACTAGGTCTTTAGCCACTGTGTGTGTGTGTGGGGATGTCAATGGTGATGTAGCCATTCTAAACATCCTTGTAACTTCCCTACAGAGCAGAAATGGACTGGCCTCTGATCTCACCACTTTGGACTTGCCCTACCTATATGCCCTACCGATACGGTTGAGGGGGTGGAGCTTATCTTATAATGTATTTAGAAGCATGACACCTCACCTACTTTTCATTTAGCTATGCCGGTCAACCTCATTCTACTGAATCAGACCAATGTTGTCTCTAGCCTAGGATGGTTGACTGGCAGCTGTTCTGCAAGGCTTCAGTCAGGAATCTTTCTTTGGTTTGCCTGGAGATGCTGCTTATCGAACCAGGCACTTTCTATATGCAGAGTATATGGGCTCTACCTACCAAATACAAATTATCGTTTTATTAAATCTCCTCCATCTTTCTCTTCCTCCTTCTAAAGTCAAGATTTCATAAGAAGATAAGTTCAAAAATCTGACTGTTCTACCATCATGGTTCTGAGAAAGGTCACACAGCTCCTTGAAAGTCCACTACCAGGGTGTGAGGACAGTTATCTCTCCTGTTGTTGCTTTCCAGAAACTGACAATTTATAACACATGCCTTTGATTCCAGAGAAACATGCCCGATGGCCATTGTTAGATCCATCCTCCATGACTTTGTCTAGTCCTCCATTAAATTCCTCCGTGCTCTTCATTATTGCTAGATCATTTGCACAGCAGATTCCATGAGTTTATTACTAGTTCTCATTCTGTAAATGGAAGCCATTACAATAAAAAATTTTTTGTAGTTCTGTGAGGTGGGAATGATCCTTTGACTTGCAGTGGTGCATCCCCTAGTCCTATCTTGGCTACGGCCTTCAGTGCCATTTCAGGGTTGTTGTTCTGTAACAACTGTCAATGTTCAACGGAGCCAACACAGTTGCCGCCAAAATTCAGTAGCAACTATGGTGGTTTTCTATGCTGCAGAAAGCTTCCACAGCGCTACAATGTAGTCTAGAGCCTGTAGGACATTTGGGGATGCAGAGTTACAAAAATTGATGCATGTTGTCCATGGAGTATATTTCACCATCTTCTGCTGTATACAGAATTGCTGAACTCAGTTCTCATCGCTTTTGAGAATTGTGCCCTTCCATCTTTAGTCCATAGTATCTGACAGGAAATACCTTTGACTGAGAGGAAGCTTGAAAGTATTCCTCACTGCAATGTAAAACAATTTCTGTACCCTACCTGCTTGATGTATAGCATGTTTCGGCTTCCCTCTTGTATCCAGCAGTACCACACATATACAAATCTCCTTTAGCCTTCTGTTACGCTCACTGTTAGGGAGGTTCCTCAAAGGGCTAGTTTATCCTTCATGGTAAGAAGATACTGACACTAAAGGAAATGTATTGCTTCTGCAAGGCAACCTCTGTCATAATGACAGTGCTTTAGGGACCATTTCCTATTATGGTTAATCAGACAGGCAGCCTGGGCTGGACAAATTATCTGCATAGAGTGGTTTTTCCTATTTCTGTCATTTACGGGGAGGGCAAGAAGGTAGAAACTCCTGCTGGCAATTTGTGTTTGCCCCAAGTGGTTACTAATATATAACAATGAAGAGCAAAGGGAGGGATGCTTTAAAAGATGCCTGCCTCTTTTTCTGTAAAAACTATACTTCCTGTTTATGGCCATTTCCTCACTAGATGGTTATCACGCTATTATTCCATTTTCAAGCTCCAATGGAATCCCGGGGTCTGAAGTTTAGGGAGGGACCTTTGAGGCCCCTCCCTAAACTGCAAATCCCGGGATTCCATAGGAGATTGAAAGTGGGATAATAGTGCTGTAAGAGTCTAGTGCAGAAATAGCCTATGCTGGAAATAAGGCAAGAGGAAGATTCTGCTGTTCATTCTGTTAACCTCCTGATCAATTTGACATTACAGATGGGGAGTCAAATGAGGAGATGTATGGAGGCATCTACCCTTTGGTGCTGCTGATGATCACCAGCAGAGCCTAGATTTCATAGCTGATGGTGGGGACCACTTCTCATTCTCATGGGCTTGAACCTATGTCCTTGTGCATGGTGCCATCTTGTTCTACCATGCTGTTTTAACATGTGCAAAACTAATGGAAAAGTTGTCCAGAGATTTGGGGTATGGTGCCATCAGTATGCTAATAATAATGCCCAGTACCTTCTTCCTTGAAAGCCAGCATGGGACCCTGGAGACCAGGATTTGATTCCCTACTCACTTGTGGAAGCCCACTGGGTGACCTTGGGCATCACACACACTTTCAGCCCCAGAAAACCTTGGGGTAGGTTTGCCTTAGGGTTGCCTTAAGTTGGAAACAACTTGAAAGCACATCATCATCACCACGACAACAGTCACCTTCTTCCTTGGGAAGCCATGGAGGATGCAAATTGTTCTCTGAATTCAGTGAGAATGGGCACTTGAATGTGAGCTATCAAAACAAAGCTTAGTGGAGATAAGACTGTTCCTGGGGGAAAGGCTGGACATTTCTTGCATGCAAAGCATGTACACCACCACTGAACTAAGATCTTTTTGTCATATATATTTTATGGCCTATGGATCATAAGACAGTTGTTATACAATACATGAAGCAAAGTGGTGTGTAATTTTGAAAAGCTGAACTTGTGATTTTATGACATGATGAAATATAGGTTTGTAAGACATGGGTGAACTTTATTTCATTTTATTCTCTAACAGCAGTCCTCTGAATAAAGTTCAAAATGATTCCTTAGAACATCTAATGCCCTCAAGATTATCGAATGGCATATACATATAGTTTAAAAAATAAGTAAAAGCATAGCTTAGATTTTCTATAAGGAGTGAATCCAATGTTTGGTCAGTGTTTTCACACTCTAGAGACTCTAAACATGGGGTAGGGAAAAAGTACAACCCAAAGGCTGCATGTGACCTCGGGACCCCATTTTAGATTTCCATGGTCTCCAACTTCCTTATTGTTGTTTCCCTCAAAACGAATTTTTTCCTCTCTCTCTCTCAATGTCTCTTTTACAAAAAATATGCCTCTGTGCTGACCTCTGTTTTGCTTCTGGTTGTCAAGAAAGGACACTCCTGGCCCCTTCAATGTCTTCCCTCAAAGTGAAATCATGGCAACAGCATGAGTAAAAAATATAATATTGGGGGGAGGGTGAAATGGGTCCTCCAGGATCCCTTGGAAAGCCAATGCAGCCCCTCCATGCATGGCAGTTGCTCACACCTGCTGTAAAAGATTGGGCCACTACTACCTGTAAACCTTAGTTTTAGTTCTGTTTCTTCATCATGATTACCATGTGACAGAATGGGATGGAAAGAAGAAAGGAAGAGTTTTATTGACCCATTTTTATTCTGCTCATCTGCTAAGGACCTCAAGGTTGCGTACCTGCAGTCATTTACTGTCAAGTTTTTACATGGCATTCTTAGGGCAATATAGCAAGGGAGGGGGATCTAAGATGCATCTAGGAAGGCTAATCTCTTGTGTCCACTTCTTCTGATAAAGCTGAACAAGAGCTTGGAAACAAAGCTTTCTTTGGGATGCAAAAGAATACATTTCAATGTGTGATTGGTAGAGAGTAACAATCCCCAGTGGCCAGAGACAGAGGTTGATCTTGAAACTGGATTCATCGTGCAACGCCTAGAAAGGGTTCCTGATGGAGGAAATTGTCCAGGATCCAAATTCTTGAAATCCCACCAGCCAAAGTGAGCCTCCCACAGGTTTCCACTATGGCCTGCTAAGGACAGGACAGGAGGCTTCTTTTCCCCTCTAATTGACAGCTTTTGAAAAAGTTACAAAAGGTGGCTGAGCAATAGTCATTTAGAATATTTTTTAATGCTCCACACTGAAAGGGACTTGTGAGAGTATGCAAAATAAAGCTATGGTTAAGACAAGCAATAACAATGAAAGAGCAACACCCATAAATTCAGTAGCTTCCTGACAAATTTTTTACCAGATTCTTTACAACATCTGCTCAAAAATAGTCCTAGCAACCCTTTCTAATGTCAAGTAAGAAAGTGCAACTTAGAGATGTTCACAGTTCTAGGCCCCCTGCAAGACTTGCTTCTGGTAGGTACAATTCCAGCTCCACACATTAATGTAATATCAGCCAGGCACTGACTCTAAGGGTAAATTTCATATAGTCCTTTACTTGGGTCCTACAACTTCTCTTATAAATTCTTGCATTTCCACACTGAATCTGGTGTATTCTCTTTCCTCTTACTGGGAAAACATCACAATACCTTCAGAGGTTTTCATATAACAAAAATAAAAATTGGATTATTCTAACCAATGCTTGCTCATGGGGGGTAAATCGGTAAAAGCTTCCTCCTGAAATATTTTGTTGGTGTCCTTGCTATTTGTCAATCATGCCATTCTGTTGCAATCTACGGCTCCATTCAACAATCTCCAGTACAAATCCCATTAATGTAAATGGAGTTTGCTTAGGAACGACACTTGGTTGATTGCCTCCTATACTGACAAAATGCTGAGTGAAGTGGAGCAAGAACAGCACATCGTTCTAAAAGAGAGACATCTCCATTGGTCACCAGGGAAATTTCATATATCAAGAACCAGCTTGCAGCAGTTCTCGCCAGGGGCTCGGGGAGGGAGAGATTTGACAACAGTTTTTGCTAGAAATGAAACAAAATGAAATAGGTCCTCCATGTTTCAGACACTACAGTGTTTAGGCATTTGCAGGTAAGTCTTTCACATTCCAGAGGAATATGGCAGAGGAAGGGAGATCCTGAAAACTGTGTACAGCTGGTGAAAAATCCAAAGCCAAGAAGTTATGTGCCTTCAAGTTATTTCTGACTTATGGTGACCCTAAGACAAACATATCATGGGGATTTACTGCAGGCTGAGAGTATGTGATGCACCCAAGGTCACCCAGTGGGTTTCCGTGTCTAAATGGAGAATTGAACCCTAGTCTCCAGGATCACAGTCCAGCCAAACCACTATGACCCTTTCCACGCCTTACCTTCTTCCAGTGCTGGAGTGCGGGGATCGTGTGAGCAGCCTCTGGTGAGAGGCTCTCACTTCTGGGGTCCTTTGGCTCCACACGAGCTGCCTGCTCGTGCAAGAGCCCTGCCTCTTCCTTTGGCAGTGCAGCCTGGGACCTTCCCAGGCTGCACTGGGGCAGGAAGCGCGACTGGCCCAGCTCTGGAGGCTCTGCATGCCAGGTAAGTGTGCGCGAGGCCCACGAGCAATGTGTGATCACGCACCACTTTTGGCTTCTGGACGAAAATGAAAAGGTGCGCAGTCAGCGCCTGCTGGCCCCTGGAGCATTGCGCAATTGTGAGTGCATCGTGCAGATTGCTCCTCACAGTTGCGTGACGCTCCAGGCCCTCTTTTGCATGGAAAATGCTGTGCAAAAAGGGCCAATGCCATGCTGGCTCCAAGACAGATGTCCATACAGTAAGGAAGAGAAGCCACATAGGTCCATGCAAGGAGAAAAGAAGATCCACAGACTAATGGAAAAGGCAGGCAAGGGAGCAGTACCGCAAACCAAAGATGAATAGTTCAGAAATGAGCGTGGCTGGTTCTTGAAAGTCACTGGAATTTAAAGATTTTTTTTTTTTTTACTTATTTCACTCTTGTAGGAAGCAAACAGCAATTTTTGTAAATTTCTACCCACTGTGAAGATGTCTTTTGAAAACTCAAGTTTTTGAACACTCTTTACAGTTCAGGATTTATTGTGAAGAATTTGCACTCTGTGGCTTAGTTTGCAGTCCTTTTTATGTTCCGTACACACATGGAGACAAACAAGCACACACATAGAGAGAGGCTGTATTCTGCACAAAAAATGTGCAAGTTTTGTGAAGAATGAGTTAAATATATATTTGAATACTCTTTCCAACACTACTGCATTATAAACTTCTAAAGATTTACAGCTTGGGCTTAAACTTTACCCATTTTTCTGAGCAATAGTCCCAGTGATGCCTTTTATTTGAAAGTGGTGCAAGGTTCCCAAGACTTCCTACTCAAGATTTCTTGTTTTCTAGTATTTTAGCAGCTCACTCCAACCTTCAAAATTTCGAACAGAACAGAGCCAATACCTCCAGACCAGGGGTTCTTAACATCAGGCCCACTGACCTCTATGGATAAGTTTTAGAGGATTCATGAACCAGGTGCAGAAATATCTTCCCCCTTAGATTTCCTTCCTGTTGCTTTGAATTTCCCCTCTCAAAGTAAATTTTAAGACAGAAGTGTATATTTTAAAGGGGTTAATTTTGGTATTTCTGTTCCCTTGCATCCTTCTTTTATGTCCCATGAAGCTTCCCATAGTCCCTAACTCCTCAATTTTTTAAAAAAAATTGTGTGATTTTCAGATTTTTTTGCCCACAACCACACAGAAAACCCTTATCCATTCACATAAGCTGTCAGAACTCCAGGCTGCCTCTAAGTACTTGCTTTCTTCTGCAGTCCAGCTCAAAATGATGTCAGGAAGTGATGTGATTTCTTTCCTGTCACCATTTTGAGAGGTATTGTGGAGGAAAAATGGAAATATTTGGGCTTGCTTAGGGGAGGTACAGCTCACATGGGCTCCTGGGGGTGAGAAATTGGCTGCTGTCTCCTATGCAGTTGCCTATGTGAAGGAAATCAGTTTCCAATACAATAAAGTAAATTATATGCAAAATTTTGTGCATATGTATTTATGTACAAGTTGCTGAAAATTGCTTCCATTGTGTTCTTGGCACTTTTTGGAACCCAAATAAAGTTAAAAACAACTCATTCCAGCCCTTTCTGTGGATTTTCCCAATGGCATTTGGTTGACCACTGTGTGAAAAAGGATGTTGGGCTATGTAAACCAGACTGATGGAAATTGTCGAAATGGATAAGGTTACACACAGTCTAAAGAGCAGAACACAAAACGAATTTTTGTCTGCATGGAAGTGATTGATTGATTGATTGATTGATTGATTTTTTAAAAAAACAATGAAGGTAATCTGATGATAGTAGGTTTTGATAATTAAAATTAATATTATTGAGAAGTGTAAAAGTAGATTTATAAGATGTATTCCACTTGTTGTTGCAAAATGTTTTTATAATGACGATGATGATTTTTAGATGAATGATTATTAGTATGAAGTAACCTAGAATAAGTTAATAAGTAATTATGAACTTGAGAAATTAAGCAAGTAATTAAAGTAATGAGTGGCAAGCAATAATTAATAATAATGAGATAAAATATATGACTTTAAATAGTTAGGTGTAAATGTTTAAGTAATATGGAGTGTTTGCAAGAAGGGTGGGAACCAATCTTACAGCCTTTTCGCACGCAGTTTCTTTTGTGAGAGGGCCCCTTGAGCATCGCGTAAATGGGAGTGGCGGTCCGTACGACACACTCTCATTTACACAACGCTCACGAGCCTAACACGAACCACGCACGCATCTTTTCATTTTCAGCTTCAAGCCGAAAATGGTGCACAGTCGCGCAAGGCTCCCGGGGCCCACGCGCACTTACCTGCACTGCGGTATGTCATCCCAGGCGCGCCGCTCGCGCTTCCTCCCCCAGCGCAGCCTACAGCTCCCAGGCTGCACTGTGGAAGGAAGGGGCGGGGCGGTCACGTGACCAGGAAGCCAGCTGTGGGACGAAGGAGCAGTGAAGAGAGCGCCTTGCGCAAGAACGTGCTTGTGCGAACGGCACCCTCCACCTCCACGATAAGGTAACGTGCGGAAAAGGCCTTAGTTATGTTTTCTTTCTATTTGTTTTAGGCCCTTTCCACACCTTACACTTTTCTGTCATTGTCCCATCGCAATCCTGGCAGTGCCACTGCTGGGATGGGAGCATGACCTGAATGCTCCCTCTCTGCACCAGCTGGCTGCCCGTGGATAAGTAGCGTGAGTGACATGCACCTTCCATCCCCAGTCCAACCAGTCACTTCCTGTACTGGAGAAGGAAGCACCTAGATTGCATTGTCTCCCTTTCTCCACAGTCACCAGCAGCTGGAACCATTATCAATTTTTTTCTGGTAATAGTAGAACTTGCACCTGCAACGTCTGGGCATGTGCAGGCAGCGGGATTCTGATGATGTCATATGAAAGCACAACCCGCTTGCCGGCAGCAATGCGTCCCCATCCCAGGACAGCAACATCATGCAGAAATGGCCTTAGTTATGTGTAGGTGTCTGTTCATGTTTGTACTGATGTATTTTCGTTGTTGTTGTTTTGTATGTTGGGATTGTGTTGGTTTTTTATTTTATTTTTATTTAACAATTTTCTTAAACAAATAATTATAATTTATTATGCTTATATGTCGTCCTATGATATAGGATGGGATATAAATATGAAAAGCAGGCCAGAAAGAAAAAAGAAGGAGAGAGAAAGGGAAAAAAAGAAAGGAAAGGAAAAAGAATGAAAGTTCTAGAGTGGAGCAAAATTTCTTGAGAGGTGTGTCTGGGAAGTATAGTAAATAAAGACCACCATGTTCTCTGGTTAAAGCTGAGGACCATGCTTCTGATTTGTTTCATTCAATGTGAAAGAACTTCTTTCCAAAGATCCATATTGCCCTGAGAGCATAAGCAAAACTAATGTAGGTCCTTACTTGCTATAAATCCTTGTCTTCAGGCTACAGTTTCTATAATTCAGCATGCCAAAGTTCTTTGTCAATATCCTGCCTTTCCTTCTAATATATCTCTTTGTTCTTCAGTAGGACAGCTTTCTTGTGGAACTTAAAAGCATTCCAATTATTCCTAGAAAGGATTAAATTCTCTCTCTTAAAAATGGGGACAGCTACAAGTCTGAGGAACAGATGTGCTGTTCAAAAATTAAAAAGAAAATGAGATGGTGGAATCTTTCTTTGCCTGCCAATGCCTGCTTGGGCTCAGGACTGGCTCCATGCCTGAGGGAACCCTTAGCAGATTATGGTGGGCCTTCTCCTACACATTGCAGCACCTTCCAAACTGTGGACATACTTGGTAGGAATAGAGGGTTGTTAGAAGCTACCATTTCAGTGTCCCAAAGTAGTGGGCCAATAGAACCACCAGTAGTGGTCCAAGGGAGTCAGGTGCTTAGTCTACTGAACTGCTAAGTCCCAGACTATGTCTGCTTAGTACAGGTGTAGGCAAATTATGGCCCATGGACCACATGTGGCCTTTGGGATCCCCCATAGTTCTCTGAACCCAGATTTTTTTTAAAAAAAATGAGGTGGGTTTTTGGGCCATATTTTCCCCAAGAACAGACCAACCTACCCCGGTGCCTCACAAACCTAGTGGTTTGCTTTCCCCAGTGCTCCAGACAACCCCCACAAAGGTTCTAGGCCCTCCAAAATTAACTTTTCAGGGCAATTTTTGGGTGATCTTTAACTTGAAAATGGGCCCAAAGTTTCCAAAGTTGCCCTGAAGTGTGGTGGTTTGCTTCTCTCAACCCCTCAGAGCCCCCTAAAATGGCAGCCAGAAGTGACATTACATCACTTCCAGTGTGCCCAGAACATGCATTTTTAAGCAGAAGCTAGATGGCCATCTGTTGGGAGTGCGTTGATGTGGGTTCCTCTATGGTAGAATGGGGTTGGACTAGATGGCCCCTGTGGTCTCTTCCAACTCTATGATTCTATGCATTACAATGACTTAAACTTTGGTCCTTAGGTGCAAAGGGCTTTGAGCTCTTAGTGACACACCAAAGATAGGGGCAAGGTGAAGTTGTCAAGGCCATGTGAACACAGCAAACACAAGAGTAAAAGTGTGAGTGGTCTTCAGTGTTTCACTTCTTCAACTTAGCAGCTATTGTATTTCCGATGCCTTGTGCTGGGGTACTTGCTAAACACCATTATCACCCTCAGTGGTATGCCAGTGTGACAACAAAACAGGTGATAGGATAAGAAATATTTGGTTTCTACATCAGACAACACAATACAAAGGAAGTATATTATTTCTAGTACAATGTTACTAACTGTAAAATGAAGTAGAAAAGTGTATGTTCAGAGAAATATGATTAATCTATGCACCCAGAGATGGAACAGAGAAATAAACAGGAATATTACTGTAGAGAGATAACAGGAAATGAAGAGATGAGATAGGAATTGAATCTTTTCAGGTGAATAGGTGTGAAGTGAACACAGTTCTTGGCAGATGAGGAAGAGAACCGGCAAAACTAAGGGTTGCAATTGGAGGAAGGAAGGACATGTATATGTGAGCATGCCTTCAAGTTGTCTGTCATATGTGAGCATGCCTTCAAGTTGTCTGACCACATGCATTTCATAGGGTTTTCCTAGGAAAGGAATACTCAAGAGGTGATTTTGCCAGTTCCTTTCTCTGAAATAAAGCTTACAACACCTGGTATTTGTTGGCAGTCTCCCATCCATGTACTAACCTGGACTGACTTCAGCATCAGACAGCATCTGGTGCCTTTACAGGGCAAGTCATATCTTCCAACATTTCACAGATGAAAACATGTGTGGCCAAGAAATGTCAGAAGGTAGTCAAGATGGCAAAAGGTATTAATGAGGAAGAACACACAAGCTAGAAGAGGCTGTGGCAGTTTGCTGTTGCCTGAGCGTACCGGAAAAGGGCAGACCTTGCCTACTCTTCTCTTCTCCCACCACTGAGTTAACTGAGTGGAAACAACTGTTGCACTTGGAACTTAGTTTTCAGCAACTGAACTAAGCTGAGGAGAAAGGAGTAAAGTGGGAGGAGGAGAGACAAACTGGGACATTTTAAAAACATCTGAAAATATGGGGTGACAGAGGATTAATCAGGATGGTCCTTATTAAACTGGGACAGTTGGAAGGTATTGAAAGTTGGGAAGTATAATTACACATTGCACAGTGCATTTTGTCCTCTTCTTTAGTGTCCAACCAACCTCTGCAGGTGGTGGGTTTTATTGATGCATCTGATGGGTTTTGAACTATATCCTTTCAATCTGGTTCCATTTCAAAATGGTTTTAAATAGTATATTATGGCCAAAATTTTGACACAGTTTTAAGGATTTCAGACTTTTTTCCAAATGTTCATGGCCATTTCTGCACTAGCCTGTTATAGCACTATTATTCCAGCCAGCACCTCCCTAAACTGCAAACCCCAGGATTCCATAGGATGTTGAAAGTGGAATAATAGGAGTATAACAGTCTAGTGCAGAAATGGCTTTAGTTTAATTTTGATGCAGCATGGATTTAATTTTCATTTGAGAACTTCACAGAAAACTTTTGGGATGGGCCGTACAGAAGTGTTGCAAGCATTTTTTTTTTTTTAAAGAAAATTGTGGCAATCCTTTTAGCCAATGCTGTAGATTTGTGCTATGCACAAACCCTGTTTTTGTCTAGAGATGATGCCAAGGGAAAAGAAAGGAGTATGTATACAATCTCCCTGTCACACCACCTTTGTGTGTCTGAGAAGTATTACTGTCCTACTACTTACCAAACCTTCACTGGGCATGATGCTTGTTAGATGAACAACTTCGAGGTGAGCTGATTGTGACACCAGAGAGTCTGATGAGAGAGAGATGATGTGATCACAGATACCAGACAGCGTTTTACACTGGAGCAGGGGAGAAGGGAAGACAAAGAAAGAGAAGGAGAGAGAGAGAGAAAGAGAGAGAGAATGAAAGAGTGAGATTAGAAGTATTTTAATGGAAGCACTAACATCAAACACCATTCACTGGTAGCAAGTTATTACTGTGTATTTTTCAAAAATCTGTGTGTGTATGGAGAATCAAGCAAATTCAGGGCAAATTTTTGCAGAAAATGCACCTCTAACTCTGCAACCGCACCCAGATCAAACAGAGACGAAGTGCTGAAACAGACTTTATTTAAAGCCAGGCTTATAGATAGGTTCCCATAGTTGACAGTCCTGATGTTTGAAATAACTTCCCACGAGTATCGATCTAGATCTATTACGTCATAAGAATTCTAAAGGGATTTTTGAGTCCTTCCCATTGATTTAGGGCGGGAAGCCCTTCGTTGGCTCTTTCCTCGGTAGGTAATCTTGATCCTACAAGAACATCTTCTCCCATACACTCAGGACTTCCGGGAGACATTTCTTTCAGTCAGCCAAAACCATGCTGACAACTGTTACCCAGACGACATTTTCTTCAGCTACTCACAGATGGTGAAATGACCTGTTGGAAGATATTCACCAGTCTGGTATGCTGCCTGAGTTCAAACCAGGAGTAAAGACCAGTGTCTTCTGGCAGGACTGTCCAGGTTATTTTTAAACTATGAATTTTAAAGTATTCTCCACTTAGAGCTATAGGGAGAGGTGAATAAGAAAATCATCATCATCATCATCGTCATCATCATCTGTTACTACGCCTCCTCACACAGCTTTAATGGAGTTGACCACCTTCCTCTGTCTAGTCTGGCTTCATAAAGTAGACAAGATGGACCTAATATGATGAGTTCCTTCAGCTCACCACTTCCACACATTAGGGCTCTGTCTCTATGATAGAGAACCTGGTTACATGGCCACAGGTATGCATACCACTATATAGCCATTGCTTCCATGCAGATGTTCAGCAGAATGCAGGGCTGACCCCCACACGTAGGCAGTCGCTTAAGGCAGCCTCTGGTTCCAGGTGCAAAAGATGACTAGACTAGACACTGAATTTTCATCAGTGCAACGCCCACCTCTGCCTCTGAGGACAGAAAAAGGCACAGCATATGGCAAACAGTACTCTTCCCTGTAGGGATAGAATTCATTAATTTTACTTCCAAAGGAAAAAACAAGGAATTTTAGCAATTTTCTTCCTTCTTCCTTCTTTCTTCCTGGGCAGAAAACACTGTTTTCAGTCCAAACTGTGGAATGCCCCAAATTGGAGCATTTTCTGCAGAGGAAACAGATTTTTCTTTGCAGAAAATAATATTCCTGCATATAAATATTTTCTGCACAGAATATCATACATATTCTGTAATAGAATATGTATATAAATAATATATTCTGCACAGAAAATAATATCTCTGTATAGAAATATTTTAAAAAATTGCTCAAAAATTTTGCTGTTTTCTGTGCAAAGTAGCCACATGTAGATTTTGCATAGAATGTAAGTCCTGAACTGTGAAGTTTGTCATCAGTCCAGGATTCTTCATGTCAAGGTTTCTGCATAATTAAAAAAAAATATATTTCCCCAAACCTTTCCAAATATTCTTTTCCATCACCTATCACCTTCCAATAGCCTCTTGTCTGAAGTGATTGCTTCACTATGGGCTTTTCCGCACTTTGCGGGGGAAATGGGGCAGTTCATTACTCACTGGACTGGCACGCTCCCCCCTGACAATCCACGACGATCCGGAGCAGTGCGCACCCGTGCTACACACTCTCTGGAGATGAAAATGGAGGCTTCCGGTTGGCGGAGGCTCTCCACCAACCGGAGAAGCTCGCCAGTCGGAAGCCCGCCCCTGGAAGATCTGCAGCCCTGCGCTGGTGCGAGCCTGCAAATCTACATTTAGGGCAGCGACGGACTGGGGCGTGCTGGGCTATTGAAAGTCCTCTTTTAATCGGTCTTTCAATAGCACGGGAAACCACCAGTTCTGGGCGTTCCGGAGCGGGCTGAAGTCCGGACAAACATTAAGTAGTCTGGACCCAGTTCACCCCCAAGTGTAAACGTCCTCACTGGAGGACATGCCATCCCGTTTTAAATATAAAATCCAGAAAAGACCTATTTCTAAGTGTAGCACCGGTAATACAATCGTGTTCCTTTCTCCAGGCAGCAAAATCTCCTGGGTGAGCCACAACTGAATCAACATGCCTGGAGGCAGATCTGACATCATGGTTACCCCTTCCACATGCATTCATATTTTGAGAGGGTTGGTGATTATGTCCCATGCATACTTATACAGGCTTCCAGACCAGACAGGGTTGGCTGCACGAGGTGTTGATGTTTTTGGCAAAGAACAAGATGGCTGTCTGAGGCAAAACCCAAGATGGCTCCCTCCTCCATTCTATGTACAAAAGCCGAATGGACTGGCAGTTCTATCACAACGTTTACTTCTAATGTGACCATCTCTAGCACCACACTCAAGGACAGAATACCAGTCTAGAGGGTGCAGAACAGGTTGTGTGGGTCACACATGTTGGTCCTTCAACATAAGAGAATAGTCAAGGGCTGCAAGAGGCATGGAAAGTGAAGCTACCATTGACACAATGGCAGTGCTGGCTACATCCATTTCCAGATCTGGTTCATACTTCTTCAGCTTAGATGCCATCTTTCCTCTCCCCAAATTTCCAGCATTGTAGTAACTTTAAGCTTAAGTTGGGCCTTTAGAAAAACAGTTTAGGCTCCTGAAGAAAAGGGGCAGGGAAGGTGACCAAGGGAATGTGAACATTCTAGCTGTGGACAATTTCCAGTATCTCTCTCTCTCTACAATGCTAGAAGTGTAGGGTCTGAAGGAACATTTAATTTGAAGAGGCTGAATTCTTACAGGGAAAGGTAATGCCCTCGTTTTGCCTGAAAAGTATGAAACAACCGAAAAACAAAACGTAAAAATACATCCTGCAACCTTATCAAGATGTTTTAAAATTTCTGTAGTTTTTTAAAAATAATTTTATGTTTTTCTAATGTTTTTAATTGTTTTAAATGTTTTGTTAACACTTTTAACTTTTTTGGAAGCTGCCTTGGGTCCCACTCTTGGAGAAAGGTGGCATGGAAATATAATAAATAAATAAATAAATAGGCCTTTCTGCACAATCAATCATGAAGAAGTTTGGTTAAATAAAAAGGGTTTTACCTGTTGATGAAAGGTGAGCAAAGAGGGGGCCAGCCTGGAAAGAATCCCATAGCTTGGGGGCAGCCACTGAGAAGGATCTCTTCCATTACCTTAACAGATGGCCTCACAACAGTGCCGTGACCAAGAGAAGGTCCTCCCAGAGGATCTTAAGACTTGGGCAGGTTCCCATAGGGAGATAGCAGTCTTTTAATTAGTTTGGACCTAAGCTGTGTAGGGCTTTAGGGTTCAAATTGCTCAAATTGTTCCCAGAAATGAACCAGTAGGCAGCGAAGCTGTCTCAACAAAGAAATTATATCTTCCCCATAATTAGCAACATTAGGAAATGGAGAAGATTCTAACTTTCTGGCTGTGTGGGTCTGAAAGCTGTGTGATGATTGTGGACTCTGTGATGATCTACCTCCACTGTCTGTCTGCAGTAATTTTATTGTATACTAGCGTATATACTGTTGCCGGGGATTTTATTTTCTCATAGGTAATACTTGTTAGAAATACCTTAGGAATTACCGTAGGAATTAGATGCAGTTGAAATACACAGGTTTGAGAACCTGTGTCTCTAATTCCCCAAACTATCTTGTCCAGTACCTGTAACCACAGAGTTATTAACATAGAGAGTTTGGGTTCCTGAAGGAATACACCACGCTTCTCCTTGCTGCTAGGCCTCGTCTCCATAGCAACCAGCCTACTAAAGATAGGCACAGCTGACTGAGGCCCAAGAGCTCTTTGGCTGAGAATTCTAAAGGCCCCTTCCTGGGCTATTTCCGCGATGCACTCTTATAGCGTGATTATTTCACTTTCAACATCCTATGGAATCCTAGGGTTTGCAGTTTAGGGAGGGGCGGGCCGGCTGCAAACCCTAGGATTCCATAGGATGTTGAAAGTGAAATAATCGCACTATAAGAGTGCAATGCAGAAATGGTTCCGGACTGCTAACCCCAGAATTCCATAGAATCTTCATAGCCAGCCAATCATATGAGGTCTTCTTGCCTCACACAGCCAATCATATGAGGTCTGTGCCTGCCTGACACAGACAAACAGACAAACTCACCAACAAAATTTGACTTGTATATAGTAGATAGCCAATGGCCTTTCCAAACAAAGTTGAATTAAAAATAGATCAATACAATTGAAAATGAATGATTAGAAAATACATGTAGCCTTGAAACCATTTTATTCACTTAAAAAACCATTTTAACCACACTTATGCACAAGTCTAAGCCAATTTGATAGCCCCTATAAGATGGCTAAAAAGTAGAAAAAAAGTATAAAATTAGTGTATATTATGTTACAATATGTTCCTTAATGAAACGAGCACATAATTTCCTGGCTGCCAATGCAAACTGAGCTACTGAATATGTGACAGATAACAATGTGTCAGATAATAATGCTGTTACTATTTTCTGGGGTGTGCATCTGAATAAGATTGAATAATGGTAGACAGGAATCTTTGTCTAGGGGCAGAGTAAAGGGGAAAGAATAGTGAGTAATGAATTATGTCCTCTATCTGGTTACAGCCAAATACACATTTTCTATCTGTAACTGGAGTACCTGAAATCCCCCTTCAAGGTATGTAGAAGGCATCTGAAGACGTTATTGTCTCACCAGCTATGCATTCAAGAACTAGAAACTCCCCCTTTGTAGGTTCTCATCTACTGGCTGATCTCAAAGGGCACTGATGGCCTAATCCTCTAAAGGAATCTATTTTGATTAATTGGAAAATGCCCGCGCAAAGAAGTGATAAGAAGTATGAATTAATTCTCGTGGCTAAACAAATAATTGTTTATTTTAAAATATTTTAAAGTAAACAAACAGAAACAAAAGGAGAAGAGCTTATTTATTTTGTCCCATCTGTTGTTGACACAACAGTTTCAGGCAGAAAATGGTTAGAAAATTGTCCCTTGTGTTAACTTTTTGATAACACAAGAGACAATTCCGTAATGCTATCTCACTATTTTTTGTTAATACTACCTCACTACTTAAGGCCATTCTTGTGTCTATAAAACAGCCTTTCTGAGTCTGGTGTCCTCCAGATGCACTGGGCTACAGTTCCCATCATCCCAGCTGGAGGTGATGAGAGTTACAGTCCATTGGATCTGTAGAGAACCATGGTAGGGAAGGTTGCTGTAAAATCACAGGAGAAAAATTAATATATATTCATGGATATCATTACAGATTTTTCTGGAGTGAGAGGTTAACGATGTGGTTCAATAAGTAGCCCTTCAAATAAGACAAGGCTAATCCACAACAAGGACTTCCTTGTACTGTGCATATTTTCTTCACCTTCTTCAAGTCTTTTTTAAAAAGCATGCATACCACAAATATTTAGGTTCATCCTACTGCAGGCAACCATTATCCTTCAGATGTTTTTTGGAATGCAGATCCCATCACCCTTCAACACCAGCGGTCTAGAGCTGATCAGAGTTGTAGACCAAAGACATCCTGGGAACCTCAAGTTGCCCACTCTTAGGCCATTTCCTCACAACACTCTTATAGTGTGATGATTCCACTTTCAAACTCCTATGGAATCCTCGGGTTTGCAGTTCCGGGAGGGGCCCAGGATTCCATAGGAGGTTGAAAGTGGAATCATCACGTTATAAGAGTGTCGTGTGGAAATGTTCTTAGTTTATAAGAGTCAGGTTGAAGAAATAGTGAGTCAGCCCAGATCAGAGCATGTGGAATAAGCTACCCCACCCCAAATCCCTAAATTCCACTCTTACAAACAGTATACACTCAGGGGCATTGGAAGGGAGAACCACCACCCATATGCAAAATGTACCCTTCAGCATTTTATAAACTTTGGGGTGTTTCTGGGGTGCTTCCTTCTTTTTTCTCTCCCTTCCATTCTCCCTCAGCGTGGGTGGGTGTGTCTGAGGTTGGAAGAGCTGTAGAGACCACAGCAGCACTATCTCTCTCTATGGATTAAGTAGGAGGTTTCTACCAGAATGGCCATGCATCTAACTTTGTAGAAGATGGTCATCTTTTTGGAGGACTGTAATAGGACAAGGAAATATTTCAAGGAAGGTTCTGTTTGAAGAGCTGCCCAATTTAAATCCGCATAAGAGCCAGTGTGGTGTAGTAGTCTGACATTGGCCTATGACCCTGGAGAGCGGGGTTCAATTCCCCGCTCAGCTATAGAAACCCAGTGGGTGATCTTGAGGCATCACACACACTCAGCCCCCAGAAAACTTTATGATAGCTGCTCATTAATACCCAGCAGCACCCAGTCACCAGGCTAAGCAGGCACACATCATATGTGGCCACCTTGGTGAAGCTAAGCAGGTTTTGATCTATTTAGTCACTAAATAGATCACCTGAAAAACTCACATATACTGCCTTGGATTTTGTGACTGAAGAAAGCAGTGGCTGATGGCTTTCATGTCAATGGGTCAGTGAATCCGTTCCTGGTTTGGACTAGCTTCCAAAGAGTTATTAAAAGTACTGAACATATTTCGGAACAGGACCCAATTCCTTGGAGAGTGCGGTTAAAGCCTGGAGTGGATTCATCACCCCACAGACATGAGAGTTATAGCTGCTGCTGCACATCAAACAGACACGTAATGATAGAAAATATTCAGAAGATGTTCTGTTGAGTTGGTCTTCTTTGCGGGGGTGGGGGTCAGGGGGAAAATCTCAGAAATTTTCAGCTCAGCTCCAACTGAGCTGGAAAAAAAAAATCCATAAGCAGCCATCCTCTTCCTTGATAGTACAAATAAAGTGAAAATAATTTGAATAACTAATCAGTTGCACTTGTTGGATGACACCCCAAACTAGCTGGTTGAAGTGTTTATCTCTCTGTGCCCAATGGTAGAACTGGCCACTATGTTTCACAAAGATATTGGTTCAATCAGTTTTCCTCCATGACTTCTGCCTACCCATCAGCATACTTTCTGCAAACTTCTCTGAATGGAGTTGGATCCAGCTGGCACCTGTCTGAGTGTCAAAGCATATCTTAGCAGTGAGTGGTTTCCCTCCTTGCCCTGGTGGGGTCAGACGTGCTGGCCACAGCTAGCAGTGCATCATTAGCATACTAACTTAGACATTTGTCTAGCCCTTCCTAGCAGTTGAAATCCATTTGGAGAAGATGCCACCAAGACAACAGCACTTGAAGGGACAATCGCAGACCAGAGTGACTTCCGCTGAAAGTTAAGAACTGTGGTTTGAGTTGTATTTATGGTAGGCTCACAAATTATGTGTTAGGTTTTCTGCTGTATACTGGAAAATTAGAGCAGTCCTGCTAGATTACATACATGGTTAAACTAGTCTAGTGCCCTGTTTCCTACAGTGTCCAGCTGGATGCTTATAGGAAGCCCAAAAGCAGAGTATGAGGGCAGTAGCCCTCTCTCTTTATTATTCCCACCAAATTGATTTTCAGTGTCAAATTGCCCCTAATTCTGGAGATTCTATATACTCATAATGATTAATAGCCACTAGTAGATGTTCTCAATCAATGTGCTTGATCCCTTTTAAAGCACTGAAATTAATAGTCATGACCACATCTTGTTGCAGCGATGTCTATAAATACCACAAATGTTTCTTTACTTTGGCCCAATTTCTGCCTGTTTGATATCTGTTTTCAGAAATGACAACCAATTCCAAAGCAAAAAATGAACACACCTACACACACACACACACACACACACACACACACACACACACACCTCTTCACCAGATATGTATTCAGAGTTTGATTTCTTGTATTTAATTTCATATGCTTCTTTTGTGGGGTCAAGTTTTGAGAAAATCAGCTTCTGAGTCAGTTGAGCTAGGCTGCTGACTCAAAAATAGGAATGAAAAGAATATTCATTAGTGTTGTTTCCAAGCAAAATCATGAGGTCTGCAATCCTCCCGATAACCTTGCCAAGAAGAATGCAGCAGTGAGGCTGATCCTTCACACTTTGCAAAATCTTTCAGCAATTTACTCTGCGCAAAAATACATGTTTTTTTTCCTGCATGGTTTTTGCATAGAAGACACTTTTTATTCCCCATAGAAAACATGTTTCCTTTTCAGGAAACAATATGCTTTCAATAGAAAAGATTGATTCCTGCACAGGAAACAATGTTTTCTATAAAAAAATGTTTTCCCACGAAAAGAACACCTGCATCTCTACACAGAATAATTCCCTGAAAAAGGCTTTGCAAAGAACAACCACTGCCTGCAAATTGTATAGAATTATTTGCAGAAAGGAGGATACTGTGGAAGCTGTTCACTCTCGCCTATAAGGAGAAAGAATGCAATATTTTTATCCCTGTTGAGGAAGAGGAGGAGAATTACTGGAAAACACATCTCCTAAAGCAAAGGTGGGAACAAGTGCCTGATGGATTACACATGGCTCCCACGGGCCATTTTGGCAGCTCCTACCACACTTAGTTACCACTAACAACACCACAAAATGAGGGCCTTTTTCTTTCCACCCTTGCTGAAGGAAACAAGATAACCTGCCTGTCCTGACAGTCTTCAGTGTTCCCTGGTGTGGGAGAGATTCACTGGCATCCTCTTAGACCCCATGGCAAGCACATCTCATTGGATTTTGGCACCAGATGATGTGGTGGCAGAAACCAAAAGTGACCATCATACATTTTCAGAAGGAGAGGCGTAGTCCCTTGTGGGTTGTAGAGTCCAATGCACCCCAAATACGAGGACATCACTTAGCTTTTTTCTAGATCCCTTGTTGTTGTTGTTGTTTTGTGCCTTCAAGGTCTTTCTGAATTATATAACTGAATTATAAAGCTGGAAGGGACCACAGAGGTGAACTTCTTCTTCAATGTAAGAGGCAATTGCAGCATCCCTGACAGATATATTACACTGGCTTAAATGCTTCTAATAAAGGGGAGATCCCAGCTTTTCAAGCAAGGAGTCTTTGCTGCCACTGAAGAATTCTTACTGTTAGGAAGTTTCTCCTAATGGATAGCAATATCTGCTCCCCTGAAATTTCTACCCATTGATACTAGCCAACCTCTGTGTCAGTCCTTCATATATATTAAGACTTTGTGAAGAGCTGTGTAAGTAATGGAGGAAGCTGAGGTTAGCCACATTAGGCAAAGACATGAGTGATCTTTGTGTGTAAAACTGCATTTATACACATTTATACACACTACTCAGTTCCTTAAGAGCCAGTGGGGCAAAGAGGTTAGAATGCCAAACAAGGACTAGAAAGATCATCCCTACTTAGTGGTGGAGCTCAGAAGGTGGCCTCAGGCCAGTCACGGCCTCTCAGCCTAACCTACATTGTAGTATTAGCATTATTGTGGAGATAAAAACTGAGTTGGTGGGGGGATACTTGCATTTTACCATGTGCTCCTTGGGAGAAGTGCAGAACAAGTAAATCTGCATGGTTTATCAAACGAGGCCTGGCCCAAGAAATGTCACTGCTTGAAGCAAATAGGATGGTGCCTCTTCCCATTCCAGGTACCAAAGTCAGCTGAACTGGCTATAAAAGCTTCTACACTGGCCATGGGACAACCTCTTCTAATGCACTTAAAGGCAATAGACTACATTGGGGTGGGGCGGAGTATAGGTTGTCAGTTTTCTCCCATAACTGACTTCCATCATTTGCTGCCTGAGGCAATTTCTCTCTGCCTGATAGTAGGGCTGGTCCTGCACTGCCTTAACAAAATATCAGTAAGACCTTTGCCACTGCTGGAGATTTGCTTACTTGCTGGCGTTTTCCCAATTCTGTAAAGTTTATGTCTCAAAAATAAGCCCTGCAGAAGGATCATCAAAATGTGTCATTTCAGTTGTTAAAGGAAGACGTCTTAAGTTGGGAAGCCACCTCTGAGCTTGGAAGAGTTACATTTTCAGAGTAATTTACTGTGTAACTCATTGCAAACCTGGTTATTCTTTACCCTTGATGTCCCAGTCGGGTATGAGCATCCTAGGGTTGCCAGATCTCAGGCTGTGGCCTCGAGTCTTCAGTTTTCATGCGTCATTTCCAGGTGGGAAACGAAAGTACAGATTATCCAGTTTTGACAGGCTCAGCTCTGGGCAAGACAAAAGGTTGCATTCAAGTTTCCAGCACAGCCAGAAGAGCAGCAGCTTCCTACAATTTAGAAGGCTTAATTGATTGATTATTGCAACCTGCAAAGACTGTTGAGAGGTAGGGCTGTCTATATTTACTGGTTAACTTCCTCCTTTCTTCCCAGTCATTGTGGCACTGGGGCTCACCCTCCATTCTGTCCTGCATCCACCTTCTGGCTAGGAGTAAGTGTGCTGCATTAAATGTTCCTTATCCATCTCCCTAACGATCCCCTATTTCACTTTGAGTTGGAAGCAAGCCCTTCAACTAAGATTTCTGTCTTAACTTCCAAGCAGGAAGATATGTTCTCTGTGTCTGTGGCCATTTCTGCACTAGCCTGTTATAGCTCTATTATTCTACTTTCAACATCCTATGGAATCCTGGGGTTTGCAGTTTAGGGAGCGGACTTTGGGGCCGCTCCCTAAACTACAAACCCCAGGATTTCATAGG
Source organism: Iguana delicatissima (assembly GCA_948472985.1). Lineage (NCBI taxonomy): Eukaryota > Metazoa > Chordata > Lepidosauria > Squamata > Iguanidae > Iguana > Iguana delicatissima. The sequence goes on from CAOKZL010000010.1 coordinate 1,362,358, forward strand.
ACGTTGAAAGTGGAATAATAGTGCTATAACAGGCTAGTATGGAAATGTCCTGTGTTTGAATGACAAGCCAGAAGCAATTGTGATTGGTAATTAATGTATAACACTTAATGACACCACTGAAAGTGATCTCTAGGTCCTTATTTTTGGCCCTGACCCTCAGGGCTTGGGACAATCCTGAACCGACTACCTTAGGAAATGCATTTATGTGTTTTGTCATTTGTTACATCATTAATTTCCATTAGTTTTTTTTAAAAGCTTCCAGTTGATAACAGAATGAGCTAAAACTTGGAAGCATTCTGCTCAAAAATGCCTCAAAAATGTTTAACAGAAATCCTCTTCAAAGGTAATTGAAAACAAATCTGAACACCTGCTTCTGAAGGAGATGAAAACTGGTTTGTCAAAATGGAGCAGCACAGTAGCCTACATTTTTGGACTCTTTCTTGGGGCTATGGGGACTGTTGAGCAGACCCTATGCAGTTCAATGTATATCCTCACAATACTGCTCATCACCCCAGCCTCCACAGGCCGTCTCCAAGAACAGATCCCAAATTCAGACAGGTGTATTGATTCAAGAGTGTGGGAGAATGGAGGCTGTAGCACAGGGAAGCCAGATTTCATATTGCCAGTCAGGCAGTAGGGGATTTTATGCCAGCTGCTGTTTCAGCCTAACCTACCTAGCAAGGGAATCACATGCTATGCCAAACCAGATCTGTCTTCCAACTCTCCAAGCTCATAACCATGGCAAATGTTACTATAGCGGATGGAGTCATTGCACCAGAGGTAGAAAAGCAAAGGGCTGTGCTTCCCTTCTATGTTCCTGCATCACAACACATTCCTTACACGGCTGTCAAGCACTTGCTTGAAGGCCTTGAGAAGGGAGAGCTCACCAGCCTTCGGAGTACTTGGTTCCACTACTAACACCATGAAGTTCCTCATAATGTCCAACTGAAACCTGCCCTTGGTAACCAAACCTGTTCTTCAATGGAACCAGAGCATTAGATTAGAAGTGGGCAAAGTGTCATCTACAGGCCACATGTGGACCTTGGAGCCCAAGTCTGTATCCCTGGAGTCCCACTCCAGTCCCTCAAAGCCCCCAATCTCCAAAAATTTAATTTTTGGGGTACAATTTTTGTTTTGTTTTTGCCCCAAAACTACTCAGAAAGGCCCTAAAATGTCCAAAAAGACACCTCACTCCATATGGAAGGGCTCCAGAATCTCCCAGAACCCACAAAATCACTCTAATTTTGTCAGAATTCTTCTCAAAATGATGACTGGAAGTGATGTTACATCCCTTCTGTTTGCCATCTTGGGAAAGACTCCATTGAAGATAGAGATATTTGAGACTGTGTTCAGGACAATGCAGTTGTTCACAGTTCACAGAGGGTGGGCTTGGAGGGGGAGAAATTGGATCTTGGCCCCTGTGCTGTTGCCCATCCCTGCACTACACGTTCTCCATTATTTTATTTTTTTTTACTAATAAGTGCATTTTGCACAGAGCGTTATGCACGTACAGATGGCTGTGGGCTTACTTTGCTTCTTTCATGTCTCCCCATTACCAGTGATTATTGATAAAACAGTACCCCTCCCCGAAAAAGCAGTAACATCAATGTGTTGCCAGTGTTCAATGTATAAGCATCACTTAAAGAACACTGCCAAAAAAGAATTTCATTGTACTTGTGCATGCAATTATTTTCCCAATTATAGAGAAAGTTGCTAATTGAACTGAAGGAGGAGAAAAGCTGTACCAAACAATGCAGTATGCAGATCTGGAACTGATTTTAGGGACTGTCCTAATTAAACTGGAATCAAGGATGAGAGAGAGCAGAGCAAAACAGAGTGGCCCTAATGATAATGGCCCCTGCCCAGGGCTCCGTTTGGGAAAAAATGCAAAATGAACACCAAAAGTCTTTTGCATACTGGAAGCTTTCAAAATAACGTTAAACCATGTCATCTTGTCAAGAGCTAAACAACAAAGCAGACTTTCAAGCCAGGCATGTCAGCTTGCTCAAAGGCTTCATAAAGCCAGCAGAGCCGGCAAAGCAGCAGCACGGCCGCTTCCCATGGCACTACTGCCTAGCATAGCAAAGACCGTTCTGACAAACAAACCGTGGAATACTGCTGGTTATAGATAGAGAAGAAAAGATGCCTAGAAGATGAGCCAGCAGGCTGCTTTGTTTGGGTGGTCGGTTTTCCTTAGTCAGAGATTCTGAGCAGTCACCAATTAAAAATCCAAATGCCATGCACTGAAAGGTCCACAGCTACTCTTAAGTAGAAATACCAGCATAGTTCTCCTGAGCCAGGCTTGAAAGCAAGCTTGGAATGTGACCAAAGCCCACTTTAGAACCAAAGTGAGTTTTACAATTCTCTTCCTGCTTGGGCCAAAATCTAAGTTGAAGGAAAATTTTCTACCATTCTTACTACCTTTCTTTATCTACCATCTTCCTCAAACATACTTCTGCTTTAGTTTGATCAGCACCACCATAAAAGCAGCACCACAGAAGTAGTAACAAAGAAAGATGCAAACCTTTGCATATCTGTACTCAATAACTACTAGTCTGCATGTTTGCAGACTTCCTATTTGTTTGGTTCTCTGTACCCCTCTCTTCTTGTATCAGTCTAACTGAGAGGCATTTCCTTCTTTCTTCTCTTTCCTCCACTAGAAGATGTGTTTGATTATGAGCACATATTTGTGAGTAAAGCTATTCATATGTTTTATAAAGGAGACGATGCTTGCTTCTTTCCATGACAAACCCTGTTGATATGTGTGAGTGAGTGGGTATAGGATTGGTCGTTTTCACCTTTAGCTTTGCCAAATGATTACTGTACTTGAAAGATTCAGTCCTGTTTCTCACTGCTCCCCTCCTTTCTCCTTCCATTCTCTCTTACATTGTCTGACAAATTACTGTGATATGGGAAAAGTAGTTCTCTCCGTGCTTTGCTGTTCCTGCACTGCTGGGTATCAAAGCATTGGGGAAAGAAGAGGACAATATATGTGAGGCAGATAATTTTTTAAACTGATTTTTCCTGTTATTTTCCCCAGGAAAGCATTCCATGCTGAAGTTTGGAGAACCTGTCCATCTCTGTTGCTTACATTCTCTTGACCTTTACTGCAGAGGTGGGGGATGCCTTAAACTGGGATGCCTCAAGGCTTTATGCAAAGAGAAATGACAAATTATAGACCTACTACACATCATTTCAACTGAGGCTTAGCAATGCTGCACAGAGTCAAGTCTTGCAAAACAATGGTCTTGTTCGCTTGGGAAGCCAGCTGTGGCCTCACACGGCTGATTCATAATCAGTTCGTCGAGCCAGAGCCATGCCTTCAACTTCTTTGAGCTTTGAGCATCATTATAATAGGATGCTATTGCTCGAGAAGGGAAAAATCCAGCTGTACAGCTTTTCAGCAAGAGGTCTTTGCTGGGTTCAGTGAGAAACTGCATACTAAACAGGGAGAGAACATTTCATTACGAAAGGGGCTTTTCCCCTAATTAAATGTTCATCCACTTTCAGCTAGGAGCTTTTCATCCTACAGTTGATTTCTGTGGAGCTTATGAAAAGTGAAAATGGACAGCTGTAGTTTTGAAAAAAGGTCTTGGGTTGCTTGCTTGCTCCCATTGCCTTTTACAGTTGGCCTTTCATATTTGTGGTTTTTGGCTTTCACAGATTTGATTATTTGTGAAATTCTCCTATTCCTCCCCCCGCCCCGCCATAAGTTTCTTTTGTGGGAGAACCTTCCCTCTCAGCCTCTCCAATCAGGCCATGCAGCCCTTTAAAAATCCACCTCTGGTTCTCTTCCTCTACCGCTACTGGCCTCTATCACCTAGCCAGCTTAAGGATGGGTCTCAACCCAATTTCTCAGCTCCATAAACCTTCTCCCAATGCACCCTCCCACACCCAAGGAAGGAGATGGGCGAGAGAGAGGAAGCATAGGGCCATCATGCCAACCGACACCTCTTTCCCTCTCCTTTCTCTGACTTGGTTTGGATCTTAGGTATCCATTCTCCCACTATGCCTCATCCCCCTTCCCACAGACAGGCACACACATTTTGATAGTTGTGATTTTCCACTTATGTGGGGGTCTTGCACCTCTAACCCTAGCGAATGTGGAGGGCTGGCTGTAATTCTAATTTAGACTTGTGGTTCTTAACATTTTCTTTATCACAGGCTCTCGTTAAATATCTTTTGTTGCTGCAAATCACCACTGATTAACTCAAGATTTGTACATGAATTTCTTTGAGAACATTCTCAACACAGCTATAGAATTCGGGGAAGAAATAGAAGGTCCATAAATGTGGCGGCCCAACATGCAGCTGATAAGGTGGCTTTTGGCTACATGAATGGTAGAAAGAAATGTCACGTGCTTTCTCTCAGTCACTCAGCATCATTCACTTGCATGTTCTCACAGTGTGCAGAAGTAGCAAGCACTGAGTACAATTGTTTTTGGCTATCAAACAACTATTTTCATAACTTTTGAATAGTGTGAAATATTGTAATGAAACTTTGTACAAATGATGTCTCTGGCCCTTTCCTCATGAGGTGAGTGAATCACTCTGTGGCGTTACTTATCGGTTCTTCTTGGGTCTGAAGTAAAGCAGACTTTCCCTGGAACCCTTCCGCAGGGCTCCAGGGCGAACTGGAGCAGTGCGAGGTTTTTAGATCCGTACTGCTTCGGCTGAAAATGGGGCTTCCTGTGGCTTCCGGCTGAAAATGGTGGCTTTGTGGGTGCAGACCAACTGCTGACGCTGACCACGCCCACAGCCCACCCTCCGCTGATTGCAGGCTCTCATTGGTGCGAGCCTGCGCATCTGCACAGGTAAGCAGGAAGGCAATGGTGTGTTCCAGAAAATTGAAAGACTGGATTTTTCCAGTCTTTCCTTAGTGTACTGGAGGACCACTTGAGGGCGGTTTGGATCAGACTAAGGTGCAGAACTAAGTTCAATAGTCCACACCTAGTCTGAACCAAGGTGCGGACGACCTCCGTGCCAGGACACCTTGGTCCGTGTTAACATCCACATGCGGAAAGGGCCTCTGTCTATTTCTCTGTCTACCTACCTCCCTCCCTCCCTCTCTTTCTTTCTTTCTTTCTTTCTTTCTTTCTTTCTTTCTTTCTTTCTTTCTTTCTTTCTTTCTTTCTTTCTTTCCTGTAAAAGCTCATAACATTTCTTCAACCTTTCCCAGCCCTCCTGTGAGGACATTGTGCCCCCCTAGCATTCCACAGACCACAGGTTAAGAATGACTAGTTTAGATCATTCTGGAATAGCAACTGTGTTCTAATTTGTTTGTTTAACATTTCACATTTTTCTAGTTATAGAAGCCAAGATAGCCTACATCCCATTTAAACAAGGTTCATCCCAAACCAGAATGGTATAAAGTTAGAGAACAATTTAAAAGCAATTAAACAAACTACCATCTTAAAACCATACTCTTAAAAACACTTAACAGCAAAGCAAGAAAGAGGAAAAGAGCACAATATTCGTTTTAAAAATATGCTTGTGAACAGCCAGTTGATAGCCAAAAGCCTGTTGTTGTTGCTGTTATGTTATGCTGGCAGAGAGAGAACAGAAAAGGGGCCAATGTATTCTCCCATTAAAAGGAGTACCAAAATCTGAAAGGAGACACGAAGAAGGTCTTCTCTTAAAATGCATCTCAGAAATCTTTGCTGGGGCCATTTCCGCATGAGCCTGTTATAGTCCTATGATTCCACTTTCAACATCCTATGGAATCCAGGGGTTTGCAGTTTTGGGAGGGGCAGAACGTGCATTTAAGTTGGATAGGTTTTTCAAAGTTTTGGACTAAAACACAGAGCAGATTCACTGTCCCATTCACGCTGGAGCTGCCAGTTGCTAATGCCCATATGGCCACAGGCCATGGTAGCTGTGGGATTTTGGAAGTGCTCTCCAAACAGTAAATTTTCCCCAGCTTTGGGTAATTTCAACTTGAGCCAAAGCTTTGGCATGGTTAAGCCTTGGCTCACAGCTAGCTTCCAAGTTCCAAATTGTCAGAGCTCATCCTCTGAGCCCCATAATTCCAGATATTAACATCCAGAAATAACCCAATGCTCTTTCATTGCTGTGCTTTACAAACAACAGTTCAGATCATTCGCCACTAGGAATGTAATTCTTTGCTAATTTCATTCTCAAAGGAAGCAATGAATAATTTTAGCAATTTTCTTCCTGCTGCCAGAAAATCTTCAGAAACAGTGTGGTTGTTGAGACTGTTCGTTGTTTGGGACTTTGCTGTTGCTGTGTGCCTTCAAGTTGTTTCCAGCTTACGCAATCCTAAGGTGAACCTATCACCGGGCTTTCTGAAGCTGAGAATGTGACTCTGAGCAAAATGTGCATGTGGTATTTTTGCACCAAAACCAGCTTTTCCTGTATAGGAAACAACATTTTCTGCACAGAAAATAATATTGTGCAGAAAATTATGTCTCCTGTGCAGAAAATGCTATAGATGGGGAATTATTTTGTGCCAAATTTGCATGTTCTTCTTTTTTTTCCCCATGGAAAACAACATTTTCTGAGTATGAAACAGCAGTTTTTGTACAGAAAATCATATTTCTGCGTACAAGATAATGTCTTCTGTGCAAAAATACCACCTGGAAACTTTGTGCAGTGTAGGTCCTGGACTGCGAAGATTCTCATCAGTGCAAGATTCCTCTCATTAGAGTTTCCCGATACTCAAGAGATGTATTTTTGACCATTTTAATTTTTTTCTCCAAATATCCTTTCAGTCCCTGGTTACCACAAAAGAACATTTGGAAAGTTCGCTACAACCGAAGGGCAGTTTGACCAAAACCACATTCTCCAGTAGGAGTGGGGAGCATCTGCCCCTCCAGATGGTATTGGACTGCTGTTCCAATGTGCCCTACATACCATAAATAATGATTGAAGGATGATGGGATTTACAGCCCTTAGAATATCTATAGCTCCACACATGCTCCTTCTCTGTTCTACAATATTTAGCTTGCTAGACAGCTGAGTCTTTAATGTGTGTAAAATGCAACCATTAAAGAAGAAGGAAAAAAACCGACTGGCCTGTTTTTAGAAAAATTACATTCCGGCTGTTATTAACTGATGAAATTCTAGACATGACAAATTGCTCAAAACTGCAGTTAGTATAATCTATAAAGGAACACAATCCCACTGTGAATTACTGACACACTAGACTATAATAATTAACATGACACATCAATACATTTTTTAAAAAAGAGAAAGAAATCATTCTATATATAGCAAAGTGGTTAGAACCGCTCCTTTGGGGCTGCTTGGCAATCAATACTGATTTATAAGCTATCTTGAGTTTTAATAATATGACCTTTACTATAGATAGGGCAATGTAGCAAAAATACATATGGCATGTAAAGTTAATCATACATGATAAATGTTATTTTGAAAAGAAGTGATATGCTGTTTTTTTTTTAAGTGAAGACTTTGTAAAGATTATTCTAAAATAGAAGTCTGCTCATTTGAAAAGAGATGCAGATCACAGAGAACTTCATCTTATACTTCGTGTGACAGGAAGAAAAAAAGGATGTCCACACTACTCAACTGTAGCAGTTTAATACCACTTTAACTATCATCTCTTCATCCTGTAGGCTCCAAGGACCCTTTCATATTGGTGTTATACCCCTGTCCCCAGACCCAGACAGGATCCTTTCCAACAGCCACACCACAGAGACATGAATGAGACAATTCTTACTGCTACCAGAATAGATGGAAAAGGGAAAATCCATGGGACTCAGAGCATTTATATATCAAGGATGCATCAATTAGACAAAAAGCTGGGGGAGGCTATCAGCCTATATAAACAGGGAAAGGAATAGAAAGAAGCTATTGCAGACAACTGATCTTATCAGCATAAGCAGCATACCTCATGTTTGGATCCCTTGCTTGTGTTCCTGGAAACCTTGACCCTTGCTTTGTGTACGGACTTCGCTAATGGACTGTCACCCTGAATTTATTATGGATCCAGGCTGCAGAAACAATGACTGGTAACTGGCTAACAAACTATTATAAACTTTGCTTGTGGCTGCTGATAAAAAGACTCTAATTGGAGAGCTATAAACCTTGGCTGGCTGCTGGCACAGGACAACTACACAAATACAGCACCATGGTTCCACTTTAGTTGCCACAGTAGAATCCTGAGGTTTGTAGTTTGGTGAGGCACTCTGACTGGCAATTCTAAACAACTTTCCCTAACCTGAAGTTCTAGAATTCCACAGGATGGAACCATGGCAGTTAAAGTAGAATCAAACCACTATATTTATGTAGTGTGGAAAGGCTTCTGGTGTTGGTGATCTGATGAACTCTCTTGAACCGCAGAATTTGACCTCAGTGGCAGAGAATTCTAAACTGCCACAAAACTGTAGATCCCAGGATTCCCTAAGATGGAGCCATGACAGTTAAATTGCTTCAAAGTAGCCAGTACTATTCAGACTTTCAGTCACTTTCAATAGCTGATTTCTTTTGCATAAAGAAATGGAAAGCATCTCTACATAAAAGCTACACAATAGCCCATAGAGTCCTAACAGTACATGCCTCTCCAGAGGGGGCATTGCACAGATTTGAGGCCACCAACAAACTACTATGTGCTTGGGATGAATGAATATTCAAGAATCTTTGAAAAATAGATGAAAAATGGGATTCTCAGGTTTTGGGAAACCCTGACCAGGAGATCTCTGGACAAGCAAGAATCTTTGCATTTTGGGATTTATCCTGAAAGTGCATCTGGTTTTGCATGTGAAAGCTGGTTTCCTGTGAAAATATATGTGAAAAAATATGATTTTCAACACAAAACTCAGAATATCATGTTCTCTGCACACAACAATCATGTTTCCCACACAAAACTCCCACATGTTTTATCACAGAATAAACTGTGAGTTGTGAATAGTTTTTAAAAATAGTTTTTGAGGTAAGCAATAAAACTATTTGTTCTTGTCTATTAGAACAACATGTGTAAAGATTTTACTGTCTTCAGCCAATGTGCAGCAAACGACTAACATAGCTGGACAAGGATGTCTTACAGACTTGTTTAAGGTGTTGGCTTACTATTATCACTGCTGGCACTGCACACTCCTTCCACACAGTTCCTCTCTCTCTTCAACATCAGGTAAGATCCTTGAAGCCTCTCTGTAAGCATGTCAGTTTGGAAGCAAATGTACCATGCTTGGGTAAGCATGCATAGGACTGCAGCCTTAATTTACAAAACATGTGACTTCTAGCACAATAGACGTGGGCAAAACAGAGCTAAAACACATGCTTTTATGTGTACTTACCACATGAAGAATTTTATTTTCTGTTTCATACACCGTGCAATCCTGAAACATGAGACAGGAAAGGGAGAGAAGCAGTATTTAATACTCTTAGAAATCCAGTTTGTTTCAGCTATGTTAATGACTCTTTGAAAAATAATGTTGCTGGGCTCTAGCTGATACAGGTTACCTTACCTGGTTGCATGACAAGGAACACTTACTGAAATTCCTTGTTCTACCTAACTATGAAAGGGGAGCCCTCTTCATTTTTACTTTGGCAACTCCTCGGGCTGCAGCATCTAACAGGTGGCTATGAGAGGGAATCAGCGAGGAGGTGTATCATTGAATACTGTGTCCAGTTCTGGGCACCTCAATTCAAGAAGGACCTGGTCAAGCTGGAGCAAGTCCAGAGGAGGGCGACCAAAATGGTGAGAGGTCTGGAAGGCATGAAGCCCTATGAGGATAGACTTAGAGAGCTGGGGATGTTTAGTCTGCAGAAGAGAAGGTTAAGAGGGGACATGATAGCCATGTTTAAATATTTGAAGGGATGCCATGTAGAGGAAGGAGAGGGCTTGTTTTCTGCTGCTCCAGAGACCAGGACAAGGAGCAATGGATTCAAGCTGCAGGAAAGGAGATTCCACCTGAACCTCAGGAAGAACTTCCTGACAGTCAGGGCTGTCCGGCAGTGGAATCTGCTGCCTCGGAGTGTAGTGGAGTCACCTTCCTTGGAGGTTTTTAAGCAGAGACTGGGTGGCCATCTGTCGGGAGTGCTTTGAGGGTGTTCCTGCATGGCAGGGGGTTGGACTGGATGGCCCCTGTGGTCTCTTCCAACTCTACACTTCTATGATTGTATGATTCTATGATCATAATTCCACCTCTTTCTGACTCAGGATTTGTTAACAGTTAGAACTACAGGAGCCCCATCCTATATTCAACTTGGCAGCTCTACATATAAAACTTGTTTGTCTTTAAGATGCCATGAAGTTCTTGGTTATAAACCACCATAACTATCTTCTTTTTTAAAAAAAAGCTTTCTACCCCTTTAAAAGTGCCCATAGACTAGAGCAAGACCATAGATGTTTGTAATACTAACTGCAGTCAAGTTAAACTATGAATCACCAGCAATGACAATAAATGTGCAAATTACCACAAGCGCTAATGACAAAAATGGATATAGGCCAGTCCCCCCCATCCCAATTTCTTGCCAATACATTTCCTATAAAATTACCTGGAGAATGAACAAAAGAGCAGGCTGACTGAACTAGTTGACTGGCCTGCAAGCCCAGAAAGGTGTGTCAGTGTCAGCTTTGGTCTTTTGCAAATAAGTAAATATTGATTAGGATTGCAATGATCTGCAAAAGTCATTGCAGAGCTCAAGTATAATGCCTGGGATCCTGCTACACTCCTGATATGCTCAAGAGAGGTTGTGCTTATGTACACTTTTGTCTGATTCATTTAGTATGCAATGCAATTTGACACTGGGGACCAGAGATTCCTGCAGCAACAAGGAAAGAACAGTTCCCTGCCCCCATTTCCAAATAGATATGGTATTTTGAAAATTACAGCTGCTGGCATGCAGCCACCCAAGCTATAATATGCATGATTGCGGATCACTTAATTTCCTATTGCTACGTGTCTTTCAGCACTTGGGTTACAGCCAGATGTGTGAACAGCCTCCACTTAAAGGCATCCCTGTTCCAGCAAGGATCTAGATTCCTTTGTAGATCTGCTTCATACCATCTGCTATTTATTTATTTATTTATTAAAACATTTCTATGCTGCCCTCTTTCTAGACATCTTAGGCCAGCATGCAATAACACCAACTGGACAAATTTAAAACAGTGGGAATAAGATAAATGTTTTTAAAAGGCTAACAAAAAAATATATTGAACAATTTAGCCAGTTAAAAAGACAGATTAAAAGAGTTAAAAGGTTTCAAACTGAATTAAAGCCATGTACAATTGTTAGTGGTTTTGTAACTGCCTCCTTGAACCATGTTTATACATAGTGCCTAAACAACAGCAATCAGGCTTTCTAGAGCTAATGGGGAGCCAAAGACAAACTACTTCTAAGTATTCCTTGCCTAAGATCCCATAAAATGGATGGGGTAGCCATAAGGTGACAAGTGAACTGACACCCACCTCCCCATTACAACAAAACTGGGGATCATATAGCCCTCTGGATGTTGATGGACTCCAACTAGGAGACTACAAACTAGAAATGGTTTCTGTTTCTTTAATATTTTACATAGAAAAGGGAACTTCAGCAGATGTTGTTTGTCATGCAACCAGAGACCTTTCTACACTACACTGTTATAGTGCCATTGTTCCGCTTTTAACATCCTATGGGATCCTGGGGTTTGCAGTTTCGGGAGGGGCATTTAAGATTCTCAGCCAGAGAGCTCTTTGGCCTCAGTCAACTACAAACCCCAGAATTCTCCAGGATGTGGAAAATGGAATAATAGTACTATAACAGTGTAGGATGGAAAGGCCCCAGGTTACAAGCAAGGCCTGTCAGAATTCCTTCTTCCATACAACCACTAAAGGTACAGAAGCTGTCTCCAGTTTTCAGTTCAGCAACCCTAACTCCACCTCACTTCATTTCTCAACACTGGCTGTGCTGCTATGCCTGGTGGGAGTTGTAGTCCAACTGTTTCTGAATAGCCACACATTTTCCATCCTTCAATTTGGACAGGGCTTCCCAACTTTGGATCTTCAGATGCTGTTGGACTTCAGCTCCCAGAAGCCCTACTCAGCATGACCAGTGCTCAGGGATTCTGGAAATCTTGCTTCAACGATACTCCAAAGTTGAGGAGCCAACATATTAGGAGAAATCTACTAACACGGGGTGGCCAATTGTCAGGGGTGGGGAGGTTGCATTGGCCTGCCACAACCTCTGGCAGGCATTTGAGGGCAAAACCTGCTTTTTTTGGGGGGGGGAATTAAACCTTGAAGGGCACTGCAGGCCATGAGACCAGCCCTGGGGGCCCTGTGCGGGCTGTGGGCCATACTTTGCTTGCACTCATGGTATGAGATGTTGGGCAACTGAATGACCCTGAGCAGAGGCAGAATGGTAGTCTGTTAGCAATGCTGCCTCTGCATCTTGTACTTCACATCCTTCACGGTATCTTTTATATGAAAAACAAAATGATTTAATGAGAGGCCTTTCCCTCTATGGCACCTGGGATATGGAACTCCCTGCGGCAGAAGTGTATGCCGCCTTTCCCTTTGACAGAGAGAAGTGAAGGGGAGCTATAAACTGGAGACCTTCATCCTAGGCATTGCAATAACCGTTTTAGTGCTTACATGATGATGATGATGATGATGATGATGATGATGATGATGATGATCATCATCATCATCATCATCATCATCATCATCATCATCATCATGACTATGGAATATGACATCCATTCATTTTCTGGATTTTCCCCAGTAATAGGAATCAGGGCAGCTTACAAATTAATAAAAGCAGTACAGATTAAAAATCATACAAATCTGTCTGTCTGTCTGTCTGTCTGTCTGTCTGTCCGTCCGTCCGTCCGTCCATCCATCCATCCATCCATCTTTTTAAATAAGCAGTCTATAGAGTTAAATCTATTTAAAATTCATTAAAAGGCATTACAAGAAATCATAATAACAGAGCACACCATTAAAAGGCTATCATAGTCAATTTCTAAAAGTCTGATGCCAGTGGAAGGAGACCATGGATGAGGCCATCTTGGCCTCCCTAAGGAAGGGTTCCAAAGTCTGGGAGCAGCCACTGAGAAGGTCTTCTCCTTTATTCCCACCAAAGACCTCTGAGAATACATTGGGACAGAGAGAAGGGCCTCTACTTATACTACTTACCTTCCTGCCTGTTCTATGTTAGTATATTATTTTGCTAAAGCCACTGCAGTATGGTGGTTTGAGTGTTGGATTAGAACCCTGGAGGCCAGGGCTCAATTTCCCTCTTAACCTTGGAAACCCACTGAGTGATCTTATAGAATCATAGAATCATAGAGTTGGAATTGATCACAAGGACCATCCAGTCCAGCCTCCTGCTATGGAGGAACACACATCAAAGCATTCCTAACAGATGGCCATCCAGCCTCTGCTTAAAAACCTCCAAGGAAGGAGACTCCACCACACTCCACTGAGGCAGCCTATTCCACTACCCGACAGCTCTGACAGTCAGGAAGTTCTTCCTGAGGTTCAGGTGGAATACTCTTTCCTGCAGCTTGAATCCATTGCTCTTTGTCCTAGTCTCTGGAGCAGCGGAAAACAAGCCCACTCCCTCCTTGACATGACATCCCTTCAAATATTTAAACATGGCTATCATGTCCCCTCTTAACCTTCTCATCTGCAGACTAAACATACCCAGCTCCCTAAGCCTCTCTTGATAGGGCTTCATGGCTTCCAGACCCTTCACTATTTTGGTCGCCCTCCTCTGGACACATTCCAGTTTGTCGATATCTTTCTTGAATTGAGGTGCCCATAACTGGACACAGTATTCCAAATGAGGCCTAATCAATGCAGAATAGAGTGGTACCATTACCTCCCTTGATCTAGGCACCATACTCCTGTTGATGCAACCAAGAATCACACTGGGCACATCAAACACTCTCAGCCCCCAGAAAACCCTGTGATAGGTTCTCCTTAGCATCACCGTAAGTAGGAAATTAGAAGTATTCTGCTGTTTAATTGTTCTTTTCTTGTATTACTGTTTTTTTAAATAGTTTTAATAGAGTTGAACATTGTCTAGAAAACTCTGATTAGCAGGCTTTAAAAGGAAAATAAATAAATGAATAAATCAAAAACAGACAGTTTTTAGTTATTAACTCCTGACAGCTAGTGATCAAAAGGCATTCTCTTCTCAAATATTATACATCTTAAATGAAAATCAAAGGCAATAATCCAGCAGACCCAGAGACACAGCCCTGAACAGAATTGTTGGGACTTCTTTGACAAATCTTAGATACTCAGTGACATCTTGACAACATTTGAAGTGTTTCTCACTTTTTCATCCTCCAAAGATTAAAAAAAAAAGGGAAAAAAATCAAATGGCTACATCAGTAGTGTGCACACAACACAGCAAAAGCAAATCAATCACATTCTACTGAAAAAAATACATTCCAGATGTCCGAACAGTCAGTTTTTCATTGTCTGGTGTGAAATCCATGATGCTAAATTCTCATGTAGAAATAACTTCCATTGAAAACTGTTCTTTAAAAAAGGAAATCCCATACATGTCAACTGAGACCCACTTAATTCAATGAGGCATATTGCCAGGGAAAACATCATTAAATATAAAAGTCAGAATCATCCATGTCATTCTATTTCCTATTTCTAGGTGTAATTGTGAATGCAGGACAGTGGAGAAAGCTTTGCGGTCACAGTTAACTGCCATCTAATGAACTTCAGCTTATGTGAACCCTATGGCAGAGAGATCTCCAAGTCACTCTATCATTGGTTGCCCTGCTCAGGCCTTGCAGATTCAAGAAGGTGTCTTCCTTAATTGGGTGTATCCACCTGTAATGCAGTCTTCCTCTTTTCCTACTGCCTTCTCCCTTACCAAGTGTCATTGTCTTTTCTAGGGAGTCGTGTCTTCTCATGATATGGCCAAAGTATGACAACCTCAGTTTAGTCATCTTGGCTTCTTGGTAAAGCTTACAGGAAGAAAATCAATTCATTTGAAATGTGGTACTGGCAAAGAGTTCTGCTGATACCGTGGACTGTTAAAAAGATAAATGAATGGGTCTCAGAACAAATCAAGTCTGACCTCCCATTAGAAGTGACCAAATTGAAGCTGTTGTATTTTGAATGTATCATGAGATGAGGTGACTCATTGGACAAGATAATATTGGCAAAGTGGAAGTCAGTAGGGAAAGAACGAACCATTGCCATTTCCCCACTAGCTTGTTATAGCGCTATTATTCCACTTTCAATATCCTATCGAATCCTGGGCTTTGTATTTTAGAGAGGGAGCTTTGAGCTACATCCCTGTGGGAGATATGTGGATCTCTAGGCCAGGGAGTGGGCATCCCAGGCCTCTGTGAGATATACTTGGCTTCTTTTTACTACAAACCTGAGGTCCAGTTTCCAACACTATTGCAAAATAGTTGTCAGCATGGGTGAGTTGGCAGAGACAGTTGCAAACTGGTTAATCATGAGCCAGGGCCACTCATCACTATATTCTTCTAAGAGACTGCCTATAGAAATATAAATCTCTATCTGAGTTATTACAGTCCAAGTAATATCAAATTCTAAAGCTTGGCAGAAAAGCTGGATGAAAATCAGGTCAAAAGCAGCCAGCTGGTACTCCCCTTTTAAAGGTGGGGGACACTGAGGCTAAGAGAAGTGTTAGTACAAGTTCAGCCATGCAAGAGAGATTTTAAATTTGTCCCGTTTTGCTTGAAGTTTTTAAACTGTTGAAAGAAACCCTTGCAGATTAAAAAAAAACAAACACTCAGAGATCAACCAGAAGATTCTGATGCTGACATGTGCATCAGTTTGATAACATTCCCCAAATTCAATTAATTTCACCCTTTTTCACTTGATGCTACTGAAATGAACAGAAGTCAGGAGACAGCGATGCTTGTGTTCTTTTTGTGAGAGAATCATGCCTGATCTGCACATAGTTGGCATTTTTGTCAAAACCTTCTCATTCATTTCTACATTTCCTTTGCTAGCTGTCCCCCACCCCTCTGGCTAAGACACACATGCCACATTGGGGCTCAACCACAGATGGAAATCTCTGCCATTTGTGTTTGTTCTGCCTTGTTTATTTGCTTGTAAGCCCTTTAGATCTGCACTGAAATTGGGCGGGGGGCAAACAAAATCAAAGGAAAAATACTACTCCAAATTACTTCTGGTTAAGTACAGCTGCAAAAAAGATAAAGCCAACAACAAATTTCAATTTCAAGTGAAGTGTATGTAGAATTATCTTTTGTGGTTGTCTGCATTAACATAATAATTGGTCAGGAGAATTCAGGTGCGTTACTGCTTTCGTATCAATCCCAAAAAGACCGTTTCTGTTTCTTGCCTTAGTAGGAGCCTCAAAGTGACAGTAAATGGTGCTTACACACAATTTCATCCATCACATGTTTGCTTATATCTCTCTGATTCTATTTGTTTTTCCTTCTGCTGCATGAGGGGAATATACAGCTGGACCTGCCTATCTATTTACGCTTTATTGATTATATATTTTTTAATCTTACTTTTTCTACCAGAAGCTCAAGCTTCATTTTGCCCTCATAACAACCAAGCCAGGCAGATTAGATTAAGAGACTGGGAGATTGGAATTTGAGTCTCTGGAGTGTAACTCAAAGGCTCTGTCTCACTTTGCCCCAAACTGGTGCCCTCCAGGTGCTTTGGATTGCAACTCCCATGTTCTCAGATCACTGGCAATGCTGACATGGACTGATGGGCATCAGAGCCCAAAACATTTTCATGGCACCAGCTTGGGGAAAGCAACATTGCACCAACGTGGTCTAGATCAGTAGTTCCCAAACTTTAGTCCTCCAGATGTTTTGGACTTCAGCTCCCAGAATTCCTGGCTGTTGCCCAAACTGGCTGGAGTTTCTGGGATATGAAGTCCCAAACACCTGGAGGACCAAAGCTTGGGAACCATTTATCTAGATGATATCTGACCTTTTGGATACTAATGATCTTCTGCATATGGTTTGTTGTCAAGCAGGCTTCAGTGCATGGTGACTCTAAGAATGAGAGACGTCCAAGACATCCTGATCAATAGCCCAGTTTAAGTCCTGTCCACTCAGGGCTGTGGCTTCTTTGATTGAGTCCATCCACTTGCAATGTGGTTCTCCTCTTGTCTTGTCGCCTCCCATTTTTCCAAGCATTGTAATCCTTTCTAATGAGTCATGACATCTCATGACCTGTCCAAGTACGATAACCTCAATCTGGTTATTTTTGGCTTCTGCTCTGTTCTTCCCTGTATGCCTATCTGTGGGTATATTGTTTTAAGATGATGAGATGAGGAATTATATTGTCATTTTAATCAGCAGTCAGTGTTCAGCTAGGCAAGGACTAGGACAGGCTGGAGATCGGCTCAGGGGAACTGGGTGGATCTGATGTTAGTGGAGCAGTACATCCACTCCAAGTTTTAGTCTGAATTTTAAAGAAGCTGACTAAAGCTCCAACCCTCAAAGCCAATAGCCATGAGTCCCATGACTCTTACAAGTCCTGTGAGTCAAGACTGAGCTACAATCTTCAAAAACAGCTACTATCACCACTACCAACCCCAGAGATCTAATACCACTGAATGAAGACCAATCATGTCAATGAAGATGAATTAATATCAATTACTGTCAATGGTGAATGATCTCCTGGCGACTCTCTGCCAATTCTGGCAACACTGTTGATAAGAACTAATGGCAGAGTGATGCCACACCAGGCTCCAGGCCCTGGAGAAATATAGGAATAGGGAACCCTATGGTACACAATGGTGTGCCAAGCTCCAAGTGTGGCTTCTAAGCCACACAATTGTTTTTTAAAAAGACATCTTAAAATGGTCAGTTGCACCCCAAAAAGCCTCTGGGCGCATAACTCTCCACTTTAACAGTCTTCTCCCTCTGATGATTTCCTTATCAAATCTAGAAGTCTTTCTGTCACTTCGATTTTTTGTTAAAAAGAGGGGGAAATACAGAGATTGCAGTGTATGGAAAATAGGAAAGGTTCCACACCTCATAGTCACTATGCACACTGTCCTACACATGCCCGGTCAAGTATGTCCACTTCTCAGGAAGGAGGCAGGATGTAGGGGCAATGGTCAAACAAAGTGCTTATCACAGCTTAGCTGGATCTTGAAATTTTGGGGGAAAGTCCTTGATTTGGGGTTCTGTCCATGGTGCTGAACAATCTCCTTTGCCTTCTTTCTCCCTCCTTTGGACTGCAAGATAATGCCTTCTGATCTAGGCCTAGCCAGCTGAAGACCACACACTCAATGAGAAAATGGGAATATTTTCTCCCAGTAAGAACTCTGACCCCCATGAAATTTACCTTCAGTCCCCCAATTTCTAGCACTGCAGAGACTCAGGCACTGAAAACTGCCCATGTCATTGATTTGGTCACTTTGCCTCCCCACTTTTTGGAGGTCTAATCTATATTTCTAAATTCGCAGCTGAAGTTTTTATGTAATGCTAGAAGTTTGGGGAATGAAAGAAAATTCTATTGGGAAAGAAATTATTATTTGTGGGCATCAATGCCCCTATTTTTGCTTTCCCTCTGATCTATACCACTGCTGTATGAGAAAATGAATATTCCTCTAAAGTATTCTCCCATATTTGAATATCTCAAAGTGTTGCAGAATAATTGCTCTAAAAAGAGAAATATGTGTTTTTTCCACATAAAAAAATCCTGCTTTCTGTAGGGAAAATACAGCTACAAGGGGATGGGGTCAACATGAGTGCATTACCCCCAATAAGAATTCTGCCCCTCCCCAATAATAATTACTTGTTTCCCAGAGGGTCCCTGGACAGAAAATAGAATTTGCTCTACGGAAAACCCATTTTCTTCACAGAAAACAAGGAGGGGGGTTGCACAAAAATTCCTCCGTAAGATTTTGAGATGTTTGAATACTGTGGGGAAGATGGTGAAAAATTATTGCTGGTCTCTTCTTCTTCCTGACTGGGTTTTCCTGACCGCCGAGAAATCCATTTTTCAACCTGGAAACGAATCATTGCAGATATTCTTTCTGTTGTAGTCCTACCAAAGTACAATTTCTTTTTATGCTATTACTTCTTTTTCAAAAAGAATTTTATTTAAAAAATACGCTAGGTGGAAGGCAGCAGGCAGAGACAGGACTACAGTGTCAGTGGATTGATTCTATCAAGCAAGCCATATCCCTGGTTTTGCAAGGCCTCCTCAGGACAATTGAGGCCCAGGGATCTTGGAAGTTTCTCATTCAGAAGGTCACCACAAATCAAAGTCAACTTGATGCAAATGACAACAAACAACAGCAACATCTGGCTTTACGCAGACTTTCTACAGAATGGAGACGAATAAGGAACAAAGCTTGGAGCCAAAAATCTCATTCTCTCTCCTTGCTACCCACATACTGTCTCTCACCTTAGAGATGTCACACGTGTGGGGCTAAAAATAAAACAAAGTAAATAGGGAACCAAACCAGCAAATCACTCCCTTCACCAGAGGAGCAAAACTGAGGCAAATTTTCAGAGGTTGACCCTCCCCTACTTGCTCTCATGTATTAACCGAATGTGACATTTTGTCTCCACAAAGGGCTTTTGTAGAAAACGGAGTTATTCAGAGAAAAATCTGTCTCCTCACCCCCAGCATTATTCTAAAATTCTCCACCTGCCAAGTTATCTGCTTCAAGCCTTCCATTCTGCAAGATTTCCCCTTCAGCTCCCTCTTTAGATGTTTTCTCTTCTTTCAGCTGAAACGGCAGATGATTCCTTACCAGCCAAAGAGATTTGATATAATTGCACAATGACTACAAGGCAGCCAAATACTGGCATTGATCTGGGTTGTATGGGGGAATAGCAACTTACAAAGGTGGCTTCTCTCTCTCTCCCTTTTTTTTTTTAACAAAAATAAAAAGCCATTTTTATTTTTTTATTTTTTTTGAAATCAGAATGTATTATTAATGCTATGATAAGTTTAACAAAAATCCTTTGCTGCTTGACTTTGAGTCTCTGTCAGCCTTTTTGAAATGAACATTCATCTGGGAAAAAGTGCTTTGACGTTTAATAATCACATGGGAAGAGGGTTGCACACACTCACAGACACATTTCACTGTGTGCCTTTGAACTTTCTTCAAAAACACATTTTTTTTTAAAAAAAATTGCTCCGTTGATACAGAGATTGACATTCTGGTTCACTTTAATATTGGAAAAATTATTATTAAGCTTGGATGACTCGACTCTAATGATGTAAATCCTCAACTATGTCATCTTTGCATGCAAAGAAAAATAACTACCACAACATTCCCCCTGCTACAGGAAAAAATTGAATATTTCTCTGCAGGATTCTCCCCATACTTGAATGCCCTGGAGGAATTATTCTGGGATGGGAAATACACATTCGTTTTTACACCACAAACATTTCCAGCACAGAAGAAAGTATGTTTTCTGTGTCAGAAACATATTTTTATGTGACTGTGTGAATGTGTGCACACACATACACACACACACACACACACACAAGCCCTGTATTTCTCCACAGAAAAATTTTCTCAGAACACTTCATGATGTTCGAATACTGGGAGAAAAGCTCCACAAAATTGTTGCAGCCCTTTAATTTCCTGACAGCCAGGAAACTATTGTTTCCAACTGAGAAACAAATAAGTTGGAATATTTTTCCATCTCTAGTCAAATATTCTATCCCTGGCATGTTTTTCCATCTGTAGTTTCCAACCATAGCTGGAATATTTTTCCATCCCTAGCCAATGCCCCCCAAGTAGGGGGAATTTTTCCATGTTTCTAGACCCCCCCCCAGCCCATTTTTGGCCCAAGAGAGGGCTTTTTTCAAAACAAGAAGTGACTGGAAGACATGTCTGGTTAACTTCCATTAAAAGAAAAAAATAGGTTTCCTGTGCTTAAGATGGACTGCGGGGGGGATGTGGCAAACATGTCCCCAAACTCCCTTGAGGGTATTTCTTTCACATGGTGTGTGTGTGTGTGTGTGTGTGTGTGTGTGTGGCCTATGGGCTTAACTTTGCCACTCCCTTCTCCAGGCCAAAAGAGAGAAGCCAAGGATGGTTTGTGGCACATTTGGATCTCCATGGCTTCCTGGTTGAGAGTGTAGCTACAGAGGGACCAAATAAAAAGATTGCTCCCACCCCAAGGAAGACTTCTGAACCCTGAAGGTAACGTTCTTTCAGTCCAGATTTCTAACACTGCAGTAGCTTTAAACTTTGGTTCAGTATTTAGAAATGCTTTAGGCACCCAAGGAAAAGGGGCAGGGAATGTTAACAAGGGAACTGGAACACAGGAAATGTAAGCTTTCTAGGTCTGAAAAAATTTTCAGTGTCTCACTCTCTGCCATGCTGGAAATTGGGGGGCTGAAGGGAAATTTCCTGGCAGGGGGAACAGAATTCCTATTTTGGGAGGGGGGATAATGATCTCATTTTGCCCAAAATCCCCAATTATAGCATTCTCTCCATGTTCGCTGGTTTGATCTTCATGAATTTGATTATTTGAGAGGTACCTCCCTCCCAATTCTCCTCTACCATACTCTTGCATTTTTCATTTTAACTGCTCCATACCTGAGCAAAAGGTAAGGGAGTGGAAAGGGGAAGCACCACACAGAGGAAGAAGGTGCTCGTGTGCCTCCCTCCACCCCCACAATTCCCTTGGCTTTTACGTGCTTGTGGAGAATGCACACCAAGGCAAAAGGCAAGGGAATGAGAGGGGGGCACTGCACGGAGAAGGAAGGTGTGCATGTGTGTTTTCTTCCCCTATTCCCTTGCCTTTTGCCTAGTTGTGGAGAACATGGGCCAAGGCAAAAGGCAAGGGAATGGGGGAGCCCCAGAAGTGAATGGGAAGGGGTGTGTGGGGAGAGCAATTTCTGGTTTTTCTACTTTTGCAAGAGTTTTGCACCCCAAGCCATCACGAAAGCGGAGGGGCCACTGTATATCCCTGGCTGCACTACCTTTTCTGGGGAAACCAGAAGAGAAAGGGAAGTTGCTTCCTATTTTTTTGGGAAAGAAAATGTTCGGTCAAAACAAAGGCGAGGGCACACACTTTTATTTTAGGCCAAAATTACACCTCCTGTTACTCACCTTACCCTTTTAGCCTCAAGATCCCTTTCTGGATCTGCATTTGCCACACCTAGTAGACACATATATGAGTGACTGGGCACAAAAGAACATTGTGAAATAGTTGTGAAATACACGTGTGTATGTGTGAAATCTAAAAACTGTCCTCAGTTCAAACGTTAAAGCTATATACCTCTAAGACCTCCTGGAGAGGCTTTTCGCTCTGTCCTACCACCTTCTCAGGCTTGTTTTGTGGGAACAAGAGAGACAGGGACTTCTCAGTGGTTGCTCCCAGGGCTGGAACTGCCTCTCCAGGGAACTGCCTCTCTCTATTCTTGTTCTTCTTCCATCAGCAACTGAAAACAGTCTTGTGGCTCCAGGCTTTTGGAAGCTGAATGGGATGGGCTTTTAACGGTGTGTCATGCTGTTTTGTGGCTTGTATAGTCTTCTAATGAATCCTAGGCCATTTCCACAGGAGACTGTTATAGCGCTATGATTCCGCTTTCAACGTCCTATGGAATCCTGAGGTTTGCAGTTTCGGGAGGGGCCAGCTGTTCTTGTTGCCAGCTGGCCCCTCCCAAAACTGCAAACCCCAGGATTCCATAGGACGTTGAAAGCGGAATCATAGCGCTATAAGCAGTCTCGTGCGGAAATGGTCCTAGTGTTTTTAGTGTTTAATGTTTTAACTTTATAAATTGTTTAATTGCTCTTTAAATAACTCCTATATTTTATTAAAGTTCTGTATAGTTTTTAATTTATATTGTTTTTAAATATGTTGTTATCTACCTTGAAGAGTCTGCATTGTCTATTGGCTTGAGTGTGACCCTGGATCCAGGTTCGATTCCCGGCCTGGCCATGGAAACCCACTGAGTGACCTCAGGTGTGTCACACACTCTCAGCCCCAAACCCCTGTGATAGGTTCACCTTACAGTTGCCAGAAGTAGGAAATGACTTGAAGACCCATAATAGCAACAATAACAGCTACCTTGTGTCCCACTAGGAGGGGTATAAATGAAGATTATTATTACTGTTGTTGTTGAGATGAAGAAGAAGAAAAAGAAGAAGAAGCGTTTGACATTTATTCCATGTCATACAACAGGAAACTTTAACACGTATATTGTTAGCTTTGACTGATTTTGGATAAAGGAAGAAGCCAACAGCCTTTCAACATATGTCTTTGGTTTGGTAGGATTTATTAAGTTACACCGAGCTGCAGCTCCGGCTATATCTGTGCTTCTCTCCCAAGCTCCCGTTTCTTGCTGGTAATTCAGCTTTATTGAAGCGAATCCAAAAGACAGTTTGTAAAATCAAATAACTCAGCAGTGCAGTCTCAATACACAGGCAAGCAAGGATGTGCCCCACACAATTGTGTTATTACCCAAGAGATGTTTTTATTAAAAGATAATTTTTCTTTAATTCTTCTGCAGTTAGAGTGGCTTAAAAAACAACCAGGAGAAAACATTTGCACTTTCTGGCCATCAGTACTTAGGGTAACATCAACATTAACATGCTCTGCGTAAGTCTACTTTGGAAAAGCATTCAAGAACTCCAAATATTACCTTATGGGACTGTAGTGGATTGCTCCTGTTTTGTGCCATTTGCATATGCGTTTGTTTTTTAATTCATTTTAAAGGTTTGGGCCAGCAGTGTATTTAAGCCGTTTACTCCAACTCTCAAGTCAAGTCTGAAGTCTCTACCTTCAAGTCAGAAGTCTAGTATCAAGTCCTTTCAATACACTTTCAAGTCCAGTCTCAAGTCAGGGAGCCAATTTTGTACCCCAACCTATATTCCAGAATTTCTGGATCATTTCACAATCTAAGTAGAATCAGCCCTCCACATGAGCTATTTTGCCATCTGTAGCTTTGTAAGTGGGGAATAAGATTTCCCTTATTCCCCCTAGATCAGTGGTTCTCAACCTGTGGGTCCCCAGATGTTCATGGACTTCAGCTCCCAGAAGCTCTGAGCATTGACCATAGTGGCTGAGGCTTCTGGGAGCTGAAGTCCATGAACATCTGGGGACCCACAGGTTGAGAACCACTGCCCTAGATGGAGGCTTTTGTGTCAATGAGCATAAAAGAGTTTGCAGCTTTGAAGGTGGAAAATAGGATCTTTCTTACTCCCCATTACGGAGGCTTCAAGAACTTCAGAAGGAAAGATCCTTCCTCCTCAAGCCCATTGCCTAACACATTTGCTGTTGCCTTCTGAGAAACATGCCCTGCGCTCTGGGGTGTCTTGTCTTCTGTTCTTAGGAAAAGTTTTACAAGGCTCCTCCAACAGGTTTGAGGTAGGGTTTGAGACCTCAACCCCGCCTCAAACCTGTTGCCTAACTTATTTGCTGTCCCCCTCCAAGAAATGCACTCACACTTTAGCCTTGAGACAGATCGTCAGGCGGACAGCAGGCACAAAGGGACAAAAGTATTGTTCAAAGTTGTAAGGTTTCTGGAAGGATGTGTTAAGCTACTTAATAAAAGGCAGCAAGTTGGTTCCTAAAAATATACAAGACACAAGTTGAGTCGAATCAGCGTTTTCGGCAAAGAAAATAACATTTATTTCCATAAATATTATGGATATAAATATTATTTTCTACATATAATGTTTTCTATGTAGAAAAAGACCCTGTGTTTTGAATTTTATGTGGAATAAGTCCCAAACTATGAAGACTGTTACCACTCAAGGAGTCTTTCATTTCTTGACTCTAAAGAAATGCATTTTTTGAACATTTTTGGATATTGTTTCCATCTTTAACTGAACATCAAATCCGAAGAGGTCAACAAACTGGGAGGGGTAGCTGATCCCTTGGAAGACAGAATCTAGATTCAAGGTCACCTTAACCAACTGGAGAGCCAGGATAACATTTTAAAAATAATGCTTCTGAGACTACAGCTGGTTTAGGGGTAGCACCTCATCTTTGGAATGGCATCTCCATGGTGGCCAGTCTGTCACCAACAGAAGGGCAGGATATGAGTATATGTGTGTGCCTGTGTCTGTGTGTGTCTTTCTCTCTTTGTGTGTGAAATGAATATGACAGTTTTTAAGTCCTGGACAAAAGTGGTGGTTGTCGCTCTTTACTTAGACAGGTCTATTTAAAAAGAAAGTTTGCTGAAATTCTTCCGTTCAGAATGCTATTGGCATTTCTTTCATGTGTGTTTTGTCTGAGAGTGTCATCATTTTTATTTGTCCCAGTCTTAAAAGTATAGCATCATTTTTCAGAAATATACCCATATTTTCAAATTATGTGCCCAATAATGTGTGTCCCCTAGCAGGGGTGTTTTTTGGGGCACGAATGTAACATCAGTGAGCTTCTTCACCATTGTCTTTGCACATCCCTTTGTTCCCCAGAAGATTCAGATTTACACAGGGACAGTCAAATATAACAGGGACATTCTCTAGAAAAGAGCAGGCTCAAAATCCATTTGCATGGGCGTCAAACATGCCTAACTTTCCAAAAAATTGGGGATTTTAAGGATGGGCATTTTGAAATGGAAGACAAGAGTAACAAAGAGGACATAGACTGCCTTTGAATACAGGCCGCAGCACCACAGAAGCTGAGAATAAGGAAAATCAATATTTGGGTGAAAAAGGGTTCACATTCTGTTGCACAAATATATTGTGCATGCTCATTCAATACATTAAATATTACTGGCTGCCATGAGATAGATAAACTTTTTCATTTTCTGTAATAGGAAGAGAACCGTGTTTCTCTTTCATTCCTCTTTTATTTAAAATAAACTTGGATGGAAAAAAAAGTATAGCATCATTTTATTGTAATTGGTCATTCTTGTAAGCCATCTGATCTACCATGGAGGCCATCTTGGAAACGACACAATTAAAAGGTAGGATAAGACCAGGTTTGAAACAAAAATGTACATACAAGAAATTGGCAGGAAGATAAATCAGAACTGCTGTTCTGAGTGCCAGTAAAATACAAGTAAGATTTGTTTCCACTGGGAAAAGGTGGGAGACATTCATATCTTTTTCTGGGACCTCATCTTCTGAACTGTAAATCTCACAGACACAATTTTGATGAAGATTTTTTTTTTTAATGAAATCATAAGAGGGGCATCGCTTTATTGATCACAGAACAAAGAGAGATGGAAGGCTTTCTCTCTGGACTTGATGGTCAAGTATCTCTTTGAAGTCCTCTCTTCATTTCCACTGCAATCTGGGGAGGGGGCACCCAATCAGCTTGCCTGGATAGATGCTGAAGGCAATCCTCTCACCCCCACATTTGAAAATGTTTCAGGCCGAATATCCATTTTGTCATTCACTGGTAACTCTCAGAACACTGAGAGGACGAAGCAATCGCAGCTTGGCTTACTGTTTGACTTCTGAGTTTCCCATCAAATGTTATTCCTTTTAATTTCATGCAACAGAAGTGCATCTTGAGCTTCCCTCTCAGCAAACCTAATTATTTCAGGTCAAAGAATAAAGGGCTTCAGTTGCGGAGTGTATCTGATCAAAGACTAATAATAGTAATAATATAAATCTTCTGTTTTGTGGAGCAGAATGAATTAATTTTATAGAAGAGCTCAGACTGAGGAAAAACATTCTGATGGCTTCTGTTGGGTTCTGCAAAGTTTTCTTTTCCAAGATTAATTGGGATTCATACCGTGAAACCAGGGAAAAAAATCTATTTGCTTTTCCCATCAACCTAATTTAAATTAAGGTCTGGTTAGATTGAGTTTTATACCTAGATGTATGGCATAAACGTGGTACTGAAGAGCTTGAGACTCAGCCAAGATTCAGGTAGCAGATGGTCAATTAAACAAGTGAACGATTTACCTAAGGCCTGGAGTTAGAAAAGATTACACTTAGGGAAAAGACAGAGGCAGGACAATGGTACATGATACCTTTTTAAAATGATGAATGATGGGTCAATATTTTCCATCCCCCTTATAGTGTGTGGGGGGTGGATCGACAATCCATTTTGGACCAACAATGTAAAGCACTTTCTTCACACAACATACCATTAACTTGTAGAACTCACTGCTGTAAGAATGGGGGAAAACCACTTGGATTGGATGATCACAGCAGCTTCCCAACCCCTATAAATCTATATGGGATAGATTTCTGCCAATGAAAGAACTAGGAAAAATTGCTTTTTACTACTTACAGTGTGCAATGCAGGAGAATCTCATTTGAGAGGCACTTGCAAGAAAGCTAAATTAATCTGCACTTTTTGAACAAATGTAGATTGGAGAACAACTATTTTTCAGGGTGTGCATTTCTCCAAGTTCTGTGATGTAATTTCTTGGCTCAGCAATGTACACAAAATGGGCATATGAGCTGCACTGACATGCATTTTATTTTAAACAGCAGACTGATAAAGAAATTGCACAGAATGGACATGGAAACTACTGCCAGAAATAGAGCAGTAAATGCCCCCATCCTCACAAATCAGTACCACATCTAGTACCCAAAGCTAGCAAAATTGTTATGGCATATGATGATGGAAATTCTACGTCCCACCTCTTCTCGTTTCTGTGATCTGTTTGGTCAATTTACATAAATTACAATTTGCTGCCCTTGCATAACACCCCAAATCTGCAGTCTGAGGCAACTGCCTCATTCTTCCTAATGGTAGAGCTGGTCCTACTTGGGACTGAATACACACAAAGCTGATATGACCCAGAAACAGACTGTTTAACTGCTCTTCATTTTGAATTCTATTTATTTCTATAAAATCTTCATTGGACTAAAAGGTATAGACCCTCCACAAACTCCTACTGTCACACTTGATCATGGTGTAGAGGGTGCCCTAGACTCTCAAAGGCTACATCAATGGAACACAATCTCTGTCAGGTTCTATGAAAGTGGCCAGGCTTGGAGTATAGTCCTACTGGCTGGGTGCATGTATGCCATCTAAGGCCCAGCCTAGCTAAGTGAAGAGAAGCGGCTGCTGGTGGCTCCTATGTCAGTGAGCTAATAAATCCACTCCAGGTTTTGAATAACCGTAAAGGAGCTGTCCAAGGTCCTCTGCCTAATCTGAGAAAACGGTTCAGTACCTTGGATAACTCATTCAAAGTCTGGGCTAAAACCTGCAGCAGATTCACTACTCCTCTAATACGGGACTCACCAGCTGTGAAAAAGGGTCTTAACCAGAAGCCTTGCAAGAAGATAGCATAGAATAGTTCTACCCTCACTAGAAGGCAGTATGGAAGAGTTGCGAACTGGGTTAGTTGGGAAACTGCCAGTGCTGATGAAATCTGCAAGGTATTCAAAGTATTTGTAAGCCACCTTTGTGGTAATCCCAAGAGAGATTCTAATTTATAAAAATATAATGAACAAAATGAAATGAATACAATTTCTCTGTATCTCTTCATAGTAGGGATGAATTTATGCTAGAGATGTTTTCTGGAAAATATTGGTTGTTGTTGTTGTTGCTACTGTTGTCATGTGTCTTCAAGACACTTTCTGCTTAAGATGACCTTAAGGCAAATCCACTGCAGGGTTTTCTCTATAAGATTTGCCTTTGAGGCTGAGAAAGTGAGGCTCCTTCAACGTTACTTGGTGGATTACCATGGCTAAGTGGGAGTTTGAACGCTGGTCTCCCAGAGCCCTAGTACAGCAGTGAAAACACTACATCATGCTTGCTCAAGAAAATCTTATTTGTACATAAACATGCTTTTTCTTTTTGCACAGAAAATGATTTGTTTTAAAACTAGAAAGCACTGTTTTCTATTCGCAAACGTTGTTTCAAACGTCATCTCCCCTAAAAATCCCAATGATTCAAACACACGTAAAATAGACTTGAGATTGCTACTGCCTTGCCATAGTGTAAGTTGGGATGGAGGGAGGAGGCATCATGGTACCTACCGTAAAGAAGTAATTTACAGGTCATTTGGAATATTAACTCTCTCTTACCTGTTGCACTATGGTTGTTAGTTCCAGGCACAGTTGAACAATGTTATTTTTCAGCAGTGAGTACTCTGTCACGCTGACAAATGGAGACCTATTAAGAAGAGGGGATTTTAAAAAGTTATGAGTGTTCTCATTTACAATTCCTGTAATCAGACTAACATGATAATGAATATGTACTAGTCATATTTCCTATAAGCAGACTATGATTAATGACTGTGTACACACTGATTTGTTCAATTTTGAAGAGCGTTAATGGAAATATGCCAAACTATAAGTAATCAAAACAGGAGAGGGGGTGTCTACAAGCTTCAGTCAACCGGCTACATTGATTGTTGCCTCTTGCCATGCAATGTTAAGAGTGGGGCTGGTTCAGCACATCACTGGGTAAGAAGCATACAGGCCTGAATCAGGATTAAAAGACCTTGGCTCTAAAACTTCCTTATGAGCAGGCCACAAGCATAGAGCAAAAGGCAATTACGTGACTTTCTCATGCATGCAAAATGAGGACCGATTCAAGCTAGGTATGATTCGTCTGTCTCTCTGGGATGGTAGAACAGTTCTGCTCCCTAACTCTTCCAGAATTTTGGCCTCCAGTCAGTTCCACTTGAGTTATATTCTAATCAAAAATCTGGACTTTTGGATGTCAAGACACAAAGGTTTAGGTGCATCTGCTACTTTTATTCTGCTTCTGTTTTAATTTCTAATTAAAACAAACAACCACCAAGAACGCCACAGTGTAGTTTTAACCATCATCTTCATCACTGCTTGGAAAAGTTACCTTGAGAATCCACCAGCCAGCATATCCACTGTTATAGTTCAAAACAGCAACTTTACCAGGTGAGGAAGAGGAAGAAAACAATTCTTTCAAAATCACATGGTTCTTTTTTGGATTTTAGCAATTCAGTTTTCCTGGGGGAAATTCTGAAAATACTCCTCTGGAATTGGATCCAGGTACGACTCCTACCTCTCAAAGGCCATTTCTGCACTAGACTGTTATAGTGCTATTATTCCACTTTCAACATCCTATGGAAACTTGGGGTTTGCAGTTTAGAGTTCTTAGCCAGCAAGCTCTTTGGCTTCAGTAAACTACAAACCTCAGAATTCCACAGGGTGTTGAAAGTGGAGTGACAGCACTATAACTTTGTAGGATGGAAATGGCCAAAAACTAAAACCATGCCTAAATTCAGAAGCACAAAGCCCACAGAACTGGATCAAGACGGATTACAAAAGCGTCTTTAATTCCAACAGTGCCATTCCTGGTGTGGTATAGTCCTCTTGTGCAATTCTTGGGTGTGTGAGTACATGCGGGTTGCTTCTGTAATTTGCCTCATGTGAACACCGTCCCTCTGTGTAAAGTAGGGGTTTTGTCTCAAAGGTGTTTTTGGGTCTCAGCTCCTAGAGATCCCATTCAGTAAAGAATTGTGAGGGTTCCCGCCCAAAATATCTGAAGACCCACGCTTTCCCATCCCTACAGGAAAGCTTACATTAAGAAAGAAACAGATCCAATTGCTGGCTTCGGCTAGAGCAGACCTATTGAATCAAGTGCTAAATGCTAAATCAACACTTCTGTCAATTCCATCGATTAAGTGGCTCTACTCTTGTTGGGACTAGAAAACTTAACATCTCATCAGCTGACTTATTGCGAGCCCCTACCTGCCGCTTCACTTCTTCACACACACACACACACACACATAGAGGATGGAAAGAATATTTTTTTAAAAACAAAAATAGCTGAAAAACATATTTCTTGAGTGTAAGGAAACCCCAGCGAGGCAAATCCTAGACTGATGGACTCTTCATAGTTCAGGACATATTTTGTGCAGTATTTGCGCATAGAAAACAGCATTTTCTGTGCAGAAGTATACTTACTCTGCAGAAATATTATTCCCTGTGAAGCAAAATGCTATTTCCTGCACAGAAAATTCTGTTTTCTGTACAAAACAACTCTGCGCGAATGTGGCACCCAATAAGTCCCAAACTGTGAATAGTCTTCAAAAAACTGCACAGTTTGAAATCTAATGATGTAATAATTTGCGGTTATGATTATTAGCAATTCTAGTAAGTTGAATGTACTTCGATCTGCAATGATAGAATAAGACATAGGATATTAACCATTTTGTTTCTTTTTCGTTACAGTTAGTATGAGGGGTGCTCAGAGTTCTTCGTCCGTTAGTGTAGTTAGAATGTGTTTAGTGCAAGAGATGAGTCTTTTAATAATGAATTGTGTTATCATGTTTTAGCTTTAGTTCATTTCAGTTTAATTTTAGTTCTACTTATATGGGTATATTATTTATAGGTGGTTTCTCCCTCCCTCCCTCCCTCCCTTTTTTTTTTTTTTTTGCTCCTGTGGTTATAGATTGCTTTGTTTGCATCCTCTGTTAAAAATTAATAAATATTCAATCCTAAACAGAAAACTGCATAGTCTGGGAAAACTTTCTCACAGAGGGAGTGAAAATTGCTACAATTACTTGTTGGCCTCCATCAAGAACAAAATAAGCAAAGAAATGCATCCCTAATACACATACAGAGAAAGAGAGAATGCGTCACTTCCAGTTGCCATTTTGAAAGGCACTACCGAGGCAAATGGAAGTATCGAGGAGTAGCACAGAGTTCTGGGGCACTTGTAGGGATGTGGAAAGAATATTTTCCAGAGTTTTCATGCATTTGGGAGTCTTTCTGTGTGATTGGGGGGGGGCGGTGCGGGAATTGCTTGAAAATCATACCAATACATTTTAAGAGAGGATTGGTGGGTTTTAGGGGCCACAAAAATGGGATCCAAGGCCCACCAGTAGCCTACAGGCCATACTATGTCCACTCCTGTTTTGGACTGCTGTGATCATTTCAATGCTGGCTCATATGGTAGAAGACCATTTTCCAGGTGTTCTGATTCCTGGCTGTTTAGACTTCATAGGTCAAAATCAGCTCCCTGAATCAAGCTCAGAAACAGAATTTATAGTTAGTGCAGACCCAAACTTTGTCAGGAGGAAGTCAATGTATGTTATAATGATGAAAGCTCAAGAATGATTGTGTTTATATATTTGATGACCTTGTTTTGCTTTAAATGTTATAATTTTTATTTTAATAAAAATAAATTTAAAAAAGAAATGTAAAAAAAAAAGCCTCTCTCCTCACCTCCAACTACGATAAAGGTGCAGAAGGCTGCAGAGGGAGGGAATGAACTGTTGCACTCATGTCTTTCTCAGTGAGCTTCTCCTAGGTGTCATGTTGGCCATCGTGTGAGCAGAATGCTGGACTAGAGAAGCTCTCGGTCCAATCTAGCATGGTTGCTCTTAATGTTCTTATTGAAAATAGCTGTCAAAAAGCTTTATAGACTCAATTACCTGTCCAGCCAGGCAAGCAAGTTCTTGGCAGCACCAATCAGGTCAACCACAGAGGTAAGGAAATCATTTGGCAGTCTTCGAGAGGCCCTGCCATCGTAATGGCCGCTCCTCCTTCTACCCGTTATGAAGTTCTGGAGATTTTTGGCTGAGGCGTTCAGCTTGTGGGAAAGAGTTCTCAGGTTTTCTGTCTCCAAGCCATAATTCTGAAAGCAAACAAGAAGTGTGGCATGTTTTAAAAGCAGGGAAACAACCTATATGGCCGAAAGTTTTAAATGTAATTTGATTTCAAACATCTTTTGAAGCACAAAACCAAAAAGTAATAGTACTATTACTTATTATTCACATCCTCACAACAACAACCCAGTGAGATTAATCATAGGGTAAGATTAATGACTTGGCGGGGAGTAGAATCTGGATCTCCCAGTCCTGTGATCTAACCATTATACCACACTGGCTTTCATTCTTCTGATATAGGCAATATATTTTGTAGTCTCATTGACAGTGAATGAAATTTTACAACTGACACATTTCCTTTGTTGTTAAAGCTTGTATTCTGAATTACACAAATGACTCAAACTCTGATTTAAGAGAGGGAATGATATCATGTTCAACCTGCTACCTAGGTAAAAATATCACTCTAGTTTGTCGTTTTGTGTGACTTATTGATCTATACCCTGCCTCTCTCCCAACATATAATCCAAGAGTGGCTTGTGATATAAGTCAAAACAGCTAAAACAATATATGGTACAAAAATTTAATCAGCATTGAGCAATCATTTAATTAAAACCTTAATATGAAACAATTAAAAACACATATTAAAAATGGCTCACTCATTGTACATCTTTCTTCTCCAACCTGTTTAAGGCTAAAGACCTGTTTAAACAAGAAGGTCTTTGCTTGGCAGCAAACAGAGAGCCAGTGATGTATTTAAGTCTTTTACTCCAAGTCTCAAGTCTCTACCTTCCAGTTTCAAGTCAAGGCTCAAGTCCTTGAAGATACTTTCAAGTCAAGTCTCAACTCTGGAAGCCAACTTTATACCCCAACCAAAATTCCAGAGTTATTGGATAGAGTGAAATAAATTGAGTTTCAACAATTTAAGCAGAGTCGGCTCTCCACATTTGCAATTTTGCCATCTGCGGCTTTGAAAGTGGGGGATACGATCCTATCTTACTCCCCATTACTGAAGATTCAAAAGCTTTAAAAGGAAGGATCCTTCTTCCTCAAGCTCGTTGCCTGACACATTTGCTGTTCCCCTCTGAGAAATGCACCCTGCACTCTGGGGGAGAGTCTTGTCTTTTGCTCTTAGAAAATGTTTTAGAAGGCTCCTCCAACATGCAGCAGGGACAGGCTGCTGAGCAGACCTCAGGCCCATTGCCTAACCCGTTTGGTGTTCTCCTCTGAGAAATGTGTCCACACTTTGGGCTTGGGACAGATTGTCATGTGACCAGTAGGCAAAAAGAGATGGAGGTGTTGTTCAAAGTTGCAAGGTTTCTGGATGAATTCATTATGTTAACTGAACCAAGGGCAGCAAGTCAGTCATTAAAAATAAACAAGTCTCAAGTCTAGTCAAGTCAGTGCATCCTTTATGACCAAGTCAAGTCCAAGGCCCTTTCTGCACCTTACCTTTTTCAGCGCTGGGCTGCTGGGATCACGTGAGCAGCCTCCAGCAAGAGGCTGTCACGTCCCCGCTGCTTCAGCTCCGCACGAGCTGCCAGCTCCCAAGCAGGTAGCGTGAGAGCCCACCTCTTTCTTCCACAGCGCAGCCTGGGAGTTTCCCAGGCTGCTCTGGGGCAGAAAGCATGACCACCGTGGCTCCGGAGGCTCTGCACGCATGGCAAGTGTGCGTGGAGCCCTGGAACAATGCATGATCATTCACCATTTTCGGCTGAAAGCCGAAAATGAAAAAGTGCATGAGCAGCGCCTGCCCAACCCTGGAGCATCAACACAATTGTGAGTGCATTGTGCAGATCGCTCCTCACAATCGCACGATGCTTGAGGGGCCCTTTCGCATGGCAAATATCATGCGAAAAAGGCACAAGTCGAGTCACTGAAGTGACTTAAGTCTGACTTGAGTCCGAGTCTATCGACTTGAGTTTACATCACTGCAAAGAGCAGAGAGAGGGCCAACCAAGCCTCCTTTGGGAGGAAGTTTCACAGCTTAAGAGCAGACACTGAGAAGGCTCCCTCCTGTACCCTCACCAGACTATCCTGTGAGATTGCTGGGACAAAGACAAAACACTACCCTGACAATTAAGAGTTAGATAAGTTCATATGAGGAGATACAGGCATTCAGGCAAGTTGTATCTAAGTCATATAGGATGTTACAGCCCATTGAACTGTGCCCAGAAATCAACTGATATCCTGAGACAGTCAGGTAGTAAACTAATTGAGAAGCAGATTAGGGATGTACTTCTTCACCAAGTTTCTTTTCAAAGGCAACAATGAGATATTTCAGCAATTTTCTTTCTACTGTGAGAAAGCCTTTGGAAACCACGCAGGTTTCAAAGACTATTCACAATTCCAGACTTATTCTGTGCAAAATTCGTACATGTTTGTTTTGCACAGAAGACAGCATTTTCTGCATGGAAAATAATATTTCAATGCATGAATTTTAATCATGTGCAAAAAATGCTGTTTCTGTGTGGGAAATGCTATTTTCTATGCTAATCAACAATGTATAAATTTATACAGAATAAATCCCCAATTGCACATTTTCTGCACAGAAAACAGCATTTTCTGTATATGAATTAATATTTTGGCATTGTAATATTTTTACATACATAAAATGCCATTTTCTGTGCAAAAATTGACTGTTTTCTTTGCAAAACAACCATGTGCAAATTTTGCACAGAACAAGTCATTAGCTGCAAAGATTCTCGTCAGTCCAGGATTCTTCTCATCAGAGTTTCTCAGCACTCAAAAAACTTGTTTTTCAATCATTTTCATATACTTTTGAATATTTTTTCTATCACTAAAGCAGATCAAGAAGAGGGGGAATTTTCAGAGAAATATCCAAAAGCAAACAACCCAAGCCACTTGAGTAAGCAGCTGGAGCCATCTGGGGATCTTTGCAATATAATTTCTGCTCCAAGAAGAAGAAACATTTGCAGAATGTTTTTTGAATATTCTGCACCAGATGGAGGGATATATATATATATATATATATATATATATAGTGCCCTCCTGCCTTCAATGCCCTGGAATAGTGTTAGGTCTGGGGCAGTATAGGTAATGCAATATGATGGCCAGGCTGCCAATATAGCAGTTGTTACTGCAACTTATCTCAGCAAATTAAATATTAATCTTAGGAAAAATAAGATATTTTACTGATAACAGTAAGCTTCAAACCTGAGAATCTATTAGATAATCTCACCCCCCCACACACACACAACTATCTCTGCTCACCAAGTGGAGAAGGTTGAGAGATCATTTGTGTAATTCCAGTCCCCTTAGAATGGAGTGGGCAACTGTGATCATCCATAAGCTTTCTGGATTATAATTACTATAGTGTCTCTTTGTTGATTATGTTGGCAAAGCCTGATGGGAACTCTAGGTAGAAAACACCCAGAAGAAGGCCACAGTTGTCCACTTGTGCTGTAAATAAGTTGGTGGTGCTGTTGTTGCTATTTTTATTACCATTATTATTATTATTATTATTATTATTATTATTTTTGTATTCCACTTTTCCCCAAAATTGGGTCAATGCAATTAACAACATACAAAAAGTTAACATTAAAATAGAATTAAACTATTCATAGTATTTCAACTATTCAAACCAAAAGTTAAAACAACATAATGCAATTTTAAAAAAGATAGAAAGCTGTCAAAAACAGCTACAGGGGTGCAGGATGAGAGAGACATATCAACATCTACATAGAATCATAGAATCATAGAATCATAGAAATGTAGAGTTGGAAGAGACCACAAGGGCCATCCAGTCCAACCCCCTGCCATGCAGGAAAACCCTCAAAGCACTCCCGACAAGTGGTCATCCAGCCTCCGCTTAAAAACCTCCAAAGAAGGAGACTCCACCACACTCTGTGGCAGCACATTCCACTGCCGGACAGCCCTGACTGTCAGGAAATTCCTCCTGAGGTTCAGGCGGAATCTCCCCTCCTGCAGCTTGCATCCATTGCTCCTTGTCCTGGTCTCAAGAGCAGGAGAAAACAAGCCCACTCCCTCCTCGACATGACATCCCTTCAAATATTTAAACATGGCTATCATGTCCCCTCTCAACCTTCTCTTCTGCAGACTAAACATACTCAGCTCTCTAAGTCTGTCCTCATAGGGCATGGCTTCCAGGCCCCTCACCATTTTGGTTGCCCTCCTCTGGACCTGCTCCAGCTTATCCATATCCTTCTTGAATTGGGGTGCCCAGAACTGGACACAGTATTCAAAATGAGGTTTAACCAATGCAGAATAGAGTGGTACCAATACCTCCCTCGATCTAGACACCATACTCCTATTGATGCAACCAAGAATTGCGTTGGCCTTCTTGGCTGCCGCATCACACTGCTGACTCATGTTCAGCTTGTGGTCTATGAAGACTCCTAGATCCCTTTCACACGTACTGTTAGCCAGCCACGTGTCCCCCATCCTATATTTCTGCATACCATTTTTTCTGCCTAAGTGTAGGACCTTACATTTCTCTCTGTTGAAGTTCATTTTGTTAGCCTTGGCCCAGCTCTCCAATCTGTCCAGGTCCTTTTGAATTTTGATCCTGTCATCAGGCGTATTAGCAACCCCTCCCAATTTGGTGTCATCTGCAAATTTGATCAGCGTGCTCTCTATTCCTTCATCCAAGTCATTAATGAAGATATTGAACAGCACCGGGCCCAGGACAGAACCCTGTGGCACCCCGCTAGTCACTTCTCTCCAGGATGAGAATCTGCCATTGGTGACCACCCTTTGGGTACGGTCAGTCAACCAGTTACAAATCCACCTGACAGTAGCCCTGTCCAGCCCACATCTTACTAGCTTCTTTGCAAGAATGTCATGGGGAACTTTGTCAAAGGCCTTACTGAAATCAAGATATACTATGTCCACAGCATTCCCTTCATCTATCAAGCAAGTAACTCTATCATAAAAAGAGATAAGATTAGTCTGGCATGACCTATTTTTGAGAAATCCATGTTGACTTTTCGTAATTACGGCATTGTTTTCTAAGTAATTAGAAACTGACTGTTTGATGATCCGCTCCAGGATCTTTCCAGGTACTGATGTCAGGTTGACTGGGCGATAATTATTTGGGTCCTCTTTTTTCCCTTCTTGAAGGCATGAAGCAGCAGTAACAATGTGGACCTACATATGTTGTTGGACTGTGATTTTCATCCTTTTTGGCTATGAGATCTAGGGCTGATGAGAGTCAGCTTGGCAGTTCTTTGCAGAAGCCATCTACCTTGAAGCTTTTCACAGTCCTGCAAAAACTGTTTACCTAATCCTCCACCCTATTGTCAGTCCCACTCTCCCAAAAACATCCTGTTGCTTGAGATACTGTGGCAGCACCCGAATAATTATGTATGTGTGGGTGGGCAGGCAGAGGGACTGGGAAAATAATTAATGGATTTAGGTTGTGCATGGTAGGCTTAGTAGACAGTGGAGCCTGGAAATCTCTTCCATTTTGGATTAAAATATGAGCTAGTGAAGAACATGGAGATCCTGTTTATTTTGTGTTTGAATAAAGTATTAGTAACTCTCAGAATCATTGATGGCTGGTAGATACTCTTTGCCCAAGACCAGCCCCATATTCATATCTGATCCTTCCCCAAGTAGGTAGACCAGTTTAAAATTTGTAGCTAGATGGATAGGCAAGGATGTAGAAGCAGGAAAGAGAAGGCATATAAAGGGTTGTAAGTGCCCTACTTAAGACACTACTGGCATCCCAGCCTAGTTGTTCTGCTTGTTTTTCAGTGCCTCACTTTCAATATTGCCATTCCAATAAGAGAAGTCACCATGTCTGCCCATAATTCATCCCTCTCCAGACATCTAGAGATCATACCAATTTCCTATCAAGAAAGGTCATTATCGCTATCAGGTAAAGAGAAAGCCAACAACATCGAGTTACAACAGCTCTGATAGGTGTTGCCTTGCCTTGCTGTCAGCCTGTAGGTTCCCAAACACAGGATAAAATGGATTTCTTTTTTGTCAGTTTCTTCTCCAGTGGGATCAGTAGTACATTCTCACCTGTTATGTTAACAAGAAGTAGAACCTCACTTGCAGAAAGGTAGAACAGATGATCAATAATGGCATAGGGAGACCAAGCTAGAAAGATTTTAGACTCCTCATTAAAGAAAACTTCTGCATCCTATAACAACCAGAGATGGCAAGGACAAAGCAGAAGGGACGAAGCTCAGTGTTATACAGCTGTATAACATTACTGTGGATGTAATGACATACTAGAAGTTCAGTTTGAGTTCATGTTTGACCAGAATCTCCCTAAAAATTCACAAACTTTGAATGAATAAAAAAACAAAACTGTCTGATTTGCTCATTCCTGCTCTAGACATGGAAGTGTTGCTTTTCTTTCAGTTCCTTTCAGCATAGGTGGAGTACAACTTACAATAGCTGTCCACAGCAATCTTGCCAGGTGAGTTAAGGTTGCCTAAGTCAAATGCAGAGATTTCCCCCGACCCTGAGTTTACTTATCAGTCACATTGATATCTTGTTTTTCCTTTATTAGCCCAAGGTGGCATAGATGACTCCCACTTCTATCCTTTTAAGAATCCTGTGATAAGTCAAGCTGAGATACTGTGCAAGATCAGTCCTTCTTTGATGGCTCAAAGAAGACTAGACCTTGAATCTCCAAAATCTCAATCCAGTGCTCTAACCACTGTATAATACTAGCTTTCATGCTCTAGATTCCAAATAAAATAATGATCAGGAACCTGTAGATGACAGACACCAGTGTTATCCTTGGTTATACCAGGGGGATGTTGTCCTCAAAGCAAAGTTGTAAAAGAAGGTATCCTGTAAATCCTCTCACAGTGTTCCTTGCCCCAGGTACACATCAGTAGCCAAAAAGGTTCCTGGTGACAGCTCCATCCCTCTGGCTGTTGTTCAGTTCCAGGGATGCCTTTGGGTGTGTTCTGGTTGCCCTCATACATCCAGGTAAAAAGTACCCTAACCCTAATCCTACCCTGAATGATATGAGTACTTTAGCAGAGACATTCATTCCACCAGTGTGCTTATTGGATCTAGATAAAAAAAAAATAATTCACTTCAAAATGCAATTGCCCAAAGAGTATGCATAGTACAGAGTGCCAAACTTCAGGAAAAACCCCTTTAAGCAAGCATTTAAAATCAACATGGTCGCTGTTTGCCTGAAGTTAGCGGGGAGCTCAACAAGGCAGGTGATGCAACAATAAATTCCCTGGCCCTGTTGACAACAGAATGGGCAAAGGCAAGTTGTGAGCTGTCTGAGTCTGTGCAACATCCCAGCCAAGATAAATGTGTGAGCATCAGTACATATTTACGTATGTTCTAAAATGGAACTTCTTTAACTGTCTGGCCAGGGACAGAGAACAGTTAACTGGAAACGGCCTCTAGTCAAACTCAAGAGCTTGTATCCATTTTTGGAAGAATGTGGATCCAATATTTGTTGCCGCCAGGTATGTCAAAAATTAAATTACTGAAATAGAATAAATTACTGAAATACCGACTACCCTAGGCTTTCCTCCCCAGTGTGACATCTTGAAGTTGGGAAACTGCATTATAGAAGAAAATGACATTGATAGGAAGAGTTGCCTTTTGGGCAAGTGGGATCACCTCAAAAGGTTTGTTAACCTGGGTGCTTGTCTGAGACATTACTAGCTTTTGAAAAACAAAGTACGAGGAAATATCTCTCATGCAGTCCAGAGGGATATCCGTTATTTGAAAGGGGTCTTTTGTTTTAGAGGAACTTCCTGAGCTTAAGCTTATTCTTTCATCTCAAATCTATTAAAAAGACTCCAGATTCAAAGTTAGTTTGTTCCAGGGGTGGGACCTACCAGAAGCATCAACCAAGAGCTTTGAGAAGATTGATGTTTGCCTCCTTCTTTTGTAGGCCTGTAGCTGAAATTACTGCTTGAGCATTGCTCCTTTTAAACTGAAATCACTCCTTCAGACCCCCTAGAATCTGGGATATAGGCCAGAGAATTGTACTAGCTTATTCTCTTCACAAAAGTCCTGGTCTTGCTCAGAGGACCTTAATCAGCTTGTCTTCCTCTTTGCACTGCTCCAGTCAGGAGTGCAATGCTCTCCAGCCTCTTCTCATGTAGATCCAATGGAAGCAAGGACTTTTGTCACCCCTCAAATCTATCTTTCAAGAAGCAGTTTTCTTACATACTGTAGTTTCCCAGGTCTGCCTTTATCTTTTCCTTGGTGTGTGTGTGTGCATGAATTAGGGAAAATGTTGTATTGTTGTTTCTTTTTGAACCACTTTATTTCTTGGATCTGCCCCTCAAACGGCAGATTATTTAACTCAAACTCTCTCAGCCTTGTGAGTTGGCTTAGTTAGGCCATTTCCTCCCTACCCTGTTATAGTGTTATTATTCCACTTTCAACATCCTGTGGAATTCTGGGGTTTGTAGTTTGCAGAGGCCAAAGAACTCTCTGGCTGACAATTCTAAAGGCCCCTCCCTAAACTGTAAACCATGGGATCCCATGGGGTATTGAAAGTAGAATAATAGCAGTTTAACAGTGTAGGTGGAATTTCCCATTCTAAAGCAACTTTGCTCGATGAGGTGCTAATTTGTGTTTTGCATGTACTGCTTCCCATGTATGAAGCTCTACCACAGTATTTGCTCTTGCCCAATGCAGCTATTGTGCATATCTTGATTGTGGTGTGTTCAATAAAATTCTCCTTGTGTATAGATTTGTGTGGATATGGGTTATTGACTACAGTTTGCCCAAGGTCACAAGATCCTTCACAGGCAGGTATGCTCAGACCACATATGTGTTCTGATACTATCCTTGATAACAATAAGGCTATCCTTAAAATGTCCTCCTAAGCCAGCAGCGAGGGGGCACATAGAACAAGGGCGCCCCAAAGATCATTCAGTGCCTGACATGGAGAACAAGATGGTACCTTCTCTCCAACCCACATACAGGTGCTGATTGGCAATGGAACAGTGTGCTCCTCCATACATGACGGCAGCGGGCAAATTTAGAGGGCCCGAGACAAATTTTGTGGAGCACACAATTATGTGAGTTAGGGACAAAAGTGCCTGAAAATCACGCAGCAATTTTAATATTTTTTAGGGGGTGAGAGGCTTTGCCCATCCATTTCTAAATCACAGGTCTGGTCTTATTTAGGATATATAGGATACCCCCTAAAATAGCATTCAAGATTGCCTGTGAAAGTCAAAAACAATCATGACAATAATGTAATTTCAAGAGATTTTACAATGGAAATGGTCCCAGTCACTACCTATTAGGGAGCTGTTTGATAAAGCAGAGGAATTGCTTATAATGAACACACTGTTTATGCAAATTGAGTCTGCTTTACTCCCTAATTTCAAGGATGATTTCTTGGGAAAATGATTCCTGTGTTTGGTATATTTTGACTGAAAGGGAGGGATGGAAAAGGCCTACTAAACTCTACATTGC
Source organism: Iguana delicatissima (assembly GCA_948472985.1). Classification (NCBI taxonomy): domain Eukaryota; kingdom Metazoa; phylum Chordata; class Lepidosauria; order Squamata; family Iguanidae; genus Iguana; species Iguana delicatissima. The sequence continues at coordinate 1,404,112 of CAOKZL010000010.1, forward strand.
ACACACATACATACACACACACACTGTATAAGGGACATTTTACATTCATGTCCTTTTAGAGACCTCATACACAATTGTGTAGCACACTGTGCAATTGAAACAAATTTGATCTCTGTGTTCTCTTTTGTAGTTATGCTTCTGTAATGGAAAATTCTTCAAAGGAAGAATATGGCACATACTGATGTTTATGATGTCAAAAACTAATAACACAAATCAGAAAAGGACACGAAAATGCAGATTGTTAAAAGCCTGGGGTGGTTGTTGCCGTTTCTTACCCCCTCTCCCTATGGACCAAGGCAGGGAACAACAAAAAATTAGACACATAACATCAGTTAAAAGAGCACATAAAAGCAATACATGTTAAAACAATCAAGGCATACTTTAAAATTCGTAATCTAAAAATCATCTAGATAGGCCTACCAGAATTAACTGGTCTTTACTGCTGATTCAAACTCAGATAGCAGATCCAGCTGACGAATCTCTGGCAGGTCATTCTATAATCTGGAGGCAACTAAAGAAAATGTCTTCCAGGTAACAGCTGTCAGCCTAATTTTAGCTGACAGAAGTAAGTGTTTCCCACCTGAGCATACAGGGCACATTATGTAGGATAAGGTGATCCCATAAGTAACTTGGACCCAAACCATGTAGGGCTTTAAGAGTAACAACCAATATTTTGTACCTTGCCCCTAAACTAATTAGCATCCAGTGGAGTGATGTTAATATTGGTGTAATATGGGCACTCCTAGATGTGCCAGTAGCCAATGTGGCCATTTTAAATAAACTGAAGCTTCCAGACTTGATACGTAGGTAGCCCAATGGATGGAACATGGCAGAAGTCCAGCCTTGTGGTTACCAGCATATGCATTCCCATCTTTAGATCTTCTAGCACTTAGAAGGAGATGACATCCATTACCAGATTCTTAAAGGATAATAAATCTGGCTTACGGTATTTATCTTTTGGTTCTAAATCAATAACCAAATGAATGAATGATAGTAACAGTGATGCCAGGCAAATCTGATAGGAAAACAGACTAAAGAACTGGTGCTCCATTCCTGAAACAATTGCCCACCTTAGAAACCAACTGTATAACTTCAGATCTTAGAAAGTTACTTTTAAAAGCAATTTATTATATAACTCATTACAAAAGAAACTTCTTACCATTGTGCTACACAACTGTTACAGTAATTAATTACATTTAATTATCATATTCCTTCCTTATCTGCTTCTTTTTAAGATCCCTTTTAAAATAAAGATAAGAAAATTATATCAAATTTGAAAAATATATCTGCCAAATGACTCACAAGTTAACATATCAACATTTTCGTTACATGATAAAAATACTGTTACCAGTCATTAAGTTACTTTGTCCCCATTTCTCCAAAACTTATATCCTATGAATTATTCTTATTTGTAAGGCATTGCTCCTAGGCTCTAACTTATCAAGATGAAGGTATAGAGAGCAAGATCGTACTTTATCATCTTAATTTAGGCAGGTTTGTATAAGAAATTATAAACTGTTGTACTCCCAAGACTGCAACAATGGGCAAAACCAGTCCCAGTTTCACCATCCTCTGTCTGCCATTCAGTTTCAGTGCAGTTTGGTATTTCAAGAATATTACATTTTTCATTCAGAGGAGAGATAAATAAAGTGACAGGAAAGGTCACTGTAGTCAACTGTTGAATTGAGTAGGGTGGTAGAGGGGGACAAGAAAATTCCTGATTGATAATCCAGCATCTTCACTCTTTATGATGTAAAGTTCATGATATTTCAAGTGAGTATTTTAACAAGCACTGCAAAGCTAGCTGGAATCTTGAGATTCACCTCCTCACAACAGATATTAACTGACACTGACACACACACACACACACACACCTGAAATAGATGGAGATACAAGTACAAGGCAACTGCCAACCAGCCTGCTCATCCTGGAAGCCATTTTGGCTTTGGCTCCATGGGTCTATTCAGAGAATCCAGGCAAAGAGTGTAATGGGCTCAGCATCTGTCTGTCTGTTCATATTTTGAACACTGTATAACTCAAAGGCCCTTTCCGCACGAGGCAAGTGAATCACTCTGTGCCGTTGCTTACCAGATCTTCTCTCTTCGAAGCAATGCGGACTTTCCCTTAAACCCTTCTGCAGGGCTCCTCTGTTTGTTGCTGGGCGAACTGGAGCAGTGCGAGGTCCGTAGATCCACACTACTGAGGCTGAAAATGGCGGCTTCCTGTTCTTCCTGGGTCCGGACCAACCGCTGACGCTGACCATGCCCATGGTCCACCCTCTGCTGATTGCAGGCTCGCATTGGTGAGAGCCTGCGCATCTGCACAAGTGAGCAGGAACGAAATGGCGCACTCCAGAAGATTGAAAGACCAGATTTTTCTGGTCTTCATTTAGCACGCTGGAGGACTACTTGGGGGTGTTTTGGATCAGACTATGATGCGGAATTAAGGTAAATAGTCTGAACAAAGGCCCTTTCCACACGTGGGGCGGGTAAACGGGGGGGGTGCACACAGGGACGGATCTTACCGCAAAACGGGTTGCTCCGTCCCTACGGGGAGCGCGCGTTCACCGCTCCAAACGGCGGCGAATTTTGGTGGCATTCGGCGGCACCCAAAATGGCGGCTGCTGGCTTCCAGCGGCGCTCCGCCAATCAAGGCAGCGTGCCAGCCAGAAGCCCGCCCCCGGGCAGCTCTGCAGAGACGCGCTAATGCGTCCCTGCAGTTCTAAACGGGGCACGGTGACGGGGCAACGCGTGCAAGTCACATAAAAACCACTTGAGAAGTGGTTTTTATAAGACTCGCAGAGCCACCCCCGCGGCCGCGAACCACCCTCGTGCACCTCACTGTGTAGAAGACCTCCTGGGGAGGTCGCCCTAGCGCGGGCAATATGCCCGTGTGGAAAGGGCCATAATCCGATCCAAGGTGCGGACAACCTCTGTGACAGGACGCCTTGGCCCGTTTTAACTTCCTCGTGAGGAAAGTGCCATTGTCTGCTCTTTGGAGACATTTTGGGTGGCTGCACTCAAGTGTTGGGAGGCAACAAAGGAAAGAAGGTGAGACCCAGACTATCAGAATGGTTTAGCTTGAACCTCTTCCTGCCTGCAGCTGAACCTGGGGTGTGGGTCACCATAAGTTAGAAATGACTCGAAGGCAGATAACAACAAATCCGCATTTACTCACACACACATCACTAGCAGTATGCCGGCCACTGTTTCAGCTGTTGAGTGCACTGTGACAAACCGGACACCTTGGCACGTATCTGTCATCTACCCTAAATCTATCACAGAATATAGTCCATGTTCCCTAATACTAGTTGAAGGAAAAAAAATCTTAATAGTAAACTTTGCTTCTAACAATCACTAGTAACTTTTGTGGATTACACTGTAAATTAACCCCCAGAGAATAAAAATGGTTGATAACCTTGCTTTGGAATCGTCTGAAAGGATTCCTCACATCAGCTTTGCAAGATGTAAATATCGAAGAGCAAAGATCACTTCTCATGATCCGACATTCCCTTTGTCAAAAAAAAAACACCTTGGGGAAGGTGGGATGAACACTTTTTGACATCAGTTAAAACCATTCTCTCCCAAATTAGGATTTGGAGAGGTATGTCTAGTCCTGACAAGCATCACGTCTTGAAAGATGTGATGATGTTGATGTTAAAATGCTAGCTCTCACATTGTTAAATGAGATGTAAAAAAGGAAAGTCTAATAAGAAGGGGGGGAAGTCTGCTGAAGGAATTCCCCGTGTCAGGTGTTATTCATGCCCTGCCAGTCTTGTCACTCCACAGCGGTGTTCTTAATTGGGTAATGATGATAATCACATACTCTGTGGGCAAGAGACTGAGATATTTGAGTAAGAGGCAATTGAACCCAACATGACCTAATTTCCACAATGCCTTATCACAGAAACCTACTTCCATATAATTTAAACTTATCATTTTTTTGCAGAGGAAGTGTCTAGGAGAATTACTATTATGTTGAGAGTTACTACAGGGCAATTCTTCTGTAGTGATTTATAAAGCTCAAATTTATTTGGAGCTTCGATCAAGTTAGTGATGGGAGTGTTTTGCAACACATTTCAAATCACACTTGTATGAAGCACTGTCTGGTTTATTAAATGCAATTTTGTGTCTCTTCGTTCTTAGCAAATTTGATCTTACGCACCAAAATGGGCAAGTTAAAAGCCGAACCATGAGCCCTGGTTTAGCTTGCCCAAAGCCTCTTGGAAAAATTCTAGCTCTCGGTACAGCCTTCCTCAGCCTACTGACTACCTCCATTGATGTTGCAGAGTGGGACACATTATTTCAATCAGTTATGGCAGGACCTTGAGATGTCCAGCTGCCTCTTCTCAAGGCACCTCACAACCAGGAGAGCACTACAGACATCGTTTCCCAGTGCCCCAATCTAAACTTTGGTTGGTGTGCTTCTAAGCTGAAAAGATAACGTTGTTGATGACACAGGATCCTAGCCAACCGCTTTGCAATTTTTAGTTGTCTTCCCCTATTGGAAGTTGATATTAGCGGTATGGGAGTAGAGATGGAACAGAAGCATACTTCACTGTGTGTGTGTCTGTGTAGACAAATATGCATACCAAATTTGAAAAAACACAACAAAAGCGGCTTGCAGTCCAAGGCAATAGCACTAAGAAAACAGCCATGAATGAACTGCTATCAGTAATAGTCATGAAATCATTTTCCTCATGGATTAAAACCTGGCTAAAATAAATTGATCTTTTGTAAACTCAGAGAGTGTTCCATAAGCAAGTGATCACCAAAAAGATGGCCTTCTCTTAGGTACCATTTCAGGTGGTGGTGAGAGGGGGAAGATGTCAGAAAATGATCTAAGCCACCAAGTATATTCATATATTGGCACATGTATCATCCCAAATGCAGATAATATATCACACAGTAAGCAAGGACAGGTCCATAGTTTAGTCTGTATGTCAGATTTCAAGACTGATGGGAACATGAATCATTCCCTCATTTGTTCTCTTTAATGATTTGCCATTTTAGGTATAGCTTCTTCCCATTATCTCTTTTTACTGAGAGATATCTTCAGATCAAAGTGCACAAGGCCCTTGTACCTTCTTAGGTCTACATGAAACTATCCACCATGGCAGCCTCAATTATGTAAAGTAGCATGCATTTTAATAAAAGATTTTGCTGACTTCAAAGACACGGTGGCTGAATAACTCAGTTTCTTTAATGCAAAGCTTCAGGGGATTGAGTTTTGTATTCAATATTAGCCTGGTGGGCTGAACCATTATGAATATAATGGATGTGTGTGTGAAAAAGCAGGGCTGTTCTAAGTTGTGCAAAACTAGCATAACCTAAAGGCAGCTAAGAAGTGGATCGTGACAAACTGGACACCTTGGCACTTATCTGTCATCTACCCTAAATCTATCACAGAATATAGTCCATTCTTCTTAGGAAGAATGCAAAGACAACCTGGTCACTTATTCGTTTCTCCATAAACACCCCAGTTTCATTGCATTCCAAAAAGAGGGCTGCTACTTTCCAGCCCCTCAAATATGGACATCCGACCTGAATGTGATACAAATTATTATTATAATTATACATATTATTAATCTGCATTTAAATTATGCAAATGCAACACATTAATTTTTGTCTGCCATTTTGTTTCAGCTTTGTTACTTTTTTTATAGCAGCTATAAAAAGCATAACTATAAAAACTCAGAAACTCTAGTTCTGGAACAGCCAGCATAACATTTAAATATTAAATATTAATACACATCTAAAAGTTCAAATCCCCATTTGCTCATTGAATTTGCCACGTGAATGTGGAACCCCACTGCCTCTTACCAAATCTACCTTACAAGGTTGTTGTGGGGATTAATAGCAAGACAGGAATCATTTAAATTGGACATACCTGGTGCGATAGTTATTATTTTTCATGATAATAATTACAAACTTTTGTCATGCACATGCAAGGCTGGATTAAGGTGGTCAAGGCGCTGGAGCAGTTCAGAAATAGGGTCCACTCCTATACTTATTTAGTAGTGAAGGCATAGGGAGTAATTAATTTCAATCAGATTCAGCTTAGTAAAATATCAAGTACACCAGGCAGGAGCACAAAAATTTTCAAATGAAAACCCATTTGCAATACTACAGCGTCCGTGAGACTAATATGTTTTTTTCTGCATTTCATGCATTTTTTACTCACTTATTCAAGTAACGCTGAAAACGTTGATTATAACACAAACATCACAAGATTCAGGAAGGGAGTGAGAAAGAAGAGGAAACAAACTACCTATTTTGCCCCTAGTACTGGGCCCTTACCCAGGGAGAGGCCCGGAGCAACAGCGCCAACTGACCTACCGATAACCTGGCCTGGGGCTGGAATTGTCCACTCGTGGTGTATTGGATACGGCAGGTGTTTGGTTAGTACAGTGGTAGCATCTCCCTTACTTTGGGGCATAATTGATTTGTATGTCTTTCTTGTTAGTCAATCATCAAATAATCAATGAGAACTGCATATATTAGCAAAAGAGAAAAGATACAATCTTTCTAAAAGCAAAAAGGAATATTCCGTTTGTAGATTAGAAGAGACATTTCCCTTCATCTTACAAGCCATCTGAGTATTTCTTCTAAAATGGTGTTTAATTTATGGAATTTTTGCAACTAATGTTGTATCTCATATTAGATTAACTGAGCAACCTTTTTTTTTTGCAGTAGAAACATCTGGATTAATTAAGACACAGTTCCCTGTAAGGCCCATTGAATGCAATAGGGTTTATTTCTCAGCAGCCAATGGACAGGTCTGCTTGTAAATCATACTGCAACCTGAATTTTGATTCAGGGCATCAGCATTTTTCTGCATCATAAGGATAAGCTATTGACAAGGTTAAGCAACCTGATACCTTCTGGATGTTTTGGAGAATAAGTCCCCCTGGCCTCAGCTGCTACGGACTGCCTGGCATTGAACCACAAGATAAGGCTGGCATAAACCACAACTTTGATCGGCAGTTGGTCAAACCACAGTCTCACACCTTTGCTCCAAAGCCCTGTGTGAACAGAGATAAACCATCTGTGGCAAAGGATGGTTGACTCAGGAAGTAATTCTTTACTACTTACTTCTCAAAGGATGTAACAAACAATTTTAGCAGTTTTTCACCCTGCTGCTGGAAAGTCTTTGAAAATTGCACAGTTTTCAAAGACTATTTGCAATTTGGGACTTTAGTCTGCACAAAATTCGCACATAGTAATTCTGCATAGAAAACAATTGTTTTTGTGCAAAACAGGCATGTGCAAATTTTGCGAAGAACAGGTCTATAATTGCAGCATTTTTTACACAGTGAACAGCATTTTCAGTAAAGAAAATAATATTACATTATATTAAATTGATGGCTGGGATTCAGTACATGTAAAAAAATCTACACACATTCTAAAGTCAGACCCCTACATTTGCTGACTTGAGTTTCACAGATGTGTTTATTTCTGAGTTTCTCCAACTCCTCTCTTCTCCACCCCACCTCATGTGGGTCTTTTCCAACAGAACCTTCCCTCTTGGTGGCACCAATCAGACCTCACAACTCTTTAAAAACTCACTTCTGGTCCTCCCCCTCCTCCAATGGCAGCTATTTGTCCAGCTAGGAATGGATCACAGCCCAGTTTCTCAACACCACGAGCCTTCTCCCATTGCCCCTCACATCCAAGGAGGGAGATGGGTGTGAGAGAGGAAGTATAGGGCCATCATGTTGACTCACCCCCTTTCCCTGACCTGGTTTGCATCCTGAATGACCACTTTTCCCACCATGTCTCAGCCCTAGTCCCACAGATGCACACACACATTTTGAGATTTGCAATTTGTCCATTTTATGAGGGTCCTGTGCCTCTAACCCTAGCAAATGTGGAGGGCCAACTGTACCTACCTAAAAGCCACATATGTGCATACTTACATACACCTACATAAATAGACTTGTGTCTGTGAGACTTGAAAAGTTTTTCAATGTCTATTTTCAGCGAAGGGCTGCTGTGACATTCCTACATGTGGGGAGGCAGCCAAAGTGACTGTTGTTCATTGGGACTGATGTGATGTGCACCAGTTAGCATCAAGTGCACCCAGTTCAGCACTGGAGGCACATTGGGAAACTCTTGCATGTGTCTTGATGCACATCATCACAATTCCCTAGGAGAGTTTCATAGTGTTTCTACTGTGTGGCTAGGTATGTGTAAAGTTATGCAATGTAGACCACAATATAGAACCACAGGCAATATTTTCTGCACAACAAAAGCTGCTTCCAATGAACGAAAAGGTTGTTTTCTGCGCAGAACAACACTTGTGCAAATCTTGCACAGACTAAGAGCTGAACTGCAAAGATTCTTACCAATCCAGGATTCTTCTCATCAGAGGGGCCTATCACACTATACAGTTACAGCACTATTATTCCACTTTGACTGCCATGGCAATATTGTGTGGAATCCTGGGATTTGCAGTTCAGGAAGGGGCATTTACAATTTACAGCCAGAGAGCTCTTGGGCCTTACTTAACTACAAATCCCAGAATTCCACAGATCATTACCATGGCAGTTAAAGTAGAACAATAGCACTTTAATAGTGTGGAGTGATAAGACACAGAGTTTCATGTTACGTGAGAAACATGTTTTTCTACTATTTAAAAAATAATTTTGACTATTCTTTCCATCCTTGTCATTGACTAATGCCTCAAATGAAGGAATGTTTTTAAATTATAAACTCTTGTTAGATTTGGATTGACACTCCACCTGTTTCCCTGAACCTAACAGCTTTTTTAAAAAAATTCCTGGTAGAAACAGAAAATTATCCTAAATTTCTCTTGGAATAAATCTAGGGGGAAAAAATCCCTCTTTAGCAAAGATTTCAAGACAGAAAATACCAATAATCCTTATCCTTTGTAAGTGAAACTGAACATTTTTATTAGGCTATAAATCAGAAAGTGACATTGATCTAGTTTAAATGATAACAAAAATAAGTATTAATTGGGCACATCGATTAGATGAGAAATAATGTTGGCAAAACTAAATATCCTATTATTTTTATTCCCCTAGGGAAGCCTGTGATATTAAAAAGAAAGCCAAAGAAAAAGAAAGCCAAAAGGCAAGGCAAATGTGAAGACAAATATTTTAGTAATTGAAAGCATGAAGAACTAGGAATGTTACCTTTAAAATTCTAAGCATCCCCTCAGAGTAGTTGCTTGTTTCAGTTACAGGGTGCTTGTTTGTTTGTTTTACAAATAATCCCATTTCTCAGAAGTGGCCAAAAAGTTTTTAGTTCCTTTTTATTGCATGTTCTCAGCCATTGCCCTGAAGTACCCAGCATGCTCTTGTGGGTTTAGCACAGAGTTGTCACAAAAACCACACACGCAATCACACCTTTACAAGAAGTGTTGGTATGGCATGAGGCCAGATCCAAGCACTGTCATCTGATACACCCAACTCCCCCAGCCTGAATTCTGGGGGGGAAAAACCCTAAAAAAACAATTTGGAATCACATAAGTATATTCCCAATATGGGGTTCCCTGATACACGGGAGAAAGCTGGGTCTTGTTCTCTGAGTCAGGCCTGGTCCTCTTTCCCTGCACCCCCAAAGTTCGCTTAAGAGGAACCTCAACTGGAAATAAAGAGGACTCATTCTCCCAGAACTGGATCTTGTTCCAACTCCCCCCATCCCCCCCCCAGCTGTGACTTTTAAATAAACCAGAGAGAAACAAGCATGCAAGAAAATAGGGTGGGTGGGTGAGAAGGCTTCTAAAATCCAAATGACTGGGAAACTAACAGGCAGCTGCTTATATCTCCTCTCACTGGACCCAAGTGAAGCCAGCCAAAGCCAGATTGAGTGAAGCGCAATTCCTGCTCCCTGGGTCTCAGTGGGCTACCCTTCCTTAAAAGCCCACAGATGTCATTCCAACTTCTAGGAAGGAGACGAAACTTCCATAGCAGAAAATGGCAGCCCTCTTTGTTGCTGAAAGTTGCATTACAGCCCATAAATGGGTTTGCTGTCCAGCTTTCACATCCACATATAGAAATCAGCATGGATGATCTTGACTTCATTATTCAATGGTATGCAATGTTGTTGCAAAAACATGTGGGGACTACACGTCACTCATGGCCCTCATGTTGCCCAGTCCATTATAGAAACAAAGATTCATAGGCATTGGCATCCTCCTCAAATTCCCTACAGTATCCCAAACCCCTGCACCCAACTTTTCTGCATTTGTCAAAAGTCAAAACAGAAATTCTAAATACAGTGTCCTCTCCACTTTCATGAGGGTTCAGGATGCAGAACCCTCACGAAAGTGGAAAAACCACAAATAACTCGCTCCACAGTCTCTTTCCCATTCCCTTCCAGGGCTTCCCCCCACCATTACCTTGCCTTTTGTTTACGTGCATATTCTCCCACTGGGGTCAAATGCATGGGAATGGGATGGGGAGATCCAGAGAGGAAAAGGCACACATGTGTCTGCCCCCCAACATTCCTTTGCCTTTTGCCCAGGTGTGCTAGCCTTCCTTCTCTGCACCTGGCAAAATGCAAGGGAAAGGGAGGGGAGGAGGGGGAAAAGGGGGAGGGGAAAGCATGTGAACACATCAAGAATAATAAAATTCATGATAATCAAACCTGGGAATGTGGAAGGAGGACTGTCCATTTACCCAGATGTGTTGAGCTTCCACTTAGGAGTACCACAACATGTTTGTTGGGATACTCTTGCATCAGAGGTAGGGATCTTTGACTCTACAAGTATTTTAGACTACAGCTCCCAGAATCCCTTGTTTGGCAGGGACTTTTGGGCTGAGGAAACCCAAAACAGTTGGAGGAGGAATTTCCCTTTCCCTAGCCTACACTGTGCCCTTACCAGTTATTTCAAAAGCCTAATTAGAATCATAGAAAAGAACCTGGCAATATCATGGTATGATATAAATGCTATAGATTTATTGGGGTTCTTCAGAACCTCCAAATAGGGAAGAATTGGTGAATGTGGTGTGGTGAGCCATCATTTTCCTAAGGGAAACTATCATCAGATTTTTTATGGCATTTGCCCTACATACAGATGAATAAACATTTCTTTTATTTAAAGCACTATCATGAAACTAGAAGGAACTGGGCAGCCAGAGCCCAGAACTATTTTTTATCCAACCCAATTGTTGCAAATGATTTTTCCAACTGGATAAACATGAAGACATTTCTGTATGGGTGAGCATGATAGAAACTAGACCAAAAGGCACCCTCCCCACCCTACACACAAAAGAAAAATCTTTGATGCCTCAATTCCATTCCTTCAGCTTTTCAATACCTTCCTTTGCATTGCACTTGTATTCCTTTTGGTGACTAGACAAACGCTCCTTCCATGACAAATGACCTTGTGGACCTAGTAGGCCACCAGCCAATAAATCCAGCTCTAGGTGTGCAACTTTTCTTCTTAGTAGCAATGATTTACAATATCCTTTTCTGTTCTGACTCATATTTTATTGCATGCTTACTTAATGCTGTTGCCAGTTCAAAATTGTCTTGGATCTGGGGTTTCTGGGATAAAACCACAGGCCTGGGGATGGCCCTACTGATGTCATTATGTCCTACACATTAGATGCCAATCACAGGTGCTCACAGTTTGTCATTCAAACACATACAAACACAAACACACTGAAAGTGTGTTTCCTGCTTGGAAACTAAGGCCATTTCCGCACTATACTCTTATAGTGCTATTATTCCACTTTCAACATCCTATGGAATCTTGGGGTTTGCAGGCCCCTCCTTAAACTTGCAAACCCCAGGATTCCATAGGATGTTGAAAGTGGAATAATAGCACTATAAGAGTGTAGTGCGGAAATGGTCTTAGAGAAATGTTGTAACCATAGGGGCTTTTCCCAGATCAAGGAGAAATAAGGGGATTATTTCTTCTCACTTTGTTGTTGTTGTGTGCCTTGAAGTTTTTTCTGCCTTATGGCAACTCTAAGGTGATCCTATCATGGTTTTTTTCTGGGTCTGAGGGTGTGTGACATCCCCAAGATCACCCAGTAGGTTTCCATGGCCAAGCAGGGAATTGAACCCTGGTTTTCAGGTTTGTAATCCAATGCTCCCATCACTAAACCACTGGCTTCCCACCTGCTCAGGGATCTTGGAAATTTAATACAGCTCACTTCCTTCTAGTTGGAAAGTGGATACAGAGCAGAGTAGAAGGTGAGCACTGTTGCCACAATGATTGGGAAGGAAGGAGGAAGCTAACTAAATAAACACACAGATTCCCCCCTCCAGAGTCTTTACAGCTCCAGCAATCAATCAATTAATCCTTGCAAATTGTAGCGAGCTGCTGCTCTCCTAGCTAAGCTGGAGATCGGCACATAACCCTTTCCTCTTGCCTGGAGTTGAGTTCACCAAAACTGGAGAATTTGTGTCCCTATATCCCACCTCGGGATGACTCATGAAAACTGGAGACTCACAGTCAGGCCCTGAGATCCAGCAACCCTGTTGCTTAATTGTTGGATAATGCCTGGGATGGACCACTTTTATTGTCAGAATTTCCAAGATGTTGCGTAGTTCTGGGACATTCCAAAGTGAAATGGCAGAGACCAGTGGGGATCATTTCTTCTGCAGCAATTGTTATTTCACCCTCATCCCAAACCACGCTGCTCCCAAACCCCACTTAATCCATGGCCTTCTAGGGAAATGAAATGCTGGCCAACAGTAAGCAGCCATTAGAACCTGGTCTGCCAATAACGTGACCACAAGCAGAAACAAATACTGTAAAAGAAAGGGAGGAAATTGCCTCCCCACATCCATATGTGCAAGTACATTCATCCAGGACAAGGTGAATAATATTCAAAGCCAGCCAATTTGTTTTGGCACATGAGGCAGAAAATTCTTCAAATACCACTTCCCATTTTTAGCTGTACTATATAAGGTAATATAATATATAGTGTAATAGTAATAAACCTTTCCGGGCACCCCAAATCTGCCATCTGAAGTAATTGCCTCACTTTGCTTAATAGTAGCTCCACTGATGGGATTTTAACAGATGAATAAGTAAGTGATTGAGGCTTTTAGTAACAAAACGTCCAAGCATCTGTTGGACTCTTAACAATCTATGGAACCAACTATAACTCACTAGACACAGTTTTTAGGCAACAACTCTCATTACTTTTGTAGCCTCCTTCATTTCAACTGGATAGTTCATGAATTTTGGTTAAATAAAAAGTGAAAAACCAAGGTATTGTATTTGATAGACTGTACGGTCCAAAAGCCAAGAAAATTACTTCTAAGAAGAATGAATATGATGGCATGCTGAAGTTAGCCATAACTGAACAGAGATAGGATGATGTTCTGGATTCTGGAGCATCATCTTGCTACTGCTCTGTTAGAGAAGGTTATAGATCAATTAACAATCCTACGTGAGATGTAAATTCTTCACTAAGTTTCTTCTCAAAGGAGGTAATGAATATTGTTAGCAATTTTATTTCCTCTATGAGAAAGTCTTCAAAAACTGTGCATTTTCCAAAGCCTATTCATAACTGGCAAAATTTGAAATTGGTAGTTTTGCATGAAAAGCAACATTTTCTGCACAGGAAACAGCAGAAGTTGATATTCCTGAGTAGAACATGCTTTCTTCCACAACATTTTTCCATGCAGATTTTGCGCAGAGTAAGTCCCAAACTGCAAAGATTGTCCTCTTCTTCTCATCAGTTTCTTAAGACTTGAAAAAAGTATTTTTTGAACTTTTTAAAAAATATTTTCAACTATTATTTCTACATCTAGGTCCTGCAACTGCTCATTTCAGCATGCCGTTATATTCGTTCCTCTTAGAACTAAATTTCTAAGCTCTGAATTTTTTTTTCTGGATCTTATTTAGCACGGCAGGAGTTGAAATAATGAATTCGCCAACTGACAACAACTTCAACAGTGCCTCTCTCTCCTTCTCTTTCCCTGTATTTTTGCCCCCAGTGGAATATAACAATGCTTGTGCATCTCTGCATGTTCTGATGGACATTTACAAGAACATGTGAAGTTGTTCTAAAACAGGCAATTACAGAACTATGGCTAATATGGAAAAGTTCTGGAGGTTGTATGCTGACACTTCACTGTCTCTCTCTTTAGGCTCCAAGTAGCAGGCAATCAGGGCATCTAGGAAAGAATAAAGGATAACTAGCCCATGGATATCCTAACATTGGGCTGTGTATGAGTCAGAGCACATCTGGCAATGTGGACTCAGTAAATTAATTTGGACATGCACCAGTGGACAGTAATCAACTACTGTGTCAGCCAATAAACAGCAGTGTAATGAAATACCAAAGCTTACATTAAGTTTAATCACACCAAAATTCCATCAGCGTCTGAAATGAACACTGCTGTAGCTTAGAACAAGAACAACCATGCTTCTGCAAAAAGAGCAGTGGATTTCCTTGCTGTATGCAGAAAGATCAATATTCTCAAAGGAGTGTACTATGCTCATCTGTTTAAGCAACCTTTGCATGCCAGTTCTTACCAATTACTACTTTGCATTATGATGATTTCCTCTTTGATTGTTTGACCACACACACTCAGTTACTGGATCACTCTAACCTGCACCTTTTTTTCCCCTCTTCTCTTCTCTCTGCTTCATAAGATGCTGTGTTTGATGATGTATAATTAATTTATAAGTAAACATACTTTACATATTTTTACAAAGAAGAGTAACTTTATTTCATTCTCTATTAGACACTAGGTAGGTAGGTAGTGGGACTGGTTATTGTTCAGCTTCTGTCTTAACAATCTGATTACTCCACTAGAGAAATCTACTGCTAGATTTCCCAGTGATCTAGACAGAAGTAAATCCTTTTGAGCTGAATAGGATTTCCGCCCAGGTAAGCGAGTACAAAACTACAGGCAAATGGAATTCCACTGAAATTGTGTCTAAACTTTTCACATTGTTTTCAATGGGCCACAATTACATAGGGATTATTCCTAAATAAAGACTGAGAATTTTTTTCCAGTTCATCTTTTAATGCAGAGCTGCCTAAATAACACTTACTGAATAACAATGTAAAACAAAAATCAGTTATTCATGCAAACACACACTTCTCTGAATTTTGCAATTCCATTTTCTGATCATTCATGGGAAAGTTTACTTCCAAAAATGTGAATATCAGGGAAAATAACTTAGGAAAGTGAATTTTGACTAGCAAAAAGTGAATAGATTGGGGAAAACTGCAATATTATAAACACTGACATTAAGAAAAATGTACACATACGAATGGGTAATGAAAATGGGTGGAGTGAATTTAAGACTGGAAGATGGCAAGACAATGAAACTGAAGCTATTTCTGTGCTACACTGTTACAGTGCTATTATTCCACTTTCAACATTCTATGGAATTCTGAGGTTTGGAGTTTCCTGAGGCCAAAGAGCTCTCTGGCTGAGAATTCCAAATGGCCCTCCCTAAACTGCAAACCCCAGGATTCCACTGGATGTTGGAAGTGGAATAATAGCACTATAACAGTGTAGTGTGGAAATGGCCCGAGTTATCCATTCCTACTCCTGAGGAGACACAGACAGGATCACCCTGTTAGAACTGTGAACTCCCTAGGGCGTGGAGTCTCAGTGTCCACCTCTCCACCTTGGAAGTTAAAGAGTCATGTACAATGATGGCACTATATCAATAACAAAGGTAATAACCAAATAACAAAAGTAACTGTATACTTTTCTACAGCTCCGCAGAATACTCTTTATTGGTCTATGTCAGTGGTTCTCAACCTGTGGGTCCCCAGATGTTTGTGGACTTCAGCTCCCAGAAGCCCCAGCCACTATGGTCAATGCTCAGGGCTTCTGAGAGCTGAAGTCCACAAACATCTGGGGACCCACAGGTTGAGAACCACTGGTCTATGTGATACTGCATTACATACATACATTATCTTGTGTCTATGAATCAAGCTACATCCTGTTAACAAGGAATTAATTTAGTGCTTAGGGTGGCACAGAGTTACTGAAAATTAGGGAAGATAACTCGTTGACAATCAAACTTCTATGTGAGTACAGAGATGCTAAAACATCTGGAACCTAGGGGTGCAAGGGTATAAAAGCTTAATTACTTTTGTTCTGGGTGGTGGTCTGTTGGACTGATCTTTCAGGCTCTCCAGTTGGGATGCTGACCATTAGCATGAGGAAGGCCAGTAGATCCTGATCTCAAAAGGGTTAGACTCCTGCTTCTCTCACCATGAGAAAACCTGAGAATGGAAGATCTATTTTTCTGTAACTGGTGAGGGACCATTTTAGTTGTGGAGACAGCTAGGGGTTTTTGTTATGTTTCCCTGGCTGGTTATCACTTCCAAGGTATCTTTGGAATGTAATGTGTTTCTGTAACTTTGCAATGTTCTAAACTATGTATGGTTGTGAAAGCTGGACAGTGAAGAAAGCTAAACTATGTATGGTTGTGAAAGCTGGACAGTGAAGAAAATCAACTCTTTTGAAATGTTGTGCTGGAGGAGAGTTCTACAAATACCCTGGACTGCTAAAAGGACAAATAAATGAGTCCTAGAGCAAATCAAGCCTGAACTCTTCTGAGAAGCCAAGAGGACTAAACTGAGACTGTTGTATTTTGGCCACATCATGAGAAGACATGACTCACTAGAAAAGATAATAATGCTTGGTAAGGTGAAGGGCAGTAGAAAAAGAGGAAGACTGCGTTGCAAATGGATAGACTCAATGAAGGAAGATGTATCCCTGAATCTGCAAGAACTGAGCAGGACTATTGATGACTGGGTGCCTTGGAGATTTCTCACTGTTGACTTGATGGCAGTTAACAACAAAGCTATGCTTGGAGAAGGCTATGATACCCAGAAACCTGATATAATCCTTCTTGCATAGAATAAAACTTTCTTAAACTCTCCTTTAAGCCTCAGAGCGTTTTTGGCAACTTAGCACACACACTTCTCCAGGGGGAGGGAAGGTACAAGTGGTTTATACTTTGGGTTACTCATATCTCTGCCTTCCAGTGAGAAAGGTGGAGAAGACAGCATTGGGAAGCATGTGTGTATGTGTGTGTGTGTGTGGGGGCTCCTAAATGGTTAGCCCTCTCTGCCCAAGGGCTTAAGACAGTGGAAAAGCCATGATGATCTGTAAGCAAACAAACAAAAAAAAAAGGGACAATCGACACCCTGAAACAAAGACAAATGTCCTCATTAGTTTTTATAAGATAATGAAACCTCTCCAAGGGCCATGAAAAAGATTTCTCCTTCCACATATTGATCAATAATTACCAGATTGTTCTGTTAAGAGCATCTTTGGATGCAGAAGTGCATTAGAAAGCATTTTATGATTATAAAGCACAATTTTACTGGACTGTAAAAATAAATTTTAAAAATCTTGGAAGGGAGGGAGCCAATAGATACTAGGATTTTCTTTAAAAGGCTCATATTTCTACTGTGACTACTAAAATATGTTTCTGCAGCCCAGAGAAACAAAAGCTGTATCCCAGTCTGGTTAAGCATCCATATATAAAAAAGAAGGTTGCATTCTAAGATAAAGTTGAAAGAACATTAACATATTTCATTTACAATGTTTCCTTGCTACAGTGAAACTTCATTACAAATTACAGTCAAAATTTTATATATATATATATATATATATGAAGACTTTAAGCAGCAAGTGACTGGTTCACTCTGAACGCCAAAAGTAGACTCCACCTGATATGCACCTCTAAGGTCCTTTCTGCACTACACTGTAGTTGTTTGTAGGTGTAGTTGTTTGTTGGATCAGGGCTCTAGGAGACTAGAGTTCAAATCCCTGCTCAGCCATGGACACCTCCACTGGATTACCTCGAGCAACTCATTCTCCATCAACCTCAGAGGAAGGCAACGACAGTCTTCTTGAGCAACTTTAGCCAAAAAAACCCTCCCTGGCATATGAGGTTTAGGGTCACCATAAGCCAGGAAGTGGGAACAAGCAGGGTGTAGTGCTTTGTGCTTTGTACTACAAGTCTGGAGACCAAGGCTTGATTCCCTACTTGGCCACGGAAACCCACTGGGTGACTTTGGGTGATTCACAAACTCTCAGCCCCAGAACAAGCCATGATAGGATCGCCGTAAGTCAGAAGCAACTTGAAGGCATACAAAAACAAAACAAGAAGCAGCAGCAGCAGCAGCAGCCATAAATGACTTGAAAGTACAGAACAATAAGTTCAGGACAAGAGAAACACTGCTTGGATAGATAGATAGATAGATAGATAGATAGATAGATAGATAGATAGATAGATAGATAGATATTTTTAAAAAAGATGTCCCTGAGAATTACAGCAACAAATTCTACAACTTGCCATTACATTTTCCCCCTCTAAAAGAGCCCTAAGAATGAAAGACATAGAGAGAGAGAGAGAGAGAGAGAGAGAGAGAAGGAATGAGTTGTTATATCCTCGCGCCAATCTATATTAACAGACCAGAGGAGAATTAAAGCAATGGTGCTATCATGACCCACACACTTTTAGAATAACACAAATATATTTTGGCATAGTTTTGCTGGAACTCACAGTTGACCAGCTGATTGTGTACTGAATGCCAAATCTTTCAGCTCGTCCATTGTACAACAACTGATTAACTTCACACCCACCAAATCAAAAGTGGGAAGAAGTTGTGGCTGTTCTTGTGGAATGACAGTACACAGTATTGATCATGCTCCATGAAATATCTCTAAGAAAACTGACCCAATTGCACCACTACTGTTACACTAACATAGTGATCCTAAAGTATTTTAGCTTACAGCATCAATGGTGCATGGAAAAGACTGGCAACAGAAGATGGATCTTTGTGATGATGTAAATGTACAGAAGCTGTGCATTGGCTTGTAGCACACTGTAACATTTTGCTGGACTTGTCAGTATATTTACCGCTTCACTATTTGGTAAAGCTAGCATTTGGTTCATCATAAGATTTGATGGAGACCTTAACACAGCATTGCCCTGCGTAAAGCTAATTGTCAAGTCAGAGTTTGCAAAGACAGAAGCAAATGAGATATCATTATCTCTAGCTTTTGCTTGGAATGAGCTACAAGGTCAAAGTCATCTGGAAAGTGCAGTGCTTTGATAAGAGCTGCCAATTGCTCTTTTGCCTCATAAATACACACAAAGAAAAAGAGAAAGAAACAAAGAAAGAGGGAAGGAAATTATGTTTGCATGAGCATAACCTCAACTTTTATTTTTTCCCCCAATGGCATTTCATCACTTCAGTATATAATATGGAAAATGATTAAGTACAGAACAAGAAAGGCAGTTAGCACCTTGTTGTTTAAAGGAGAAGAGTTACAGACTAACCTTTGCCCTGGTAGGGATGTAAATCCCTAAGGATGTATGTAAGGATGAAAAATTATGGTGGTTTTCTCCCTATTGCATCAAAAAGGAAATATTCATCCATGCTATTGTTTCTGTATTTGAATGTCTTGAAACACAGTGGAGTAATTCTTCCTCATAGAAAAGCACATTTTTGTGCAACCCTGCCCAGCCCCCCTGTTTGCTCTACGAGGGGAAAAAAAGGTTTTTTTTCTTTTTCTTTTTGCTTTTCCTCCTTTTTGTACAAAAAAACCTTCCATGTTTTTTTCCACAACACTTCTAAGTGTTCAAATACCGGGAGAAAACTGTCCAAAATTCCCTCTGGCTTGCTATTTTTCTCTCTCAGGGTTTCCCAACTGTTGAGTAACCTGTTTTTAGACCGGGTAATAAACACTTGTGAACATTCTTTCCATCCCTGGCATGCCAGTTTTTGGGTGGATGAAATTATAGGAAGGACTATTGAAAGATCTCCCCGTCACCTTTACCTGTTCTGTGGCAGGTACAGCTGGACATGGGAGGATCGTTTCAGTGGTACCTAACCTTGGAAAAATTTGCCACCAGCCCAATGAAAGGGGGTTTGTTTATTGAATTGTTGACTGGCTAGCCATGATAAGATTCAAATATAAAATCACATAAACTTTCTACACAAAAACAAGTTGAAAACAATTAAAAACAGACTTGAAAAAAAGAAAAGAAACAATGCCCCACTTCAATTAGAAACCAGTGGGATGACCTAATGCTTTCCAATAAGTGTATGCGCTTGCTAGATCGACTTCCTGTAAGGAAGATATTTATGATTATATGAATTTGTATTTAGATTACTAACAAACATCATCTGTAGAAAGGACGTTGATGCTTTATTGTGCAAGAAGCATTGAATGCTAAGCTGAGCCATATACTTGCTGCTCTTGTTGAAGTTCAGTGAATTGTCTTCTTATAGATGGCAGGTAATGTGGGCATCAAAGGATGGTCAGGAAGGTCTTTAGAAGCTTTAGCCCACCAAAGGTGGTGAGCGGTGGTGATATGGAGGATCTCAATGACCTTTCCAGCTCATCTTTACTACAAGCAGGCAATGAAATCAGGTTTTATGATTCAACACTTTGACCTAGGGTTCTGTTGCCTACCACAAGGGCAAGAGCCCTTACAGCTGTTGTTGGACTGCGTCTCCCATCTTTTTCCACTAGGGCTGCTGGGAGTTGCAGTTCCATACCACTGATGCAGGGCCCATTCACACTACAGAATTATAGTGCAAATATTCTATTTTAACTGCCACGGTTCTGTCCTCCGGAAGCCTGGGATCGGTGGTTGAGGGGAGAACCCTTAGAATTCTCCAGCGGCTCAGTAAACTATAATCCTCGGGATGGGACCCAGGTCACAAGTTACATACGTGTCTGTTGGAAGCTTTCAGTTGCCTTCCATAGGGACTGGTTGCCTTTGTACATTTTCTCCTCATTGTAGATTATGACTCTTGTAAGTTAATGAAGTTTTGACCCTTTACCCAAGAATACTGTCTCATATCTCCTTTCAGGCAGGAGGTAGGAGGCAGAGGCAGACTATGAAAGAAAGACAGAGTGGAAATTCTCTCATCCCTATGAACACAAGGATTTGGGACCTCTTTCGAAAAAGGTTAGAGAAAAGGAAAGGAACCACAGCTGCTATTCAAAGGAATCAAAGTCAGTTTTAAGAGCTGTTTTCCGCTCAATTGGCTCATCTTGTTCCTCAAATATCTGCTTTTAACTTGCTACAAGAGGCAATCACTATAAGAAATACATTTTCTGACATGTTATCCTTCCTCTTTTGTAGGTCAGGAAAAGAAATCTGTGAGATGTTCTTTTTGCTTTGATACTTCCCTTTTCTGTCTTACACCCACACACACACCCACACACACACGCACACGCATACAAACCTCTGCACCTCTACCGGAAAACTTGAGATAACTTTAACAAGGCAAAGCCTTTACAATTTAACTAAAGATGTGTATTTTTATAAGAAATGTAATGTGATTCTGACGTACCTCTATAAAATGGTGGAGTAGCTATCTAAAGGAAGCCAAAGTCGCTAAATTGGACCATTTTCAAGCACTGCTGTCTCTTTTTTTTCTATGTCTGTATTAATGAAAGCCAAATATTCTGAGACAGGAGTGTGCCCTTTCCAGTCAAATATTTGTCTCTTAAATTCTATGTACGTATTAGACCCAGACTGTTTCATGCTCCCAAAGTGTGAAGGAAGTTCCAGGATAAGCTGTACGGGGGTCAAATTTCTTTTGAGGGGAGAGCAATTATTTAGGCATTTCTCTGTCAAACTTGTATCACTCTTTTGCAGGAAATGCTGTGCGAGGTAACAAACATCAGCAAGACTAGTAAATTAAAATTAAAGACAAAACACCAATAAAATATAAAGTGCAACCACAGAAATAAGCTGGGTAAAACTTCAGTTGGATCAGTCCAAGCAATCCGTTAAAACCAATTGCAAGTTTGCTTATGGGCCAAAGGAAGGCTTGCCTAAATCCAAACTGATTTGCCTCTCTTGGCAGGGTGTTCCAGTACCTAGCAGCAGTACCTAAAAGGCCCTTGGGTAGTTTTGAAGTATCTCTTCTTAATTATACAAAGAGAGATGGTGCTCAGTCTTGGGAGTTACAGTTTCTCAGGGTATTAGCCCTTTTTGGGAAATTCTATGAAAGCTAAAACTGTTAGGAATCAACCTTCTTTTAGCAGAGTAGTAGCAAAAGCATGCCCAAATTTCCAAGTGGCTTCTCTGAACAAGAGAACAAGGCAGGCAGTTTCAGGTTGCAAACTTGGAAAAGTTTATTAATGGCTTTTACATTTATATATACATTGGGGAACCTACATCCTAACTTCTGCACTACAGTGTTAAACTGCTGCTATTCCACTTTCAACGCCCTGTGAAATTCTGGGGTTTGTAGTTTACTGAGACCAAAGAGCTCTTTGGTTGAGAATTCGAAGTGCCCTTCCCTAAACTACAAACCCCAGAATTCCATAGGAGGTTGATAGTGGAATAGCAGCACTTTAACACTGTAGTGCGGAAATGGTGTCACTAATGAATAGATTAGGTAAGTTAGTAGTTTTGTTCTTAACTCACCATCTTCTCGATGGAGGCCATTTCCACACTAGATTGTTATAGCGCTATTATTCCACTTTCAACATCCTATGGAATCCGGGGATTTGCAGTTTAGGGAGGGGCCGGCCGTTTGCAAACCCCAGGATTCCATAGGATGTTGAAAGTGGAATAATAGCACTATAACAGTCTAGTGCGGAAATAGCCAGTCTAGTGCAGAAATAGCCAACATCTCAGGCAGAATCTAGGCTTGTGACTCTAACATTGTCACTGTTTTTGTCCTGTATAATAATCCACTTCCAACCTCCTATGGAATCCTGGTGTTAGCAGTTTAGGGAGGGCCTCAAAGGGGGCCCTCTCTAAACTACAAACCCCAGGATTCCATAGGAGGTTGGAAGTATCAAAATAGCACTGTAACACTCTAGTGTGGAAATGGCCTGGGTTGAAAGCTATGCCGGGATCAGCATACAGAGTGAACTTATAGAATGAAGTACTCTTACCAAAGCACAGAGCAAATCCACCGCTTCCAGAATTAGTTCCTGGTGGCCGATTCGGGTGACTCCCAACTCTTCAAGCTCCTGATGAGTGATGTGTAACAGCTGCTCTCCATTGATCTTTTCTCTCTCAAAGTTTTTAATGTATTGTTGCAGGCAGTCATCAAGGCCTAGTTTAAAACAGCAACAACAGACGGGCATGGTTAGAAATACGATAAAAGAACGATACTTCGTCGGCTCGTTGTGGCTTCAGCTCTCTTTGAAACTGGGAGACTTTCATCTTGCTGAAATATGATGGAATTTATCATTTGAGGAAAGTAGGTGCATTATTTAAGGAAAGTATCCAGAGATCTGAAGTGTTTTAATACTGCAACTAGCTTAATTCTATTTTAATGTTCGCTTTTTGGAGGTTTTTAACTGTACTGCTCTTTTAAACAGCAGGCTGCCTTGAGTCTCAGTTTTGGGAGGAAGGCAGGATAGTACTAATAATAATGATTATTGTTAGCAAATATCAATTTCATTATTACACTTTGTGGAATACTATGTGTATTTTATAGCACAGCCACTTGAAGTTAAACGCAACAATCCAAATTGCTGCAACCATTCTGTCTTCTTCCTTTAACGGTAATAATTTTAAGACTGGGAGGTCACAGCTAGTGTTGCCTTCCCAGTGCATGAACATATATCAGATTGTTAGGTAAAATAAGGGACAGGGCTCCTGTGCCTTTAATGGTGGTACAGAAGAGGAGATTTCAGCAGGGATTGCTTGCATGACAAGCAAGACCTATTCACAGTCCTTCTCCTATACAATTAAAAAAAGTATAAGTGCTCTGTCCCTTGTTTCATCTGGCATCCCCAACATGTTGTAAAATGCTTGCTTGCTCATTCATTCATTCATTCATTCATTCATTCATTCATTCCTCTAAGATACTTATATGAAACCTCCCAGCCCACAAGAGCTCCTGGGGCGATGACCAATAAAAGCCACACAAATATAAAACATTTTTAAAACACATCAAAATACTCCTTAAAATTAGTACAAAAACAATCCTAAAATATAATTTTAAAACAGAGCAGTTGCAAATATTAACAGCTATGCAGGATAGCATTGTTTTGACTGCCTGCCGGGGGCTTAAATGAGATGGAGCAAGGCTGACTTATTTGGGTAGGGAGCTCCACAATGAAGGTGCTGCTACAAAGAGGACCCTCCTGTGCGGGCACTGTCATTGCTATGTGCCTTCAAGATGTTTCTGACTTACAGTGACCCTAAAATGAACCCATCACAGGGCTTTCTGGGGCTGAGAATGTATGGTGCACCCAAGGTCACCCAGTAGGTTTCTGTGGCTGATCGGGGAATTGAACCCTGATCTCTAGGACTGTAGTCCAGTGCTCAAACCACTATATTCAGCCTCCTCTGAATATCTCAGATTGCAGGCAGGTTTATACAGGAGGAGGAGGTCTTTCAGATATCCTAGTCCAAAGCCATTTAGAGCTTTGTAAGTCAGAAGGTACATATCAATGTCAAGGTGGCGGCTAAGCAGACACAGAGGTAGAAGCTGGATTTGTATGGCTTTAGTGGTAATAAATCAAAGAGGTTACTTCACCAAATGTCAGCGTAAACAAACAGCAAAGTTCCAGGAGTGGCAACCGCAAAACAGCGAGGTCAGACTGGAACCAAGAGCTCCCGACGCGGAATGCAGTTTCCCGGTTGGTAGACGGTTGTTGCCCCATGCCCAACCCCAACAGTGTCTGACTCAAATACTCAGTTTTAGCCCAGCTGAGGCCGGTCAAATGTCCGTTGGCCCAGCTCACCACTGGAGCCTCTCAAGAGTTCAGAGCCGATTCATCAAGCGCTTCTCCCGCAGTTGTTGAGACCTCCGGACCACCCCCTTCTTTAGTCGCCTCTGGAGGAACGTGGGGCGAGGGTCTGCTGCAAACTCCAGACTGGGGTCAGAATCCCCGGCCTCTGCCTCTGGAGCACAAAAGTCTGCTGCAGGTGCCGGCCCGGGCTCTGCGCCAGGGACAGCTGTGGAGTCACAGGCAGACTCCTCCCTAGGGTCTGAAGGAGACCCCCCTCCAGAAGGCCCCTCCCAGGGACCACCCCAGGCTTGGAGTCCAAGTCCGAATCAGGAGCGAGATCAGCCTGGCTCATAACAGTACACAAGCAACTGTCTCATGACTCTCATTATGCATGTCCTTGCAGCTGGAAAAAAAATGCTATTAAACTTTTCATGAGACAAAGAAGAAAGTGGACCTACATCAAGAATTTGCAATCAGTGGTCCTATCTAGGTAGGATTTTAGGAGAGACTTCCAGAGTCCCACACAGCAAAATGAGCAGGAGGGTCTCCAAAACACAGCTGAGCTGTATTACTACATTTTGAAGTAAGTGAAATAATAGACATTACCATGTAAAGACTCCTGCTCCACACAACTATTGGAAATAAGGAATACACCTGATTTCCTGAAGAGGAGGTGGACACAGAAAACCGTTGGCCAAGATTCTGGAGCAGTTGTGGAGAGCATAGTCTTCACGTGCACAGACTTACGCCCACTCCTTTGGGGCCACTAATGCAAGCCATTCAATGGCCAGGAGAGAGAGGTCATCAAACAGCAGGGACTGCATCCATCACAGGCTTCCATTCTCTAGAGAAAGGAGTACAAACCCAGCCCCTCTAAGCCTCATTTCTTTTCTCTCCTTGGAGAACTCCAACCTGGGACAGGACACAGCCCCTGATGATTCATTACCTCTTCCCCCCTTTCACAGCTACCTGAGCAGCTACAGCAGTGTCCCCAAGAGGTTTCAGAGGCTACTGGCAGGAAGACACAAAACTGCACAAGAGGAGTGTTACAGTCCACATGCTTAATCCAGAAGACGCTATCCCCTTGTGTCCCACCCACAACGGGACATATATGTGCCTAACCTGAACTTACACACATGTATGTCAGCAACAGGATTCCAACAATTAAGCCCAAAATCTTAAAGAAAAGAATTGTTGTTGCTGTGTGCCTTCAAATTATTTCCAACTTATGGTGACCCTAAGGTGGGCACATCACAGGGGTTTCTCGGGCTGAGAGTGTGTGATGTGCCCAAGTGGGTTTTCATAGCTGAGCAGGAAATCGAACCCTGGTCTCCACGGTCATGCTCCAACACTACATCATCCTGGTCTCAACAAATGAATGTATATGTAAAATCTCAGGTGGGAAAGTTCCGGAGTGTGAACCTAGATGTTTTCAGGGAGTTGTAGTCCCCCCCAAGGGAACTTTTCAAAGCTTCAGTATCACTCTACAATATCATAACTTTTTTTTTCCTTTTGGATTTGTATGCCTATCTGTTGCTGATATTGTATGGAACAGTAGATTGGACAGTGTTTTGAATAAACACAATGAAGATTCCTGTTCAGGTCCCATTTCAGCCATAAAGAGTCTCTCTCTCTGATTATTCTATTTCACAGAGTATACAATATATGAGAGAGGTATATACCCTACTCAGCAAGCCTCCTTGAAGGATGGATGAAGCAAAAACATTCTAAATAATACTAAATTTTTGTCCACCATCTGACAAGATTAGCGTCCAGACTTTTGCTTCAGAAACAATTTGATTTATTTTACTGTCTTTCTCTTTGGGGATATGGGCAGTGAGGACGGAGGAAAAACATCATTCCTGGGATTGATTTTGCTACCACTGATGGGATTAAAACAGCCATTCAAGTTAGTACCTTTTTAATCTGCAAAAGAAAAAGTGATCTGGCAAGGAGAAATTAAGTGGAATAAGGTTTTATGGGAGAGTGGATCCTATAGGAAAGGTTGCCTGGCCTCCAAGGTGAGCTGAGGTCACCAAATGCTGAAAGGGGAACATAGGAAATACTGCAAACCACATAAACTATGTCCTAGCAAGGCAGACATAAGCCTTAATGGAAGGCTAGTGGCCTCTTGGGGCCAGGAATGGGGGTTGATTCAACTTTCAGTTCATTTTGTTTGCCTAGGGCTGTAAATCAGAGGGATTATTGGCCACAATAATATAAACTCTAACTACTCCTGTCTTCCTTGGTGAATCACTCTCCTTAATTTAGTTTCCCTCCCTACAACTCTTCCCCCTTCATGGGAATGCCTCATAAAAAATTGGTTAAATGCACTTTTGGACCAGTTCTGCCAGGTAGTGGCAGAGGGCCTATGAGCAGACAGGTGTGGCCTGCAGAAAGTAACCATCAGGGGCTATTTTGAACTTCCATGTCTTTTTCACACTGTGCAATGGTAGTGCTATGATTCTACTTTAAGTGACATGGAAATATCCTAAGGGATCTTGAGATCTGCAGTTTCTACAAGGTTGTTTAGAATTTTC
Organism: Iguana delicatissima; assembly: GCA_948472985.1. Classification (NCBI taxonomy): domain Eukaryota; kingdom Metazoa; phylum Chordata; class Lepidosauria; order Squamata; family Iguanidae; genus Iguana; species Iguana delicatissima. The sequence continues at coordinate 1,431,299 of CAOKZL010000010.1, forward strand.
ATCCAGCAAGTTCTACTATCCCAACAAACTGCAAATCCTAGGATTCTGCTGAAGTGGAATCATAGAGCTATTATTGAGTAGTATGAAGGTACCCTGGAGATGATGCCAAATTAGGTTCTCCAGGGCAATGTGGGAAATTTAAGAGGACAGCCTCCCTCCTTAGATCATAGCCAGGCACGTGGCGATCTCAGTGTGTAAGGAACATATACCCCATCTGGCATTTCAACATATTAGCCAGCATTTCTCAGTGACATACAAATACATAAGTTGTATTATGCATGGGCAGTGTTTTTATTAGTCATTGTACAACAGGCATGTCCAGTTAGTGGGAATGGAGGTGGAGGTCTATAAGTGGAATATGTGCCAACGCACATTAGAGGGGCTGTACCCAATTTGCAATGGGCATCTATTCAGCCTGTAAAGAGGTCTGAGGTCCAACAGAGATCATGAATGCACAACATGTACAAATGTGCTTACACTGCACATTGCAGTTATGCAATCAGGTGTCAGCCATGTACATTTAGCAGTGATCCAAATAGACTGTAATACAGTGGTTTCCAGTATAAGGACTCCCTGAAGCAGGAGGAGTACAACCCCACCACCAACTATTTTCACTATGCTGCCGCAATGTGGCATCGCAACCTTTGCAATCTTGAAGACACCAAGATTTCTCTGACCTTGGAATTTAAGCAGGGTAGGATGTGGTGGATGCCTGGATTGAGTACCACCACAGAAAATCAATAATCTCCAAATAGGACTAGGATAGAATCCTGCAGAAATCCTAAAGAATTGCTGCTGGGCAGAATGGACAGTAGTGGATGGAAGAATTATGTGACTCAGTATAAGGCAGGATCTTATGTTTCTATTACACAAACTCACTGGAAGAGAACCCAACTGATGAGAACAATGGAGATTGGGTACCTCTGGCTGGTACCATGTTGAAGATCCTTCAAGCCTAGAGTTAACCCCGTTGATTGCTAATATTGTTATTCTTTAGGGTGTAGCTTCCTTCATCACAGGTAAGACTGAATTTTCCTGGTAGTGTGTACATACACATAAATACATTCATATGAACATCACAAACACAGTGCACAATCTCCCATTTCAGATGCTGAAGCTACAGATGAATGCCTGAGATCTTGAGTTAACTACTTAGTTAATCTAAGGCCCTTTCTGCACGAGGCAGTTAAAACGGGCCAAGGTGTCCTGGCGTGGAGGTCATCCGCACCTTGGATCGGACTAGGTGCAGACTATTTAACTTAGTTCCGCACCTCAGTCCGATCCAACTCGCCTGCAAGTGGTCCTCCCCCGTGCTAAGTAAAGACCGGAAAAATCAGGTCTTTACATTTTCTGGAACGCGCCATTGCATTCCTACTTACCTGTGCAGATGTGCAGGCTCGCACCAATGAAAGCCTGCGTTCAGAGGAGGGCGGCCTGTGGGCGTGGCCAGCATCAGTGGTTGGTCCACTCCCACGAAGCCACCGGAAACCGCCATTTTGAGCCTGAGCAGTGCAGATCTCCAGACCTCACACTGCTCCGGTTTGCCCCGCACTAATGAAGGAGCCCTGCGGAAGGGCTCAAGGGAACGTCTGCATTACTTCAGACCCAAGAAGAGCCGGTAAGTAACGGCATGGAGCGATTCACTCGCCTCGTGCAGAAAGGGCCAATGTGCTAAGTTTTAGTAGCAATTGGTTTCTATTTATTCTGAAAATGGCCTTTGCAAGATAACATCCAGAAGTGTGCTCTAAACAGAAATAAATATGCTCTGGTCAAAGTCCTTACTTTTATCGTGCCTGTAACATACCCTCCAACTGTCCCAGTTTGCAAGGCACAGTTCCAATTAATCCCCTGTTGTCCCGGTTTTTCAGCTGATTTTAAATTATCCCAGTTTCTCCTTTTCCCACTTTCTTCCTTTGTCCTCAGCTTACTTCAATTGCTCCAAACTGAGTTCAAAGTGGCAAAAGTAGTTTGTTCTCCATTAACTCAGGAGGGAGGGAGAGAGAATCTTACCCTTCCCAGATGATTCAGGCAAAAGCAAACTGCTTGTGTGTTCCACTAGTTTGTGTGTTCTTCTTTGTGAATGACTTTTGCCACCTTGACCACACTCTGATGTTGCCTGGCCCCATGTGTCCTGCTTTTTATCTGTGACATGTTAGAAGGTATGCTGTAAATATAAACTTTTATTTTCCAAACTCCTGTGGCATTGTTGCTTTTGATGTTTTAGCTTCTCAGTTTGTTTCACAAGATGTTCTGTTGTGCCTGAGCAACATGGAAAGGAACAGGGATTTTGCTGCACCAGCCAAGGACTTTCACAGCCACGTTTCATCTTGATAATTACTGCTTATCTAATACAGCCTGAGCATTATAGTCATCACATTCCTTGCTTTATGGAAGAAAATAAATTCAGGATGCCATCACAATAATCTCTTACTATTTTCTTCCATTACAGAAAATTAGTAGAGGCGTGAAAAGGAAGGAGGAAAACATTTGCTGATAATCTACCCCCCTGCACACACGCGCGCGTGCACACACACACACACACACACAGAGTCTCTTTCTCCACAATATATTTATGTAGTGATCTGTTTACAAATCCACAAGGGCAAGAATCAAAGTTGACAGATTTCATGCACTCCCACTGTCCCTACATATTTCCAAGCCAGCTCCCATTTAGTGGTCCTGATCTCTAATCTGTCTCTACTTGTACTTGTTAAAATTGTAGTACCGTGTGTTACTAGGAACTGTCATTCTTCATGGCTTGGCAGCCCCGTCTGACTCTAGTCTGTGGCATGTTATTCTCTGATTGGGTGGTTATTTTTTAAATATGATTTTGCACATTTCACATTGAAGGTGCACCAATACGTAATTTAAGGCCTTTTGTACAGTATGAGGCACTCTAAAAGATGTGTGTCCTCCTCCTTCCTGGGGTGAAGAGAAGCAGGGTCTGAGCACAGATGCAGGATTACAAGCACCTAAGTGAGAAAACAATTGTTGGAATCCTGCATCACTTTCTACTTTACATAACTTTACATACACTTAGCTAAGTAGCAGAAACACTAAGAAACCCTGTTAGTGAATTGTAAAGATGAACAGTGGGACCGTGGCAAGAGTGCCCAATGTGAAATGGGAGAGGTGTACAATGGGACAGATGCACATTGATGCTTAATGCCTAGCGGCCCTCTTGCGCATTGTTTCATTATGCGTCATTCATTTTGCCGACTCTGCTACGTAATCTTAGACCAGCCCTCAACTGGATACGAATGCTACAAAGCTGCCCAATTTTAATTCCCATGTACACAAGTCCCTTTACGAAGATGAAAGTCCCCAACAGGATTCCACTTAATTTGTTTATCAGAATCCTAATAGGATACAAGCTGGTCTGAGTCTTCCCAGAGAAGTGGTTTTATTTTGGGGGCCTAGGAACAATCAGATTCTAAACCTATAAACAGACTGTAGTTTGTCTAGCCTATCAAAGTTACATTCTTCTCCAGATGTTAAAGTTAATGTATATTTTCATTAACTTTAATGAAGCAGCAGAAGGAGCTCATAATGATGTTTTTCTTTGTATCCTTTGGAATTCCAAATTCCTAAATTTCAACCATTGACCTGCAATGCTGGCATGAAAATCACCATCTCCACAAATCCCTCCTGCAGAAAAACAGATGACACGTAGTAGATTTGAAAGCAACAGAAAAGAAAAGAGTTTTTCTCTTCTTCCTCTAAAGACCACTATGTTTGTATTAAAAAAAAAATTCAAAAGGAATTTTCCCCCAGGTTCCCTTCCATGCACTTGTCTTGCTCTGGGATGAACCAAACAGGCATGCCACACTCTGATAAGGAAATTTCTCTGTAGCTGGTTGATTTGAGCAAGCCTTTATGCCAGGTACATCTATTATGGAAAAGCAAATTTGGTGAGTTTTATGACTCAGGTTGCTCTTTCACAGCTCCCTGGGGTATGTTTTCTGGAAGGCATTCGCTTAATGGCTCAAACAGTATGGCAGCTGACAATGGAAGGCACAGAAACAGTCACTGATGAAGAACCTGGCTGACTGGGAATGTGACAGCGCACAGCACATGACAATAGGAAACAAGGCTGAGCTGTTCTCAGCATGGGCCTCATGCGGAATGGCAAACACTGTGGCTTGCATTCTCATTAGTCTGGCCACTGTTGGTCAGGGAGATGTTGAACAATCAAAGATGAAGAAAGAAAATACTTTTGTGCTGTGTTCAGCCATGGTTAGCACAGGACTTTTTGCTTCACTGCTGGTGGTAGAATGCCATCCTCCATGTTACCTTATGGCAGCAGACTTGCTCAGGGCAAGCACATGGAATATAGAAGGAGCCCCTCCTATAGAAAGGAACAGTCAAGGGGCTGCCAATGCTGCCCTTTTCTCACCACCATTCTCTGCCACCAATCCAGAAAAGTTACTTTCTTGGTCTTCACCTCCCAGGATCTCCCACCACCATCCTTAGCTACTATTCTTTCCCCTGGATTTTATTTTACTTTCAAAGAAAAATACAACATTTATTCTAAAGCTATAACTACTAGTAGCTAGTCCATTTTAATTGCTATGTAAGACCCAGCAAGGTGTAATGGTTGAGCATCGCTCTGTGACCCTGTAGACCAGAGTTCAGTTCCTTGCTCAGCCATGGAAATCCACTGGGTGACCTTGGGTGTATCACACACTCTCAGCCCCAGAAAACCACATGATAAGCTTGCCCCAGGGTTGTCATAAGTCAAAAATGACTTGAAGGCACGCAACAACAACAACGTTTCCTCTGTCCCACTACCCTTTCCCAATAACTGACTACCTAGATAGTCAATGATGGCCCCGCTGATTTTTTAAATACTGTTAGATCTTTCCTAGAATTAAATGTTCTTTTACAGAATGTAAGAATCTTGTTGGTGACATAAGTGTGTGTCATCCTGGGTTATCCATCCATATCTCCGTCTCTGAACATGCAGAGAAGGTATTCAGTTCTTTCTCTCACAATATTATCCTGCCAATCCTGAGAGTTTCCATGCACCGAGAGCATACTGCCACGGCCATTTTACTGGACAGGGAGGGATATCGGACGGTGTCAGGACTGCATTTAGCTGTGGTTCTGCAGCCAGGAGAAGGCAAATGACCTCACCTCCCTGGATCGTCAACCATTTCCTGATGGTCTGGGAGAATAATGTTTTGCTTTCCCAGTTGTAGGCCTACAACCAATTTTTTTTTTAATTTTATTAAAACATTAAAACATAAAACAAGAAACAATACATATATATCTATATCAGTTGGTTTTCAAAAGATAGGAAGATCTCTAATAGAGCTTTAAATATAAACAATAAAACATAATACTCTTATAGTATATCATGCTATACTCTCAATATATACATAGTATATATACTATTTATCTTAGCATTCTTAGGATCCGCCCACCCACTTCTTGCTTCTTCATTCCAATTCCCTTCATTCTTCTTCCTCACTAACTTCCTGACTAGTTGGCCTTGTATAATACATAGGATATATACCAGAGGATCTGTTCTCTTATTTATTTACATCAGGACTGTACTGATACATCCTTATATAACATTCAACTTTATCTTTATACAAAATGCCAATATCTTTATTTTTATCCATATCTAATATACTTAAGATAGACATTAAGGTGTGCTTCCTTTCTTTTTTCTTTCATCATATCTTTCCTCAATCCAAAAAGCTTGCTACCATCAAATCTCCCCATTTGTTTTCAAAAAATTGAATAAGAGGGTCCCATTTTTTAATAAACTTCTCAAGAGAGATTCCTCTTATTAATGTTGTCATCTTTGTTTCTTCATCAGTTTGTGATTTTTTTCAAAGTCCAAATGAAAATTTATATTCACCTATATATATATTTCTCCTAACACACATGTTTGACAGCAATTTTCCTGAACGTAACACATTTCTATTAGTCTCATTGACACTCACATTTATGTGAACTTCACCCTAATACCTGCATTTTTATGCGGATTTCAATTGAAAAACTGCATTACAGTTAGAAAATGTGAATACCGAAAGATAACTTTGTTTTAGTTTACATTAGTTAAGAATGTGTGAATTGGACAGGTTTGCATGAAACTGTATAACTGAAGGGATTGCTTACTCAGTCTCACATGTGTGTGGGTGGAAGAAGCTATGCTAAGAGGATGCTGAACATGTGGAAGGCTTGTGACTTAATGGTGGAACATACGTTTTGGATGGAAAAGGTCTCGGGTTCAATCCTTGCAGAGGTATAGTTGGGGGGCACAATGAGGGCATTCCCCCCAAGAATCCTACCCCTCAATTCAATTTTCCTTCATTCCCCAAATTTCTAGCACTGCAGAGAGTGAGACCCTGAAAATTGTTTACGCCTAGAACTCTTCCGTTTGCTATGTTGGCATTCCTTTGGTAGTTTTGTCTGAGCCTCTTCTTCGAATTCCTAAACTGGGGGTGTGATGCTAGATCAGCTACTTAGATATGTTACTATTCTTAGGCACATAGCTACGTAGCATTTTGTAGCCCAACCTCTGTAATCTGGACTTACCAGGCAGCAGCCACTGTGAACCATTTGTTCTCCTGTCGATTCAGATTCAACAGACTGATGTTTCCACCCCTCTGCTGCAAGCAATCTCTGGTGTAACAGTCAGAATCAAGATCCTTGTCATAATTCCCCCTTGCATCAAAGATCACTAGCAGGAGGGAGGTAGAAAGATCAGTCTTCTGTGTTTCTATTGAAAGGAGGACAGACCTCTGTTGCTCACAGCAGCTGCTGAGTGGTATGTCTGGGCTGGGGGACCCTCATAATCCCTGTATATCCCCTGCACTATTGAATATAGAGGGAGTGTGAATACAAACCAGTCATGAATGCATAACTCTAGGTTTACCTGTTCATAACTGCAGTCATGAATTCTAGTCTGTATTTCTAAATGCTCAACCGAAGCTTTAAATTACTGCAATGCTATGTTTCAAAATTGAAGGAGTATTTCATTGAAGGGTTTTTATTTGGGAGAGGTGATGCCCTCCTCCTCCACTTCTCCTTGTAGCTGTACCTGTGAAACCTTAGCATCTTCAAGGATGCTTATCTGAAACCCTGGATGCTGTTGGCTCGTGATCAAACTGGACAATACCAGGCGGAACAATAGCTGACTCTCTGCATAATAGTCTTCTGAGTATGAAGTGAACAGAAAAATTTAATTTGCTGAATTTATTCTGGCCTTGCCAGAATAAGGCAAAAGGTCCTTGGTTCCATCTCTGGCATATCCAGTTAAACTTAGGATGACTTGGAATACTGTGTCCAGTTCTGGGCACCTCATTTCAAGAAGGATATTGACAAGCTGGAATGCATCCACAAGATGGTGACCAAAATGGTGAAGGGAAGCCATGAAACCCTATGAGGAGCATCTTAGGGAGCTGGATATGTATAGTCTGCAGAAGAGAAGGTGAAGAGGGGACATGATAGCCATGTTTAAATATTTGAAAGAATGTCATATCAAAGAGGGAAGGGGCTTGTTTTCCACTGCTCCAGAAACTAAGACAAGGAACAATAGATTTAAACTACAGGAAAAGAGATTCCACCTGAAACTCAGGAAGAACTTCCTGATGGTCAGAGCTGTCCAGCAGTGGAATATGCTGCCTTGGAGTGTGGTGAAGTCTCCTTCCTTGGAGGTTTTTAAGCAGGTGCTGAATGGCCATCTTTTGGGAGTGCTTTGATGTGGGTTCCTGCATGGCAGGGGGTTGGTTTGAATGGCCTTTATGGTCTCTTCCAGCTCTATGATTCTATGATTCTATGACTTGACTGAAAGCTAGGAGGACTGGTGCTAGTGAAAGGAGGAAGTACTGAACTAGAGGGACTACCAGTGATTTGATTCAATAGGAAGAGAGTTCCTGCATTCCTTCTTTGCAATCTTCTGCCATTTAGAGGGCTGTTTTCTCAAAGGAAAGGAAAGCATGTTTTCTGAACACCTCATTCAAAGCAAATTCCAGTTTTCAAACTTCAGCACTTTCTGTGTTTTGATTACAGAGAGCCAGGATAGGTTTTCTCCACAGTCTCAAAAATCATTAATAGCTAACAGGATTTTTTGCAAAAGGTACTGAAAGAGCAAACAGAGAAAGTTCTAGCCTAAAAGAAGAAAGGCTTGAAAGGCTGAGTGTGTGGAAATGGAAGATGTTGAGGCAAAGTGCTCTTGAGCGGCCATTATCGATATGCCTGCTTTCAAATAGAATCAGGTGTACGAAATATATTTTATAACCTCTCACAAAAGGGGTGTAGCTTTCGAAATCCTGCTCTCTTCTTCAAATATGTTTGCGTAGGAGAGAGCCTCTCCCTATCTCAGATCCTCCCTCAACCTTTCTCATTTTTTAAATCAAGGACACAAGAAAAGTAATGTTGGATCAGGCTAAAGGCACATAGAGTTTAGCATTCTGTCCCCACGGTAGCCAACCCCATATCTTAGGGGAGCCAATAAACAGAACTTGAACCACACTGCCATTAACTTTCTTAGGCCCTTTTCACACCTTATCTCGTCACGGCAGTGGGGAGCGGCGCTCGCGCGAGCAACCACTCACACAAGCCACTCACGACAGCCCTTCTGCCTTCTGCATCGGCTTCCTGGTAGCGCGACCGTCACACTAGCGCCCCTCCCCTCCCTTCCGCAGCGCAGTCTGGGATCTGTAGGCTGCGCTGGGGGACGGAAGCACGACCGGCCCAGCTTGCCGAAGCACCACACACAGGTAAATGCGTGAGGGCTCCATGAGCATTGCGCGAGCGTGCAGTATTTTCAGCGAAAATAAAAAAATGCGCACGTGCCCGGCTTTAGCCTCATGAGTGTCGCGCGAGTGGGGGTGCATCATATGGAGCGACACTCCCATTCACGCGACACTCAAGGGGTGCTCACGCAAAAAAAAAAGGCACGCGAAAAAGGCCTTAGATATGAGGCAATGCTGTTACATGCCTTCAAGTCAGCCATTTCTGGGCAAGATTTATTCAGAGGAGATTTGCCATTGCATTACTTTTAGGGTTAAAAGAGTGTGAGCCTTTGCATTCTACACAGTTTTAGTGCTGTTATTCCACTTTCAACACCCTATGGAATCTTGGGGTTTGCAGTTTAGGGAGGGCCATTTAGAATTCTCAGCCAGAGAGCTCTATGACATAAGTAAACTACAAACCCCAGAATTCCATAGGATGTTGAAAGTGGAATAATAGCACCATAATAGTGTAGTGCAGAAAGGCCCTGTGATGTGCCCAAGGTCACCCAGCTGGATTGATGTGGCTGCACAGGATCTCCTGCGTCTCCTGGAGTGAAGCTCTTGACCCTCTTCTACACCACGCTTGCTCCTGATAGCAGGAGACTGGCTGGAAAATTAAAATGCCATCAGCTAGTAGATGATGATAAGCTCCAAAGTCAGTGGGGCAGTGAATCTGTTTTGGGTTTAAGCCAAATCTTATCAGAAGGTGGGAACAGACTTCCACCCTTTGGATGCCTATGTTAAAATCTGGACTTAAAAAGCAGAGTGGATTCATTGCCCAGTGACATAAGAGCCACTAACTGGCACTGCAGTCCCCAAATGAAAAAGAAAAATGAAAAAGAAAAGATGCTGCATTCTTATTTTTTCCCCTAAAATTGTACTAGTACTAGAACATTCCTTTCTCTTTTATAGTCTCAAACTTGATCCAGTGTCTTATCTTTTGTACAATAAAAAGGGGAGAGAAGAGAAAGAAAAGGTCTTGAAATCATCATCCAGCTATTTTTCCCCCAGTCTGGGACTCAAGGCAACTTCCAAAATCTTAAAAGTTACAGTTGAAAAAGGGTTAAAAGTACTGTTAAACTATCAATCACATTCAAGCAGTTAAAACTATGAATGCTAAAAAGAAAAACAACCAATGCAGGCACAATGCAGCACATTCTATGAGGCCCTTTCTTTCTAAGCAATCAGCCCTTAGAGCTGTGCTGAAACAAACAGGCAAACAAACAAACTCTTCACCTGCCTAATTGAAAGAGAGCAAGGAAGGCGCTACTTGCAAAAGCAAATCTTCGAGGAAAACAAAGAATGCAACAGAGTGTTGCTAATGTTCTTTATTCACATGTATTGCATCTTTCCCTCAAAACAAATACAGAAAAAAAGCACACAGATGTTCATAAAGGCCACACAAAAGTTGACCATTAATAGGTAATGGAGTTATTCATAAAATTAGATTCTTGAGTTGGGCTCAGAACTTAGAAAAGTGGTGGGAACTGAGCAGCTTCCGTGTGGCATGCAACCACTGGAGACTTTTCTGAAGCTCCCAATTAATGGGGCATTGAGTAAAAAGCCAGCATGTTATAGCAGTTTGAATGTTGGGCTATAACCCTGGAGACCACAGTTTGATTCCCCATTCAGCCATGGAAACCCACTGGGTGACCTTGGGCGTATCTGTCTCTCTCACACACACAACCCCAGAAAACCCTGTTGCAGGTTTGCGTTAGGATCACCATGTCAGAAATGACTTGAAGGCACACAACAACAACAACAAGCAACATAATGAAGCCCATGGCTAAGTGCTCCCTCTGCCCCCCTCTCTTTTCACTTCATCATGATTGCCAGCCTCCCCTACATTCCCTGCAATCACCATCAGTCGCAACCGTTGAACTGTCCAAATTATGGTTCTGCAAGCAAACTATAGTGTGGGTCAATCACAGTCTGTCAAAATTTCAGTAGTTGGCCTCTTTCGTCTGGAACAGTATCCAAAGGATCTGTCAAGTTTGACTTTAAAACTTAGGGTACCTCCAGATTGATCCAGAACATAAACATATTATCCCCGTTCTTTTCTGATTTTATTTTGAAGATCCTTACACGTTTTGCTTATCTCAGAATATTTTCTGGCAGCTCCCCTTGTGATCAGAGACTTTTTGTACCAGCTCCCCAGGTCACTTTATTTTAATCCATTTAACACAATCAGAAAGAACAGGAACAAAATTTGGGACTTTTCAGTCCGTCAGACTGTGTCCTTAATTGCAAACACAGACCTTAGGACAGGGGGACTCAAGCCCTCTCAAGACTAGGTGAATGGGGCTGCGAATCCCTCTGAAATTATCTGGCAGAATTGGACTACTTGCCCTGGAGTTTCCTACCAGAAGTGTACTAAATGATCAAGCACTAAGAAATATTATGACAATGATTGTTGTGGAGTTCTCTTGAAAATAATAAAAGCAACCCTTGGCCTATTCCATGCACACTTACTTGTGAGTAATCTGCTCTTAAGACTTGGAGGGCATTTCTCAGTGTGCTTGTAAGTGTCCTCATAATTAAAATTGTTTCAATTGCAATAGATGCAGAAAATAATTGAACCTCCACTTATAAGTACCTGCAAGTAGGCAAAATTAATACCAACCTGCCTGCCAGTGCTGAGCCCATCACATCTTAAAAATGGATCCAAGATCCCTGTAGACAACTGAACAACTGAAAAGACCAAGAAATGGGGGAAATAAAGCACAGGGATGAACCCACTAGAGATTAGGGTGTCTCTGTTAAAGCAACTCTGAATCCCCAAATTCCCATCCCTTCCTATGAACTGAAGTAAGTGTGAAATGGATTAGGTGCTAACAGCATTTCTTACTACTGGACACTCTAGACCTCCAGGAAAGTGTTAAATAAGCAGGACTGCTTGGCATAATTAATTATACCACTTCTGCATGGCAAATTCAAAACAGAGGCAAAGGCAAATTTTAAAAAAAAAATTAAAAAAGAAAGAACACATGTTGCTTTGACTGAGTTTAATTCCACTGACTGTAGCAATATCACATATCAAGTCTATTCATTAAAAGGATTTTCAAGGAAGTGGGGGTTGCAAATTCTACATATTCCATACTGGAAAACCATTATGATGATGTGCTGGCAAAGAAGATGGCCACTTATATCCCAGGCTGGGCTGGAATTTCTCAGGCTATGAGTTCAAGCTCCACCTGCACTGCTGCAGAATTTGAGCCATTCCCTGAAGAAAATTTGGCATATCCTCCCTCCAGCAATGCATTGTCTGAAAATAAGTAACCATATATTTTCCAACAACCAAGAGACTTGTTTTCAAATGACAAATACTAGCAATTTTTTGTTGGCAGATGCTTTCCTAGATTCCAGCCCGCTTAATAAGATGCACTTCTTCAGAGGGCATCTAAGGTGGTAACAAGACACTTGTTTGGAGGCTGGAATCTTACTGATGATGTACATTGGTATAACCCTTGCTCACATTGATGTATATCTTTTAATGGATGTTGTGAAAGGACGAATCTACTGCCTTCTTCTGAGACACTCCCAAGTGCAACTGTAGCTTGGCGGTGCCAGGGGACACCCTACAGTCAGTCTGTTAGTGCCCGGGGGGAAGAAACATGGCTCAGCAACATCTAGCTGTGGATTGGCAAATGGGTAAAAGGAGGAGCCATCTGACCTCCAGAACTCTAACACTACACTATGTGCATTGTGCTAGGTTTCTGGGAGTCGTATTCCCAGGTCCCAGGGCCTGGACTGTCTTTTCCAGATCTCATGGGTGAACTTCCACCCACGTGACCTTCCATTATACCTGCACTTTCCAATTCATAGGACATGACATCATATCACTTCTGGTTGCCATTTTTGATTGAGTTTTGGTGGGAGATGAAGATTTTGAGAATTGGGGAGGGAAAACCACTATGCTTGTCCAGTTCAGCAAGAACTGTTCCTTGCTACTCCTACCTCTCCCAAGTTCCCTTCGGTCAGTGCAATGCAACACACTTTTGAACCCAACTGAACAACAGGTGAGGACAGATTAATAGAATGTTGCATGTTGTAACACAGGCACACAATTGCAGCCACTTATGACAATATTTGCCTGTTCAGGCTTCTGAATTACTCAGGCTCTTTATGTCAAGCTTCAGATCACAGTTAATTGCTTTCTATTGAATTTGGCGCTGAGGTAAGTGTCAGAATGTGCTGAATATCACTGGTGAGGAGGCAGGGAGCCTATAGCTATTTTTAATCCTTCACTTCTACCCACCATGTGTCCCTTGAAGCTGCTGAGAATTAAACAAATTAATCACATGCCGAATAACAACAAAACGAGAAACAAAAAGGGGGAGATTAATCCCTTGCTTAAGGCAATTTTTTTTCCCACAAGGAGAAAAATATCAAAAACCTTCAGTGTGTGCCTTGAGCTATAGGAGAAGCTTGAGGGTGCCATCTTTCACATTGTCATGCATATTAATGAGAGCCAACACAACAAAAGTGTTTAAGTGTTGGACGACAATTCAAGAGACCAGGCTTTAAATCCCTGCTCAGCCATGGAAAACCACTGGGTGACCTTGGGCAAGTCACACTGTCACTGCCTCAGAGGAAGGCAAAGGCGACCCCCCCCCTTAACAAATCTATCCAATAAAATCCTATGATATGTTCACCTTAGGGTTGCCATAAATCGGAAGTGATGTGAAGGCGCACAACAACAACCACAAAACAGTATATTAATATTCAACTTCATTGGCTGATAGGTAGACATGTGTCGAAAAGGACAGCCAAGTCTGAAAGTATCTGTTTGAAAAGCTGGCTATTCCAAGTTTCCAGTGGGAAAAGAAGATGCTGGATTAGAGGACCTGTTGATTTACTATGGTTTAAATCCAAAGAACCCCAAGAACAGAGAGTAAAAACCCGAAAGTGGTCCATTGACCATCAGCAGGACCTGGACAGAAAGCACATAGCTCACTTGGACATGATCTTCCCCACAATGGTCAGTTGTACTGTACTTCTGTTCCAATTATATTATATTATATTATATTATATTATATTATATTATATTATATTATATTATATTATTATTCTCTGGACATCCTCCCCACATGGGACCTAAGGAAGCTTCCAGCCAGGTTAAAACAAAATAAAGCTCATAATATGAAATGATATGAAACATAAAAAATAAATTTGTTTAAATAGTATCATTCAAAACCATGTAAAATTGTTTCAAAATATGTCTGTACAGATAAAAATGCACTGCACAGATGCATCGGAAAAACCTTCCTGAGCAACCAAGTCATTGCCAAAAGCTTGTTTAAATTTTTTAAAAAAGATCTGTATCTGTTGATGAAAGGAGAGTAGAAAACCTCCTGTTGCAAGGCAAATGCATCACCTGGGAGCAGCAATTCTTCATCACAGAGGTCTTAAGATCAGCAGGTTCACGGAGGGAGATATATTAGTGTTCCGCACTGGACTGCTATAGCACTATTATTCCACTTGCAACATCCTATGGAATCCTGGGGTTTGCAGTTTCGGGAGGATGTTGCAAGTGGAATAATAGTGCTATAGCAGTCTAGTGCGAAAATGGCCATAGTCTTTCACATAGTCTGGATCTAAGCCATGAGGGGCTTTAATAATTGTTTCTCCATTTGCATGGACCCCCATAAATGCAGATTTCTAGCAAATCTGTGCCTCTTATTCTTTGAGGGGGCGATCAATTACAGATAGGAAAGCCATGCACATGGTGATGTCATCAAAATGGATAATTACTCAGTTCAGAAAATGAATTAGCTCCTTGTATGATGTTCTCTTCACCTTGTGAAGTAAGCTCTGTTTCCCTCAGTGTTCTTTGATTCAGATTAACATCTAAGTGCATATGACCTTCTCCTTGCTGATGGCAGTGTCACACATATCTGGAGCCCTGCGAAATATAGGTCTGAGTAGGACTCACTGAATTCATGAGACTTGTGTAAGGATTGAGTAGCCAAGTGACCATTAATTCAGTGAGCCTACTCTGGAACTGATCATAGGATTTAGGTCAAGGATGGGAACAAAGTGGCCTCTACATGTTGTGCAGTGCATTTCAGAGCAACCCTGGATACCATAGCCCATGCTGAGGAATGTTGGGAGTTACAGTACAGTAATGCTTGGAGACCTGCACAGAGTCTTTGATTTGGGCCTTAGTTTTCCCCCAAGTATTCCTGGGTTCTTTATAGATACAACAAGTACCTTGAAAAACTACAGCCTGAACTCTGTTGGAAGCCCTATCTAAAATATACACATTGAATTTACTGCTGAGTTGGAGTCAACCCTTATGAAAATCCCACTGATTCAATGAGTGGACTGTAATTTGGACTATCAATAGGATTCAAGCCAAAATGTCCCAGGGTTACTTGAGCCCAGGCCCCAACTGAGCATGCTGCAACATTAAACATGTGAAGTTGACCTGATTTGAATTACTGGGTTATGCCGCAGGAAAGCCAAGTCAATCTTTACCCACAGAAGAAGACAGAGATCTATCTTGGGATATTCAGCTCATATAAATACAGCCAGCTCTCCACATCTGGGGGTTTAATTTTCATGGATTTGCTTATTTGAAGATATCCCCATCTCCTAACGACCCCCCGCCAGCTCAAGTGCTTCTTTTCTAGGGAAACCTTCCCTCTCAGCAGACCTGATCAGGCCGAGCAGCCCTTTAAAAACCCACCTCTGGTTCTTCTTCTTCTCCTCCTCCTCCTCCTCCTCCACCAGCAGTTGCCTGACCAGCTGAGGATCCCTCACAGCCTGATTTCCCAACACCACAAACCCTCCCCCCGTGCCCTCACACAAACACCCAAGGAAAGAGATGGGTGAGAATGAAGAAGTATAGGGGCACCATACCAACCCACCTTCCCCCCCCTTTCCCTGACCTGGGCCATCTCTGCACTAGCCTGTTATAGTGCTATTATTCCACTTTCAACATCCTGTGGAATCCTGGGGTTTACAGCAAACCCCAGGATTCCACAGGATGTTGAAAGTGGAATAATAGCACTTGTTACTGCAGTTTCTAGCCCGAGCTTGTGGGATATTAGATATCATTTGATATCAATAATTTGGCCTTCTTTACCTATTCCTCTCCACGTCCTTGCGAGGCTCCTGGACAAGCACACATACAGGCATGGCTGCAAATCGCAGAAATATTCCAAACAGGCAGACCAGAAATAGCCAGACTGCCGCTTTAGGAGACCTCAAGGCAAGTACTACATTATGTATGCACACTACTTACAAAGGACTCCCTGCCCTGAGCAGGCAGCATGACGAGCCAAATACTCAATCGTCAAGCACTCTGCGTTTGCATACAGGCTACTCTATTGACAACTCTGTCATAACTCAATCATGTAAATCACTGACCTTCCGGAGGTTTTGTCTCCAGCCCAAAACTCATTGTTATCCCCGAGAACGGACTAGCCTGCGGCCACATTTTCCCCTATGAGACCCCCTGACTTTGAGTGCTTCCTCGGATCACTCTTGGCTTCCATCTCGCCTTGCTGTCACTTCATCCGGCGAGCCTTCCCCTCGGCTGCTCGGGCTGAAAATCCTCACTTCCATGAACTTCTTCTTCAGACTACCCGGGATTCAGGTGTAGTATTTCCCGTATAAAACCTCCTCTTGAAAACCCTCTATCCCACTCCAACCTTTATTTCTATAGTTCTTTGTGTGAGTGTGTTGCATCCACGTGTTTGACTGTACATCAATAAAACAATTATTATTATTTACTTCTGTTTGCTCCTTGACTCGGCCTGACTCCGTAGACGTTGGGTAAAAGATCTCGCTATGTTGCCCTGCCTCTCTTAGTGCTAACTTGTGCTCTTTGCTAATTCCCAACTTTGCAATATTTGGAGTGCACTTAGGTGTCCCTCTCAGGACCCCCAGAAATTAGGGTAACACACTATAACAGGCTAGTGTGGAAATGGCCATGGTTTGACCCTGGGTGCCTGGCCCCTTTCCCACAGACACACACACACATTTTGATGTTTACAATATTTCCACTTTTGCTGGAGTCCTGCATCCCTAACCCTAGTGATTGTGGAAGGCTGACATTAATTAATTATCTAACTAACTAACTAACTAACTAACTCTCTCTTTGTACAGGATCCAAGGTAGCTTACAGGTATTTGGAAAACCAGTTACATTTAAAGATCTTAAAAAATCAGGCTGGCTCAGGTAGGGAGACAGAGTCTTTCAGATAGTGTGGACCTAAGAGACATATGGGCTTCAAAGATCACAACCAGCACTTTGAATTCTGCCTAGAAATGGACCAGTAGCCAGTGAAGCTATTTCAACGGGAGGGTTATATGATGATCCTGGAACCAGCCCTTGTCAGCAGCATGGCCCCAGCATTTTGGACCCACAGACATTTCCAAACAAGCTCCAAAGGCCACCCCACATAAAGGGTGTCACAATAATCCAACCAGGATGTAATCAAGGCATATGTTATGTTACCCAAATCCATCATCTTTTTTTTTTAACTAATAAAGCATCCATTGATTGAGCATCTGGAAACATGTCGCATCTGTGGATTTTATTGGATGCTTCCCAGTTTTTTCCCTCCGAGTCAATCCTTAGAAATTGAATTCTCCCAGTAATGTGCAGATCTCTCTTTCTTACCTCACAAAGTTGTTTAAAAAAAATTAAAAAGCCAAATATACTACTGTAATATAACTAGGGCGGTCACTCTGTCAAATAAATGTAAGCTGGTTAGTCATCTGAGTTTTATATGGTTAATTAAATTTGTATAAGTTCATCTAGTTGTGAGGAAAACAGCTTTCTTTTTTAACGTGATGCTCTCATCTTATTCTATGAGCACAGCATGCAGAGATTTGAACTGCAGCATCGCCAAGAAAGGTCACATCTGCTATTGTTAGCGATGCACACTACATTGTAGGCAAATGAATTCGGAGGAAGCTGTGCACGCAAACCAAGGGCAACGTCTGCCTCGAAAACACATGATTTTTCTTCACATTTGTTCAAAGAGAAAGGCCTTTGAGCCTCATGTACACACAAAAACTAATCATGCAGTTATCAGCCAAAACAAAACTGAAGCATCACCAACAAGGTGGAAATGGGAAGCGCCGTAACCATTCACGTGTAGCTGTGCAGCCTACTTTTAAATTTTATTTACTTTCAAAACATGCACGGGAAATAATCTCAGAGGGACAAAAGAGTGAGTGGGAATGTAAAAAAAAAAAACCTCTGTAGTCATCCCTCCATATTCACAGGTTTGAATGATTATTCACGAGGCATGTGCTTGCTCCCTCGCTTCTCCTCCTCTCATTCTCTTGCAATGCTTTTATTTAAGATTTTTTTCCCCTTTTGGGTGAGCAAAGCCCCACCCCACTGCTGGACGGGTGTTCCTCTCTGCCAGGTGGGTGTTCATTCTACTGTGTGATAGCTGCTGGTTGGTCAGGGGCTCTCTTTGCTCCTACCCCTCCATTCTGAGAGGAATCTCCTTTCTCAAGATGATGACTGGAAGTAACTAGAATGCCGGAACTCAGTGTTCAACTCTTCTCTGTCTGAGGAGAAAGTACTGGCAAGCTCTTTACCTTGTCTTTTTACTTCCTCTCTGGGCCAGAGGAAAGGGAATGGGGAGCTCTGGAGGGGAATAGGAGGGTATTGTGGGAAGTTATTCACAGTTTCTTCCACTTTTGTGAGGGCTGTGCACGCCAAAGCCTCGCTAATGTGGTGGGGCCAGTATATTTCCATTCCCTGTATTTCTCTGAATCCACCCTCATTTTTGTACCATTCTTTATTTGTATAAGGTTGCAGCACTTGGGATATAGCCATTTTACACAATTATAGCTCAGTTAACAAAGTAGATGCATCCTCTCCAATATTTCAGAGATGAAAACCAGATCACAAGTGGCCAAGCAACATAAGAATGTGATCAAGATGGCAAAAGTTATTCAGGAGGAAGAACACACAAGCTAAGAGAGGCTGTAGGAGTTTGCTTCTGCCTGAGCCAACTGGAAGGGGAAAAGTCCAAACCTTCTCTTCCTCCAGCTGAGTTAATTGAGTACAAACCACTTTTGCGCTTTGAACTCAGTTTGCAGCAACTGAAGGAAGCTAAGAGGAAAGGGGAAAAGTGAGTGGAGGGGCAAAAAACTGGGACATTTTAATAGCAGCTGGAAAAATGGGATGGCAGATAATTAATCAAGACAATTGTGGGGTATGTAGATTTGTACTTGACCACTACTTCTTTAATCTAAAATAAGGTACCAAAAAAAGAAGAAGAAAAGAAATAACAACTGTGGCCATTTCCGCACGAGACTGTTATAGCGCTTTGATTCCACTTTCAACATCCTATGGAATCCTGGGGTTTGCAGTTTTGGAAGGGGCCGGCCTCTCCTGAAATTTCAGAACTTTTCTTTCCACGGAGAGAAAGCCTTCAAAAACCACAGCATTTTGAAGGCTATTCACAATTCAAGACTTGTTCTGAGCAAAATTTACATATGGTTGTTTTGCACAAAAACCAGCATTTTCCATGTGGAAAATAACAATTCAACGCAGAAATATGAATTCTTGTTCAGAAAATGCTGCTTTCTGTGCAAATCAACCATGTATGAATTTTAAGCAGAACAATCCTCTATTATAGCATTTTCTGCACGGGAATTAATCTTTATTTGTTGAAATATTGGTTTCCCCACAGCAAACATTGCTTTCTACACAAAATACTCACATGCAGATTTTTCACCGAATAAGTCCCAAACTTCAAAATTTTTTGTCAATCTATGATACTTCTCATCAGGGTTTCTCAGGGCTTGAAAAATGTAGTTTTTGAATATTTTCAAATATTCTTTCAACCCTATGCCACCAGGGCCCCAGTTTGAATCCATGAAATGTTGGAAGGTATGGACCCAAGTCGGCTTGACAGTGTAAGATGAAATTAATACAATTTTTTAAAAAATAATTCAGGTACAAAATTCAAAAGCCATTTATCTAATTATGTCAACCATTGGGTCTGCCAGGATAGATCCAAGCATTCAATTTCTCCAGGCTTTAAGGGAAAAGGAGATTTAACAACATTTCATTACTGTGTCTGGCAGCTCACTTGAAGACCACAGTGAGACTAACAGTAGCATTTGGGATGACCCCTGTTTATTTCATAGCAACATGTTTTATATAATAGGGTGACATTTTAAAAATGTTATCTGGTAAAATGTTTTTATCAATTGTTTTCTAAAGGCTTTGATCAGAAGTGTTTCTCAAGCATTCTCATCTTCACAGCCCCACCCAATCTTTTCTAATAACTTACAGCATATATCCCAGTACTCTTACAGCTCTGGGGCCATTTCCGCACTAGACTGTTATAGAGCTATGATTCCGCTTTCAACATCCTATGGAATCCTGGGGTTTGCAGTTTCGGGAGGGGCTGGCCGGCCCAAGGATTCCATAGGATGTTGAACATGGAATCATAGCATTATAACAGTCTAGTGTGGAAATGCCTTGGGAGTGGGGGGAGAATACTACATCCAGAAAGAGAGAGAGAGAGAGAGTTGTTCATGCTAGAAAAATCAGTCCTCAAAACTGCTTTTCTGCTCCTGGAGTTCTGTACCTTCAAGCTTTCCTAGAACAGATTGTTTTAAAAACCCTCTCCCTAAGAGGGCAATTTGGAAGTTGCTCACAGCACTTGAACCTGGGGCGGAAGACAAGGCACACTCCACAACCTCTTATTATTAATATTTAACATGCATGATTTTGGCATCTTGAATTGATTTCTTTCCTCTTTGTTCAGATGCTTCACACAGGGGTGCACCTTACAAGGACATTGTTATTCCTTATGTTGTTAAAGGTGCCCTTCCTCTAAAGCAGTGGGTCCCAATCTTAGCTTCCAAGATGCTGCTGGACTCCAGCCCCCATCGTCTGCAACCACCAGACCTAAATGCATGAGATGATGGCAGATGTTGGGAGCTCAGGGTGGGATGATTGTGTCACTGTGTATTCCCACAATAAAACACTTAGGAAGGTTAGCCTGAGAGATAAGTGTCTGGGGAAAGATTATTCACTGAGTTTTACAGGCTGAGAACAAATTTGAACCCAGATCTTTATGGGCCTGACACTACCACAACTCTGGCTAAAGACAGACCTGGGAGGCAGTTATTCCTTGAGAAATTTAGTGGTCTGTGTGATCCTTGGACTAGGATCTAGGGGTCCAGAGAAACAAAAAGGGGGAGATTAATCCCTTGCTTAAGGCATTTCTTTCCCCACAAGGAGAAAAATATTAAAAGCCTTCAGTGTGCTTTGAGCTATCGGAGAAGCTTGAGGGTGTCAACTTTCACATTGTCGTGTATATTAATGAGAGCCAACATGAAAAAGTGGTTTAAGCGTTGGACTACAATTCAGGAGACCAGAGTTCCAATCCCTGCTCAGTTGCGGAAACCCACTGGGTGACCTTGGGCAAGTCACACTTTCTCAACCCTAAGAGGAAAGCAATGGTACATCTACGAATAAATTTTTGTCAGGAAAGCATGATGATACCGTAAGTTGGAGCTGACCTGAAGAGACTAAACCACAACAAAATTCCTTAGCTTGCATCCATACCTTTTATTCTATATGTCTCAGGGCATTCAATGATCTGTTGTTGTTTTTTTCAAAAAACAAACAAACCCAATAGCACCTGGAATAACTTTTAAAATCTTATGCTTCCTTCTGATTTACTTGATTTGTGTGTTTGTGGTGTAGGCCTTCGAGTTGTTTCCAAAGCACGATGACCCTATCATGGGGGTTTCTTGGGAAGATTAGTTCACAGCAGGTTTGCTTTTGCTGCCCTCTGAGGCTGAGAGAGTGTGGCTTGTCCAGTGTCACCCAATGGATTACTGTGGCTGAGCAGGGATTCAAACCCTGGTCGTCAGAGTCGTGCAATGCTCAGCCCGCTATGTTACACTGCATCTCTTTATTTTTACTTTGGCTATATTCTCCTATAGCTTACAGTTTGCTTTATTGGTTTTTCAAATAGTATATGGTTTTATTTTGTAAACTGCGTGGAGAGCAGTTGGGTGGGATAAAAATGAAAGAAACCAACCATCAAGCAAATCCAAATCTGCATCCTCTTTATTTTTGGTGACACATTCCCTCCTCCATGGGTAAAGGGTCACCTTACAAAAATGAGTCATCACAGATGATAGCTAGAACTTCCGTATCATTTGAGGGATCATCTCAAAGGCCATGCTTTTTCAGTGGATTCATTCTTTCATTCATTCATTGCAACAACTGATACCTCACCCCTTCAGTCTCACTACTTTCGGGGCAGCTAAGAATCAGAAATAAAAACCATACCATCAATCACTGAATCACAGCCTTCTGTTATGAATCACCAAGGCCTGGAATGTTCAAATGCACATTTTTGCCCCTCGGTTTCTCTATATTTAGCTGCTGTGCATTTCAGAACTGCCAGCTGGAAGTGTTTCACACACTACAAAAATACAGTACAATGATTCCACTGTAACCACCTTGGCTGAATCCTAGGGAATTCTGGGGTTTGTGATTTGGGGAGACAGTAGAGCTCTGTGGATGAGAGTTCTACATCTCCCTCCCTAAACTGCAAATGCCAGGATTCCACAGGATGGAACCATGGGAGTTAATAGCAAATCATAGTGCTATTTTTGTATAGTGTGGAATGGCCTGATGATAGTGAAATGACACAAGCGTGCCAAATTTCGGTCTCTGGCATTATGGTCCATTTGTGCACACATATGGGTTGCTGTGGTTTAGATGCTGGTTCATGGTATGCCTCATGTTCTGTTGAGGTAAGTTTCCATCCTTCCAGCCACCATTTCATGCCCTCCAGCTGTCCCAATTTGGCAGAGTCACTCTCAATAATTCCTCTGTAATCTCTCTTTTTCAGCTGCTTTTAAAGTGTCTCAGTTTCTCTCTCATCCTCCCACTTTCCTCCTTTGTCCTTATCTTACTTTAATTGCTGCAGACTAACACCATTTCCGCACTACACTGTTATAGCGCTATTATTCCACTTTCAACATCCTATGGAATCCTGGGATTTGCAGTTTAGGGAGGAGCCTTGAGAATTCTCAGCCAGAGAGCTCTTGGGCTTCAGGAAACGACAAACACCAGAATTCCACAGGAGGTTGAAAGTGGAATAATAACACTATAATAGTGTAGGGCAGAAATGTTCTTAGTTCAAAGTGCAAAAGTAGTTTGTACTCAAGTAAGTCTGCAGGGAGTAGAGGACGGGTAGGATCTTGCCCTTCCCGGTAGGCACAGGCAAAAGCAAACTGCTACATACTCTCCTAGTTTTCCAATGATGTTTTTGTTCTTATGTGTGAAATGTTGGAGGGTACACTATTTTTAATCACCCTCCCTATTTTGAGCCAACGTGGTGCAGTAGTTCAAGCTGGGCTAGGACACTGGGAGATGATGGTTAGAATTCCTGCTCAGCCATGGAAATCCCCTGGGTAACCTTGGGCAAGCCACACACTCTCAGCCTCATGGGATGGCAAAGGCAAACCCCCTCTGAATAAGTTCTGCCAAGAAAACCCCATGCTAGGTTTGCCTTTGGGTTGCCGTAAGTTAGAAAAGACTTGAACGCAACACAACAGCAGCAGCCATCACTGCAATAGCAACATCAAGATATTTTAGGGGCATTGTGAGAACATTAAAATGGTGGCTTCAGCAGTAAGTCCTGGAGCCCCGGCAACTACCTGGGGATGCCATATACTTATGTGGGAAAATATGTGAGGTTTGTTTTCTCCCATACCTTAGGGCTTTTTTAACCTCAAATACTTCCAACCAAGTGTACCTTTTGTAAATTTTGGTAAATTAACTAAAATAGAATTTTTCACCATTCTAGGGGTACCATTCTCTTATCAGCATCTTTCCCTCTCCACATGTCATTTTAGGCCCAGAAGAAGCTTTTTCAGAAGAGAAGCCAGTCACTATCCTGTTTTGTTTTTTTGTTTTTTTAAAAAAAGATCCTCCTGGATCTAAATTGCCAGCAGTGGGAACTTTTCAGAAATAACTTCCACCCACCCCCTGGAGAGTGCTGGGGAGGGCACATTGAGGCAAAAGCAATTTTTGATTTTTTTTTGCAGGTGGGTACGATTGAGAGGTGGCCCTTGAAGGTCTTTGGGGAACTAATGCAGCCCCCGTGTTCCACTGTTGCCCAGATCTCTTCTATAACCTTATACTAGACAGTCGGTCAACAGCTGATAAATTGGCCACCAAACTATAGGCCTCATGACAATGTGGAATAATTGTGATCTGTGTTAGTGGAGACACATTGTTGTTGTGTGCTGCCAAGTCATTTCTGACTTATGACACCCTAAGGGAAATTTATCAGGGGGTTTTCTGGGGCTGAGAATATGTGATGTGCCTGGGTAATCCAGTGGATTTCCATGGCCAAGCAGGGAGTCAAACCCTGGCCTCCAGGGTCATAGTTTAATGCTCAAACCACAATACCATGCTGGCTCTCTAACCTGCACTGATATAATCATCAAACATCAAGCTATTCAAGATAATGGAAGTGGTGGTATGAATCAGTCCTAGGAAACTACAAACAAATAGTGTCAGAGCGTCAGATTTTTCAATCTATTTTATGACGGCTAGGAGTATTAGAAATTAGTTGACAAGTTTCGACTGAGAGAGAGTAGGCGTTAAGAAGAGGTCGCTTCACTCAACAGTGTCGACTCTTGAAAGCAATTTTGAGAAGTCATGGTTTCTATTCTTTTTCTCCTCTCAGAGATGAGTAGGCTTTTTTGGGGGGAAAAATGCAACAGATATCTTTTTAATATATTTATTTAAAGCAGCCTGCTTGCCTCCTACAAGTTTTATGACTCGGATCCCCAGCCTGGTTTGCTGTTGCTAATAGATTACTGGCATGTTTGCATGCTGCCAATGAATAATTCTGGCAGTCTTTCAAAAGGAAGCCGGCAGTGAAATACTAAAAGGCATATGTAATAAAAGAACAGCTTAAGACAACTGTGAACCAGTCGAAAGGGTGCATCTGTCATGAGGTATTTACCAAGCTGCAGAGCCCTGGCCCAGAAACTGTGTGAAGGCTCCTTTCGAAACATGCTTTGGGCAAGGACATTTTGACTTCACGGTTCAGCATGACAGAATATAAGACTAGGCTAGAGACCTGAGGGACTCAACTGGTCCTGGATCTGCTTGTCTTGTCGGGCATCTCTGGTGTGGGTTTGACCCAGGCGCTGCATGTAGGAGCTTGTGTGTGCTAAAGCTAAACCAGAAAGATCAGTGACTTCAGCAACAGGAGTTTGGTTTTGTTGCATTTTGTTCTTTTAAAAAGAGAACATACACATACCCTCCACCACCTCACAGATGAAACTTGCGGCACGTGTGACTAAGGCCATTTCCGCACTATACGTTATAGTGCTATTATTCCACTTTCAACATCCTGTGAACTTGTAGTTTACTGAGACCCTAGAGCTCTCTGGTTGAGAGTTCTAAATGCCGCTTTCTAAACTACAATCCACAGGACGTTGACAGTGGAATAATAGCATTATAACCGTGTAGTGTGGAAATGGCCATATGCTGTCTCCCCAGAAGTCAGGGGCAAGTGGATCTAGGAGCAACAACAGAGCATTCTCTGGCTGAGAATTCTAAATGTCCTTCCCTAAACTGCAAACTCCAGGATGCCATCGGATGTTGAAAGTGGAATAGTAGCACTATAATAGTGTAGTGTGGAAACGGCCTAAGATGGCAAAAGTTCTTAATGAGGGAGAACATACGTGCTACGAGAGGTTGTAAGCAGTTTGCTTTTGCCTCAGCCTTCTGGGAAGGGCAAGCCTCTGCCTTCTCCTCTTGGCCCACTGGGTCAATGGAGTACATAGCACTTTTGCTCTTTAAACTCAGTGTACCGATTGAAGTAAGCTGAAGACAAAGGGGGAAAGTGAGAGGAGGAAAGAGAAATTGGGACATTGAAAAAGCAGCTGAAAGATTAACTGGGACTGTTTCTGACAAACGAGGACAGTTGGAGGGTATGCAGAAAGAGTGTGATGGTCAGCTCCAGAAACCTAATGGAAGCTGCATGTGTGCAGCAGCTTAGCAATTCGGATTAACAAGTAAAGTTGTCAGTGGCTAGACAAGCAAACTAAGGCTTTGTTGTAAGAACTCCATTAAAGAAGAGAAGCTGTCTAGGTGTTCTAAGCACCACGAGACTAAGCTAGTTTCACTTTTAGTAGAAGTGAGAAAGTAAGGCCATTTCTGTACTACACTGTTATAGTGCTTTTATTCCACTTTCAACATCGTGTGGAATCCTGGGGTTTGGAGTTTAGGGATGGCATTCGCATAGGCACACTGGGGGGAGATTCACCCTGGGTGGCAAGGTTTTGGGGGCATCTCGGCCCGTAACCACGCCCCTTCACACCCAGGCCATGCCCCTGCACATTGTAGCCATGCCCTCTGCACAGTGGCCATGCCCCTCGTGCTGTAGCCCCACCCCCTTCCTCCCCTACACACACTCCAAGCTCCGCCATTGAGGGAGGGGCCTCTGGAATTCTCAACCAGAGAGCTCTTTGGCCTCAGAAAACTACAAACCCCAGAATTCCACAGGAGGTTGAAAGTGGAATAATAGCACCGTAACAGCATGGGGTGGAAATGGCCTAAGCAGAGGAGAATAGAAGAGAAGAGGTGATTGTTAATCCTGGTGTTCTCATTCTTTCCTATATGAAAAAATAAACTTTGTTTTTTTTATGCATCAAAATGTATCTTCCCACCGAAAGACCAAGAGGATAGGAAAGTCCATACTGTACGTCGTAGAAAACTTTTCAATAATCAGTAAGGCTCAGTTGATTTCCCTGGAGGAGCTTGTACAAAGCAGGTATAAACCTATACACACACTTCACTGGCTACCCGTTAGTTTCCAGGCACAGTTCGAAGTGTTGGTTATGACCTCTAAAATCCCAAATATAGCTTTGTGTCCAAACCAAATATGACTTGAAAGACTGCATGCTACCATATGAAGTTGCCCCAGTGTGAAGACCTGTGGGACATAACCATCTCTTCTCTCCCATCACTACTGAAGACACTTTTAATGGGGAAATGGAGAGATCCTTCTTGGTGACTGCCTCCATTCCATGCCAAGGAAGGCCAAGTCAAGTATGCCTTCGTTGTCCTCCCAGCCACCAGAGATATTTTATTCAGACAGAATTTGAGGTTTGAAATTAGCTTGTTGGTTGAAGTGGCCTTTAACTGGTGGTGGATAGTGTTCATTCCTCTTATTAATGGATACGTTTTCAATTGATTTGCTTTTATGTCTTAAGTTTTGCTCTTTATCTTTTATTTTACTGTTGCTAACTGCCTTGAGCACTGTTTGTAATAGAAAGGCAGGTGTGTGTGTGTGTTTATATTGCTCACAACACCAAAAACACTTTTTCACAAACAAGAACGCCAGTTTTAACCAACAATATGTGCAGCTTTTCAGCCAGACCTATAAACTGTTCCTTAAACCAGACATTGCATTCAAAAACCACGGGTCATCACACTATTGGGCCACCATCAGATTCTTCCCTACTCCTCCCCCAGGTATTAATTTCATGGATATTATCAGAGCCGTGTGCGTGTGACTTATTTTCATTGTGCCTCCTTTTGCGTAGCTGTTAATAAAGCTTCTCCTCTCAACTTTGCAGAAGTCTTCATTCCTTTTTTCTGCTTAATGCTGCTGCACGGTTTTAAAAGCCACTGTGCAGGCCATTCCGATAAAGAATTGCTCAATGTGGAATTTCTTTGCTTGGTGTTGAAATTGACCTGACAACGTTGCCCTGTCGTTGGCAAGCCTATCACTGTCAGTTAATGCACGATTGAGGCTTTGAGAGCTTATCCTGAGAGTATCTTTGAATTCCTTAGAGCATCGTGCTTTTGGCCAACTTACTGGGCCTTCCCAATAGGCCATTTCCGCACTAGCCTGTTATAGTGCTATTATTCCACTTTCAACATCCTATGGAGTCCTGGCCCTCCCTAAACTGCAAACTCTAGGATTCCATAGGATGTTGAAAGTGGAATAATAGCACTATATACAGACTAGTGCGGAAATGGCCTAAGTAGCTATGAAAGGGGACCATAGTTCTTTCCCAATTCAGTAACTGCAATCACCTCTGTCATCCTATCTGACCTCCAGCTATTTACACAGCCTTCACCTGTCCCAGTTTGATAGGGATAGTCTCAATTAATTCTCTGGTTTTTAGCCTTTGTAAGCTGCCCTGCTCCTATGCCAAGAGAAAGGGAGGATTTAAAACATCCAAGTGTTTCCACATTTTTCTCTCCACTGTGGGAGAAAATAAATATTTCTGTGAAGTTCTTGCTTGGTATTTGCACGTCCCAAAGCATTCTGCAAAATTATTCTGTGCAGAAGCACACACAGCTTTTATTATTATTATTTGTAAGAAAATGGTGAAGGAAGCATGCAAAAAAAATATTATTTCATGAAAAAAAACCCTGTGTTTCCAGAAACACAAGGATTTTTTTGTGCAAAGTCAGTATTTTTAATGCTAAAAAAAATTATTTCTGGAAAGAATGGGTTTCACATTAAAAAAATTTGTGCTTTTCACACAAACACATGCAAAAACTGTTTCTAGTTTTTGAGAGGAAACCTTTTTTCCCCACAAAGTACTAATTTTTGCACAGAATCATCATTTTCATACAACTCCTCCAATATCTTTCTATGAAAAATCATTTCCTGAAACATATATGAACACTGGGTAAAAACAGCATGTATGAATACTGGCTAAAAACTGTTCAGAATTCTTGCCTCTGTTTTATTCTTCCTGACTGTGTTTCCTGTGCATTGGGAAACCCATTCTCTCAGTCAGGAAATAAATAATATTCTTGCCACCTTGAATTCTGAAGAACTGCAGAAGATTTAGGTCCAGCAGGTTTACATGCAAACATTTGCTGCCCAGCCCTTGCAAAAACCAGTGGATTTACTGAGTTTATGAGTCAAAGCCATCCGGTAACAGCAGAGACGGATAATCTCAGTGGGGCTGAGGAACAGATTTAATCTCTCAGTGGCTGTGCTATACCACCACATGTGCCATTAAAATTTGATGATGGGAGTAGAGAAACCACATTCCAATTTGTTTTCAAACTCATTTTTCCTTTGGAACAAGGGACATGGTAAGAAGATCGTGAGCCTGGTTCAAAAGGGAGGCTATGCTTCCTTAAGATTTCTAGGAGCTTGGTTGTCCCTTAGAAAAACTCCTCCTCCCCAAACCTTCTTTCTTTGGGAAAGTGTGGATGTGTGTTCCAGGGGAATACCACCATTGTCACATGTGTTCATGTGTGTCTTCAACGTTGTCTGGCAATTCCTGGCAATCCCATGAATTTCATAGGGTTTTCTTGGGCAAAGAATACTCAGAGGTGGTTCTGCCAGTTCCTTCCTCTGAAATATAGCCAACAGCTATGTTCATTTCCATTCTCCCATCCAACTACTAACCAGGGCTGACCCTGTATTGGCTTCCAAGATTAGACAGGACCCGGTGCCTTTAAGAGTATATACCTTTCAACAATTCACAGATGAAAACTGGGACACATGTGGCCAAGTAACATCTTGACGGAGGTGTCAACTTATGAAACCATCTAGCAGTGTGTTTTAGTGTTGGACTAGGACTCCGGGAAACCAGGGTCAAACACCTGCTCAGCTAGGGAAACCAACTGGGTGACCTTTGGGAAGTCACACTCTCTCAGCCTCACAAGGAGGCAATGGGAAAACCCCTCTGAACAAATCTTGTCAAGAAAACGCTGTGACAGAGTCACCTGAGGGTTTCCATGAGTCAGAAATGACTTGAAGGCAAATGGTAATAAAATAGCATTTGTCTGGGGAAACTGTCTTACTTCTGATGCTAGGCTGACAGTGTTTTTGTTGTTTTGATTTTGAATTTGAGCTACTTTAGTCCTTAAAACACATCAAAGTTATAAATTTTGAGTTATTTCTCAGTTGCTTTTAACACCTCGTTTTATGGGTTGACTATTACAGATTTATACTGTGGACCCCTGTATTTACATTTGTCTTTTGGCTGTGTTGGTGTGAATCATATCTTTAAATCTTTTGAGTTTTACAGTACTATTATTCTATGTAAAACAAGTGTGCAATACCCAGAGAACCTGTTTCCATAGCTATATCATCATATAAATTACAATACATCTTGAGCATCCCTGCTCTCAAAATCTACAACGTGCCCAAATCCAAAATGGGTGCCTGAGATAGTGACACCTTTGTTTTCTGATGGTTCAGTGTACAGAAACTTTGCTTCATGCAAACTATTTTTAAAAAATGTACAAGATTACCTTCAGGCTATGTGTTTAAGGTATACAGTCCTCCATCCACATTCATGGGTTTGACCTTTGTGAATTGGAATATTTGTGAGGTGCGAATGTAAGTCCCCCCCCCACAACACACAATTCGCTTCCTCTCATTCCCTTGTGTTTTGCCAGCTGCAGAGAAGGAAAACAAGAGCCCAAACAAAAGGGAAAGATTGCAGGGGGAATCTCACATGAGCCTTCTTTCTCCCCTCCAGAGATTCCACACCTATTTCCTTGCATCTGGCACCGGTACACAAAAATAATCATAGAATCATAGAATCATAGAAATGTAGAGTTGGAAGAGACCACAAGGGCCATCCAGTCCAAACCCCTGCTATGCAGGAACATAATCAAAGGAATGAGAGGGGGATCGCTGGAGGGAGTTATTTGCATTTTTTCCCCACTTTCCACAGGGTTCTGCACCTCGAACCCTCGCAAAAGTGGAGGGGCTAAACATGAAACATAAATGAATTTCATGTTTAGACTTGGGTTGCATCTCCAACGCAGATCATTATGTATATGCAAATAATCCAAAATGCAAAATAATCTGAAGCACTTCTGGTCTCAAGGATTTCAGATAAGAGATACTCAGTCTGTAAAACAAATTTGAGAGAGGCAGAGAGAGCATTATGTAGTGGTTTGAGCATTGGACTACGATAGCGGTGACCAAGGTTTGATTCTCTGCTAGGCCATGGAAATCCACTGGGTGAGCTTGGGCAAGTCACACACACTCTCAGGTCCCCCAAAAACCCTTGGTAAGTTCTCCTTAGGGTCACTATAAGTTGAAATCAACTTGAAGGCAGACAACAACAACGTATTTATTGAAACGGTCATAAAATAATATCAAACAACATATAAGGAAAGACAAACACAGAGATACGAAAGAAAGCAGAACTAAACTAACCTAATATACTGACACACTGCAAACTAACTAAACTACTTAACTATTAACATTTAACAAAGGAAAAGGGAATACACATCTAACTTCCCAGTCCCCAAAGTAATTCCTGCTGTTTCTCCCATACTCTCTTCTTTCTTCTGTAGTCCACATCTCTCAATATATCAATTATATACAAATAACTTGTAAGAATTACTATGGCATAATATAAAGACCGCAGTACAGGTGAAAGGATTCAATCATGAAGATACATTGCTGATTTTGTGGGACCTTAAGAGCACAGATGATGACTTGTGAACTTGAAGATCTCCCATCCATAGGACTGCCATAAGTTAAAGTTGACTGGGGCCATTTCCGCACTAGGCTGTTATAGCGCGATGATTCCACTTTCAACATCCACATCAACATCCAGCCGGCCCCTCCCAAAACTGCAAACCCCAGGATCCCATAGGATGTTGAAAGTGGAATCATCGCGCTATAACAGCCTAGTGCGGAAATGGCCTGGGTGTTAAATGACAAGAAAGTGCAAATATTTCATTAAAGCTGATCCCACTGGCTTATGGTCAACACCCTTTTAATGGAAATAGTTTTAAAGGTTTCATTGACTCAATCAGCTCAATGCACTGTGATTCATTCTGAGTACAAATCTTCAAACAGAATAACTGCTCTTTATTAGGAAACTCTCAACTATGTTAACCACTTTTTGAACTAGATGAGGGCTCTCTTCAAGATGAAGCACACTGAGGTACTTGTGGGGGTGGGAGATGAGACAGTTTTAATTAAGGCTAGATCAATATATATCTTTTTGCTTTCCAGAACTTTTTTAAAGCACAAGTTCATTCCACTGTGTTTCACCAATCAGGAATTAGTCTGACTTTCTCTCTGTCTGTCTGCCTAGCTAGCTATCTTTGGAGACCAGAGCTTTCCAATCGTTTCATGTTGGTGACACACTTTTCAGACATGCATCATTTTGTGACACAGTAATTCAGTTTTACTAGCAAACTGGAGGTTAAACTAGCCCCTTATGACAGATACAGACACATAACATAAATTGTAATAACAAAATGTAAGGGAACACAACATATCTCATGAAAACCTTTCATATATTTTTTAAAATATCTGATTTATTTATAACATACAACATACACTTCCAAGATTGTAGGTGACACACTTGCACACTTCGGGCAACACACAAGCATGTCTCAGTACACTGTTTGGAAAGCCCTGTTGTAGACACTTGTGGTCATTTCCCCCATTATTTGCCTTTTTACAACAACTATCCTTCTTTTCGTGTTTTCATTGTTTAAATTGACTTTTTGCATCCTGACATGAGATCCTTGAGATAGATTAGGGTAAAAATATAGTAGATAGATAGATAGATAGATAGATAGATAGATAGATAGATAGTTCCACAATCTACAGATTTTTCTATGAAATTTTCCATAATATAGGCTTTAAAAAGTAAACAAAACAGAGAACTACAGGACAACATTTGGAGAAGTACAGCAACCAAAACAGAAGTGGAGTGTGTTTTGTGGGTTAGTTTGGAGAGGTGAATTGGTCGACTTGTATTAAAATGCCAACCAAAGCAAAACTCCTCCACAAAACATACACCATCGGGCATTTTAATATTACTTCCTATAGGCTTTTGCAGAATATACGTGTTGAATATGCCACATTTGTTGCATTCATTAGAATCCCTTTGCACCATTTAAAGAGCTATAATTAAAATATCAAAACAGTAATTGTTTTCATTGCAAGTACACCAAAAAATCATTAAAATGGTCTGACTTGCATAATGAACACACACTGTCAACCACAGAATTCATTCTAAATCATTCCTAGAAAGATTCTAATTAACTTCTATAAGGGTGGGGAGGAGATTCCTGTTACAGTTGGAAGGCAACAAAGGATTTGTGTGAAACTTTCCAAGTAGGAAACTCTTTCAGACAATGTCAAAAGCTTTCCCGTTGGGTGAATAGAATGCAATTAGTCTTTCGAAAAGACAGGTAAGAAATATTTTGGCTTTGTTGCTTACTTAAAATAGGAGCATAGGCAGGAAAGGGAAATGTTGAAGAAATTGGTTATTAGGGAGAAAACTGAGTACGTAATTAGTTTATGGTGAAATATTTTGAATCCATGAACTCTCAAGTGGCTCAGGTAATGAAAATCAAGCAGTCCGTCATCTTGCTCCATTGGCAGAAAGAGCGGGATACCCATTTCCTCAAATAGTTTCAAGCACTATGCATAGCAACTTTAGTCTGACTTAAAACCTGGAGTGGATTCACTATCCCACTGACTTGGGAGCCATTGCTGCAACTGATATACAGATAGCTTGCACACATATCACTTATGTTGAGAAGACCTGAGCCCATTCCATGTCATGGAGTTAAAGCAGTATGATTCCACTTTAACTGTCATGGCTGCATCTAGTGGAGTCCTGGGATATATAGTTTGGTTAGGCACTAGAGCTCTCTGGATGAATGTTCTAAATATCTTCTCTAAACTGCAAATCTCAGAATTTCATAGGATGGAACCAGTTCAATTAAAGTGGGATCATAGTGCTAGAACTGTTCAGTGTGAAAAAGTCCTTTGACCCATCACTTAAGTCTAGGGACAAGAGCATGAGGATTAGTCAGTCAGTAGAATGGGAAGGCTGGAAACCTGCCTTTTCTGCTTCAACAGAAGCTGAAGCATCTCTGTATGCTAAAAAGCTAGTGCATTTTCTGCATTTGAGGCCATCTTCTGCCATTAGCATTAGAGTTGCTACCATTTCTGGCATCCATGGACATCCTGGGAACACTGCTGACATTTAAAGCATTTTATATCCGCTAGGATGTTGTCTCTGCCCAAGACAGAGTAACCAAAGATTTTGTTTTGTAATTAAATAAAACATTTGCATCCTGTGGAATCCTGGGCTTTGTAGGTTGGTGAGGCACTGGAGCTCTCTGGTTGAGAATTCTAAGTACTCCTCCAGAGATTACAAATACCAGGATTTCATAGGATGGAACCACAGCAGTTAATCAAAAGGGGCCCTGATCAGCACATGGAGGTTGATGGAGTCATTGGGCCAACAGAAACAATCCTGATTCTTCTTCCTCCACAAATTGACTACATACTCATTTACTGTTTGAACAAGGTTTTCCTACCACCCTTGGACAGATTCATCATAATTGGATTTCTTTGACATTTGCCAGTGGCTCACATTTCCATGACTAACTGTGCTTATGACGTGTTCATATCTCCAACCATAGTCCACTGAAACAAAATGCACTGGTTCCTATAGTAGTTAGCCTCGATTAATTACTTTTGGACAGATTTAATTAAAAACAATATCGCACAATTTTTTTAAAGAAAAAAACAACAACTGGATCAATGCCTCAGTTTCAGACATGCCTCCGTCTTTCCCATAAATGATGTACACACAATTATACAGCACAAGTCCATTAATTAAAAAGAGTAATTAAAGCACACTGCAGGAGAGTAACTTTGATTTGAATTAGCATTGCCTCTGTAATTTTACTTTTTTTTTTTTTAAAAAAAGCATAGGTTTTCTTTTTCTTCTTCATTCCTTGAAACTCAGGATGAGCTTTACATCTTTTGCTTCAATTGAGCAAGTAAGAAAATAACCCCCCAACCAGCATATGTTACAATTTTTAAAGAAGAGAAGGAAATGGGACAGGGTACTCCCTCCGACACAATTTCTAGTAAATGAAAAAAAACACCTATCCCTTAAAAGCTGTTGGTTGGGTATATCTGGTATATTGCCCTTATGGAAAGACTAACTTATGCTTCTAAAGCAACCCAAGGAAGAGATGAAGAAGATTTGGGGGGGATGTGGTTTCCTTTTATTCAGTACCTAAATACACAGGAGAGCTCTGAAAAACCACCAGCATTGCAAGCAACAATTTGGAGACAAATCCGCTGAACTCCTATAGTCTTCTTGAATCTTACTGCTTTCTTGGCGACCTCAAAAAGCATATGATCGACTCTGCATCGTGTACCTTCTCTGTGGTTGAAAAGGAAGAAAACTCATTCGACTCTATTTGCAATCTTTTGCCTAATTTCAGTTACTTTATCTTGTTTTATTTCATTTCCGTTTTGGAAAAATCCTGTTTAAATAGTGTTTACATCTGCAGTTTTGATTGTCTATTGTTCTTCTGGTTGTATTTTAAGTAAAGAAGTTCAAAAGGAGGAGAAGGAGAGCTATTCAGAAAGATTATGCCGGGCACAGAATAGTGTAATATTCCATCCGTGGAACTGTGACACACCTCTCCTCTCAACAGACTCATTTTTGTTCCACTATAGTCCCTCCTGGCCACTATGTGGCTGATGGACAGTAAGAGACATTAGAGAAGCATCTGGCCACATCCCTATGGCCAGACACAGAATAATTGCATCATCTACTAAAATTTTCCAGGGTCTTCTGAAAGTCTCGGTACGTGATGAACTCATTTTGCAGCTGGCTGATGACACAGCTAGACCCTTCTCCAATCCTCCCTCCCAGTCTCTACCACATACAGAATGATGATATCTAAACAGTGAACTGGGGAGCTTTGGTCATTGCAGAGGGTGGAAGAGAACACCAACCTTTGCAACAACCCGAAAAAGGTACAAATAGGAGAAAGGTAGGAATAATAGGATGCCAGCTACGATGTGTTATAACCGGTAGATGTTTCTTTGTATACAGTATTGTCTGAATATTAACGATGCTTGTTTCTACAGTTCAGAACAATTCAAAAATCCCTCAAGGGAATCGTAAACTCATGATCAGTGTGAGGATGTCTGAATGGCTATGGCTTGCTGTGGACATTGGTCTCAGTCTGCAGAGGAGATCTCTTGCTAGAGATCCTTCCAGAAGAGGATCAGAGATTCCTACTAGCATGGGGGTCCACCAGTGGTGCCCTACTACCAGGCATACGAGGGTACATTAAAAATGGGGTAGTTTGGGGCATGTTAGGGAGGCATCAGAGAATACTTGGAATCTTAGCTTTCTTCACTTTCCCCAAACACAGCTTGGATGTAACTAGCTCTCAAACAAGCTATCAAATAACAAGTTACTTCTATGCCAGTGGTTCTCAACCTGTGGGTCCCCAGATGTTCGTGGACTTCAGCTCCCAGAAGCCCTGAGCATTGACCATAGTGGCTGGGGCTTCTGGGAGCTGAAGTCCACAAACATCTGGGGACCCACAGGTTGAGAACCACTGTTCTATGCAATAACTAAGGGATAAAGACTTTGTTAAACATTCAGAAATCCATATCATTAAAGAACACAGTCAGTCAGAATTGTCCAAATCATAGTATTTCCTATTTCTATGTATGGTTGGGAAAGCTGAACAGTGAATAAAGTTGACAAGAAGAGAATAAACCCATAAAAACATGGCACTGGGGGAAAGTTCTAGAGATACCATGGACTACTGAAAGACAAATGAATGAGGCTGAGGGTACATCGAGCTGAATTCTCACTGGAAACAAAGATGGCTAAACTAAGGCTGTTGTACTTTGGACACATCACAGGAAGACATGACTCACTGGAAAATATGACAATGCTTGGTAAAGTGGAAGGCAATAGGAAAAGAGGGAGACCACACTGCAAGTGGATTGGCTCAATCAATGAAGCCACGGCTCTGAGTCTGCAGGCCCTTAGCAGGAAGGTTGGTGACCAGGTCTCAGACCCACGTTATCAAACGTGTCCAACTGAACCTCAAAATTCCCGGATGCTGCTTCATGGAAAGTGTGGGGCATCTGGGCTTATGAAATAGTGGCAGTTCTATCAACATCAGTGTACTTGCTTTGCAAAAGCTTGTTCCATAGTACTCAGAGAGGCTTTACAGAAATTTCACAAAGTACGTGTTTCCTGCAAAACACATTTTTTAAGAAGAAAAGTCCAGCAACTCCTCAATTTACTTGGGAACAATTCCTTTTACTGTTACTGGAACTTCCCTCTAACTGGGTGTTCTTCACATCACAAACCCTAATTATTAACTGAAGTTCATATAAAGAAATATTTCCAACGTTTTAAGAATATATGTTGGCTGAGTCCCATTAACCTCAAAAGGAATAACCATTAGATGAAAATGAGCTATATTTGTTCATGTGTGTACATGTTCTAACTACATTAGGATCGACTACAACAGAAAATCATTTTGTCATTAAGTGTAATGAAGCTAAGCTTCCACCTCCTTAAATGTTGGTTGTAAAGGCTTCTAACCAAGACTAAATTTTATCAGCATTACATTGTTGGTAGATATACAATATGATCCATTTTATTTCTTCTGAACCTCTTAAACACATATCAAATTATATGTCTTTACTAAAACTGGGTATATAATTTAGACCAACCTATACTTTAAACCAGTGATTTTTAAGATATCTGATGTGGAGGACTAGCAGGGTCCCTGTCCCCTGATGTTACTGTCTTAATATTGTTAATATTTTATTAATTGCCTTAATATTAAGAAAACTATGTGGGATGGGAGGTGGTAGACATTTTAAATGTGGTGGCCATTTTAAAAGCAGCTGAAAAGCAGAATGACAGAAGATAAACTGGGACTGTCTCTGACAAATTGGAACAGTTGGAGGGTATGTAGTGTATGAGTTCAGACCTCAAGCATAGAAGAGACTAGCAACATGGAGCCTTCAGCCTTCCAAAGCACAGAAAATATGGGGCATTGGTACTGGCTGGGTTTGGGATGAACATTAATGCTGAGCCAACAGTTCCAGATCAACAATGTTCTTCCCAAAAGTATTTGGGGATGTGTAACATCTAGGCTGATTCTGGAGCTGGCCATTCCCAACTAATCTGAAGGTGAGGGAATTATCAGAAATGCAAGGTTTTTATGTACTTCTATATCAAAGGTGGGCAAAGGACTCCTCACTTGAGGCTATTTCCAGCCAAACCCAGGTATGCTCTCTCCCCACCACAAAAAGCTCCCCTTAACTTATCAATTGTGGCAAGATTTTTTTCCAAGTAGGGAAACACTCGAAATTGGTAAAATGCTTTAGGAAGTTAGGATCTTGCTTACATTTCATTTTTTTGCAGAAAAACACAGTTCCCCCAGCCGTGCCAAACGAACACAGTTTCCAAAAATACGGATGGGCTTTTGTGCAAGATGGCTGCTTTTTACTCAAAGCCACCTATTTTGCTCCAATATAGATCTCTGTAAACAGGTAGATGAGTTGTGCAAAAAAAAAAAAAAAAGTAGTAAGAAAGACTCACCTCCTTAATGAGTGGTGAGTGAGTAAAATAGCATAATGAAAATTAATCCATTTGGTATCCGTTCATTATTCATAGTGTTTGCTTTGCAAGAAATGATAATTAAATAGAATGAGGCTCATAAATATCATTTGTTTTTCCACAGAAGATAAAACAAATACACACTGAGGCAGATCCAGAATAAATTCCTTGAATTTAGATAGAACAGAGAGACAGAGTCAGGGATCTTTAGCTCACTGGTGAGGTTGAGTCCGCAGATCCCAAACAACCTCTCCGTGGTTTCAGGTAAATGTTAAATAGAGTGGGAGCAAGACAGAACCACAAGGGCTACCAAAGGACAGGGGTGGGCCTCTCCATGGGGGCGGGGTCCAATTTTCCAGCCAATTTACCACCTCTGTGAGCCATCTCTGCAGAGCAAACCCAAATACCTCCCTTCTTCTCTGCAGTCTCTCTCAAAATGGTGAGAGGAAGTGCTATGATGTCATTTCCTGTTGACATTTTTTAGAGGGGCTGCAGAGGAAAACAAAAGTGTTTGGAGGTAGTACAGGGTTCTGGACTGCTTGCAGATTTAGGGTGGGTATATTTGTATGGTTTTCATACAGTTAGGGTGCCTTCTGTGTTATTTTTTTTAAAAAATTGGGGGATTGGGGGAAGTTTCAGGGGAACAGGAGTAGAGTCTCAGGATCCCACAGGTTCCACTCCTGCCACAGACCAATATCCATGGTATCAAACTGGCAATCCCAACACTAACTTCCAGCTTAAAGCCTCCTCTGAATTTCAAATTGAGGCCATTTTCTTGGAGCAAGAATGGTCAAAGAAGACCAGTTTGCACCAAGGAAAGGTCTGGACCAAATATTTTATACATATGCAGTTCTTCCCAGCACCACCAGCACTACCACCACCACCATACACACACACACACACACAGACACAAAGAAAACCGTCACCGGCAATTCATCTAAAAAAGATTGGCTCAGCAAATTTGCGTGCTCACTCCTATTGTATTATTAATGGAAGCTGCTTCAAGTGTTCTTTTCCTCACATCTCTCTAGGGAAGCAAGAAAGCAAAATAACAGATTGTTAAGAGGATGGAACCAAATTAAAAAATAAAGCACATGCAAATGATTTGCTCTTGGTATGGATTTGGGAACTTAAGACGGCACGTATTAGAGCGCAGCAGCGGAGAGGCATAGAGCAAAAATCAGGGCAAAATTATGCCTACAACCAAATCTATCAACAGCGTATTCAAGGCTCTGAACTTTTTTTAGCACAGATGGGCTGGATTGGCTGGGGGGACTTACTTTATAGCTAGAAATACAGTAAGGGGAAGAAAAATTTGGAGACAAACAGCCTCTGAAATTTGGCAGAGGAAAATGGCTACAGGTTTTCCTTACTTTTAATTAAATTTTTCCTAATTTTGTTCAGTTACAACCCTTGTGCAGAGAGAAATGATTACATTCATTTCGTACACCTCTTATTCCATTTTTGCTTTTTAACATTGTTGTTAGTATTCTCACTCACATTAGTTACATTTATATTCTGAACTCCAGACCGCAGACATGATTCTTTTTCCCCCTATTTTCTCCCCACTTTACCCTCTGTAATCGTGTGAGACAGGACAGGACGAAAGAAAGAAAAAATGATTGGCCCAGTGAATATCAAGGCACAGGGAGGACTGAAATCTGAATTTCCTAAGTTCCACTCAAAAGCCCTAGCTGTTACACAATAATGATGACAATGATGATGATATTTATGTCCCACCTTTTCCCCAGTCTGGGACACAAAGTGGCTTACAAAAGTTAAAATAAATATAACTTTAAAAATCATGTGATATAAAAGATAAAAAGTAAAGGCTGGTATTCATTACTATAGTTATGGATTTGTAACCTAGGCCATTTCCGCACAAGTCTGTTATAGCGCGACAATTCCACTTTCAACCTCCTATGGAATCCTGGGGTTTGCAGTTTCGGGAGGGGCCGGCTGGAAATGGCCCCAGAGTTACTGAACGGGGTCCCACTCTGGAAGAAAGACAGCATGTAGACATAATAAATAAATAGCTAAATAAATAAATAACTTTATTTAGTAAGATTTTGTCATTTTACTGTTAACCTATGTAAATGCTGCCCTAGCCCAATGTAAGAGGCAGCAGCCGAGTCAGGCAAAAGAGGTCCATTCCGCTTCTGATAAGGGCACAAAGAGGATGACATTTCCACTTCAGTCCTGTCAGCAAGTGAGACTGTGACGATCAGAAGCAGGATCCCTATTGCAAGTCCTTATCACAGCCTTGCTCTCTGGAGAGGGTGGTAGAAAGATCCCCATCCCTGCAACCTAACTGGAAGCTGGACAGAACTTGTTCACCCAGTCTGATGCAGGCTCTTAAGGTGGGCTGGAGGGGCTGAGTAGGAGATGTTAGTTAGTTACCTACCTAGGCAAAACTAAATAGCTGATCTAGGATATTGGCAATTATTGAACTGTCAAAAGAATTAAAATCAGTTAAAACCATGAACATTAAAAAGAAAGCCAATAATGCAGCACACACTGAATGGCCCTCTCCCTCTGAGCAACCTGCCCTCGAAAGCCAACTGAAACAAGAAGACCTATGGAATGACAGCAAGGAGGAAGCCAGTCTAATTCCCCCAGGAAAGGCATTCCAGAGCCTTGGAGCAGCCACCAAAATGCCCCCTCTGACATTGCACCAGATTTACTTGTGAGAGGGAAGAATACAGAGAAGCGCCTCCCCAAAAGATCTCAACGCATGGGCAGTTCATATGGGAGAACAGAGTCCTTCAGATATGTTGTGTAGTGATCTGAGCATTGGATTACAACACTGGAGACCAGGCTTTGATTTCCTGATCAGCTGTGGAAATCTCCTGGCTGACCTTGGGTGCAGAACACACTCTCAGCATGCAGAAGTGAGGCAAGCATTTCAGTACAGTCATCCCTCCACATTCACTAGGGTTGGGGGTACAGGACCCCTATGAAAGTGGAAAAAACATGAATAATTCTATGCCCTCTCAAATGACATTTAACACACACAGAAGTATGATCACCATATTCAAACCACCATGGATTCCTTTGAGGCATCAGGGTTCCTTCACAAGGCAGAAGTAGGGCGCTGGTGAGGTTTACTGCCTCCTCCATTGCTACCCCTCACCATTTTCAATAGGGACTTACAAGCTTCATTCACAGTTTCTCAGTCTCACGAGGCTTGCGGTCCCTATTAAAAATGACATAAGGCAGCAGCAAAGTGGACAGCAAATAATCCGTGAATAATTAAATCCGCAAAAGCGAAACCTGCAAACATGGAAGTCTGAGTGTATAACTTTAATAAAGTAAATTAGTAACAGTTACAGTCCTAAGATCCAAGCAAGAAGGTTCTTCTTGTTGTTGTGTGCCTTCAAGTTGTTTCTGACTTATGGCAACTCTAAGGTTATCACAGGGTTTTCTGGGCCTGAGTGCGTGTGACACACCCAAGGCCACGCAGTGGGTTTCCGTGGCCAACAGGCTGGTTGTGTTAACCTTTTTAAAAACAGTTTTCATTGTATCCAAAAATAACTAAAATCATTGGCCAGAATTCTGTACAAGCTACTTTGTTAAGTATACTTTGTTGAATATTTAACTAAGTAAACTCTCCTGCGCCAGCCGCCACAAAGTTTACATGAATGCCGTGCTCCAATAACTGGCAAA
Source organism: Iguana delicatissima (assembly GCA_948472985.1). NCBI lineage: Eukaryota > Metazoa > Chordata > Lepidosauria > Squamata > Iguanidae > Iguana > Iguana delicatissima. Next base: position 1,473,138 of record CAOKZL010000010.1, read on the forward strand.
ATAGATCTTCTTCTCAACATACAGCTGACGCCCTGTAATAACCTGAGACAAAAGACGCATAAACTCATTCCAGTTGCACCTTTTACAGGCCTTTGCCTGGACTATCTCCTAAATCAATTGCCTATTGATCAACAGCCCCCAAGCATGGTTAAAGTTGTGTGTTCCCTCTTTACTAATCACAAAAGAGGTGTAGAGTCTGGTTTTCCTAGTGTCCTTAATGTGAATAGCTAATTCGGTTTAGACACCAGAGCAAATTGGCTTTAACCAAATCAGTTTTAACTGGGCACTTTACTGTGGAAAACAATATTGGGATGGGCTAAATGACAACGTGGCTTCTGTCAACACTCTTAGGCCATTTCCGCACGGGCTAATACAAACGGTGCAGAGCGTCCTCCAGGGAGGACATCTGCACCTGGGAGTGGACTGGGTCGGACCTACTTAATGTAGATCCGCACCTCAGCCCGCTCCGGAACAACCCCAAGTGGTCATCAAGTGTGCTTTTGAAAGACAGCTTAAAACAGGTCTTTCAAAAGCATGGAGTGTGCCATTCCGTGCCCACTCTCTGGTGCAGATTTGCAGGCTCGCACCAATGCGGGTCTGCAATCTGCCGGGGGTGGGCTTTAGGCTGGCGAGCTTCAGCGGTTGGTCGAGACCCTTGACCAACCGGAAGCCACCATTTTCGTCCCTGGAGCAGTGCGGAGCGATGAGCACACACTGCTCCGGAGCAGCACAGACCGGACCGGGGAGCCAAGAAGTCTGGTAAGTAGCGGTATGGGGCGATTCCCTTGCCCCGTGTGGAAATGGCCTTAGATTGCTAACAGTAAAGATGGGCATAATATTTATGGGGAGAATGGAAGCAGGGGTTTCTCAGCTTGTAGGAAACTCTAATGAGCCAAATTCTTAAGCCTTTGTTTTTGCCTCCACACTCAAGTCTTCAAATAGACCCAAAGGATTATTCCTACCTCTCACTTACTGTTTTAGTGCCCCCTCAATACAGCCACATATCAGCCACATGTAGGTGAGGAGGAAGTTGAAGCGCATGGTCTGGGTGTATTCCAATATTGATCTCTTAGCAATGACCACATCATCCAGCATATCTGGAGTTCCCAGAAGATGCCTGCATGATTGTGTACCTGCTACTGAAGAACAATTGGATGACAAACCCCAGTTGGCCATGTGTCTAATCTTAAACAAGCTACATTCTTTGAGTAAATGTAAATGGAACTTATAAAAATGCTGACTGTGGAAGTGCTAATATTGCACACCTTTGATAAAGACTTAATACAGGAATGAGGAACTCTCCAGCACTGATACATAATGATTCCCACAGAGCTGGAGGTCCCCTCTCTGCTTCTCCCCATTATCCATCTTGAGCTGATTGGAGGAAGCCCCAGGAAAGCATCAAGGGTGGGCCCTGCCAGGCCCATGGAGACTTCAGAAAAGCTCAGAGGTGCTCTGTGCTCACAGCAGGCCTGAACTGAAAGACCTGAAGCAGTATAAACAATAGAATGGGGCAGGGGGCTCAATTCTCTCCTGCCCCTTGAGACTAGGTTTGAATCAGGCAAATTGGGCAAACCAGGATGTGTTTGGGGTCCCCTCAAGTTATCAATCAGAAATGAATTAAAAGACCATTATTTTTGCTATTGTTTTCAAATTGTTACCAGCTTCAGGAGCAGAGCAAGAAGGAGGGCAATGTTTTCGACACAATGTATATTACTTTCATTGTTTTATAAAAACATACTTGAAAGTAATCAAAATTAACAATGACTTGCCTGCCAGCGCTAAGTCCCCACCTTGGAAACAGTTACAGAGCCCCAGGGGAGCATGTTGGATGTTGGGCAAGGTTGATGAATCTGTGACCTTCTCAGTGGTTCTCAACCTGTGGGTCCCCAGATGTTTGTGGACTTCAGCTCCCAGAAGCCCCAGCCACTATGGTCAATGCTCAGGGCTTCTGGGAGCTGAAGTCCAAAAACATCTGGGGACCCACAGGTTGAGAACCACTGTTAGATCTTCTTGCACGGCAACTTCCATCTTTCCTCATCGTTGGCTATGGAGGCCAGGGGTGATCAGGGAAGATGTCCTAAAAACATTTGGAAGGACCCATGTTCCTCAACTCTGACAGTTCCAGAGGCCTTCCCCTAGACCAGGGGACATTGTGAATGCCCTGTGGAGGACAGAACCCAGTTGCAAAACGAACAGTGGTAGAGCTTTTCGTTAATTAATTAAGTATTAGTCAGCTAGCTATCCAGAGAAGTTGCTGCCTCTTGCTTTATTTTTTCCAGACTGAGACTCCACACCCTGAAGATACCAGATCTTGTCTGATCGTGTTAGCTAAGCAGGGTCAGGTGTGGGGAATACTTGAGTGAGGACTGCCAAGAAATGCCAGATGTTGTAGCTTATAATTCAGAGAAAGACGATGGCAAACCGCCTCTTGAGCATTTCCTGCCTAGGAATGCTCTATGGAGTTGACAGAAAACTTGTCGCCGTACGTACAGATGGACACATTATTCCAGGCTCACAGTGGCTTCTGTATTCAATTATTTATCCATCTATTTACTACATTTATATCTTGCATTTCCTCCAGTGAGCTGAGTACTGTATACACGTATCTTTCGTCTTCCTCCATTTATGCTCACAACAGCTCTGTGAGGTAGGTTAGGCTGCAAATGAGTAACTCAAACTCCCCTGGTGAGCTTTATGGCTCATTGAAGGCAAGAACTTGGGTTGACCAAGTTCTCATCCGACGTTCTGTCCAGTATATGCCACAGGCTTTCCAATACTGGCCATTTACCTGCAGGATAGCATTGCAATATACCTTGTTTGGCAATTAAGCACTACAAGGTTATTCAATAAGACAGCTTGTAGCTGAAGACCTGTATATTTTTATATTTAGTGGAAATGCAATTATTCCATTTGACAAGATAATGAAAATTGTTGACTCCCATTAAGAACATTATTTTCCAGGATATTTGCTCCGGATCCAGTCACCTGGTGACATTCATTTATGATGACTCAAATAAACCTTTCCAAGTATAGGTTTTAATAAGGTTCGAGCAGAAGAGGATATCAGGAGAAAGGTAGCAGCGATCTAATTACCTCAGAACTGTAGCAGTAACCCAAAGTGTTTTATTAGTTCATTATGTTATTAAGAAGTTTGCACTTCTATGCACTTGACAGTTAATAAAGAAACCTTTTCAAAAACCCTGGTACTCCTCTATATACTACCTCTGCATTTTGATTGGTGTTTTCACTGTAAGGGAATTTTAGTTGAAATTAGGCAATAAATGTGTTGTGCACCAAATAACCAACTTATGAGCCATTTTGCATGTATGCATTCATGGTGTACTGTTAATTCCAGGCTGGAACAGTCAGCAACCATATTTCAGTGGAGGACTGGAGGATGCCAGTCCAGGGTGCCTTCAGCCAGTTGCTGCAGCTGGAGGGCTGGGGCTTGAATTTTGAAGAGTAGCAGGCAGGAAATGTTACTGTCCTGACCAGATGAGGCCAGAACAGCTTCTTGGTCTTGCTGCCCAGTGATGCCATGCTATCTATGCTGAAGCTTGTCAGGAGCCTGCTTTGTAAGCTGACCATTTATGAATTGCCAAAAGCAAAACTGAAACCAGAAATATATCACCAGAAGAAAAGGAGGAGAAATGCAGAAAATGCAGAAAATGGGGTGAGCTTATTTTCTCCTGTTCCAGAGACTAGAATGAGAACCAATGCATTCAGTTATAAGAGATTCAACATAAGCATTAGGAAGAATCTTTTTTTTTTTTTTGGCACTGTAAGTGTTCCCTAGCAATCACATTTTGCTATGCATCCCTAGCTATATCAGGTATTGACTCTCCTTCTTGGGAGGTCTTTGAATAGATATCTTTCAGGAGTGTGTTAGTTGTGTATTCTCTCAGGGCACAGGAGTTTGGACTAGATGGCCATATAGTCCCTTCCAACTCTTAAGCTTATATGATTCCACAGGTATTTGAATAAAATTGTCATCTTTTGGTTTATGCATAGATGCACAACTAGATTTTTTTGACAGTGGGAAAGAATGCCAGGGGAGGTACTGGATGCCCCTTCACTGGCTGTGTCCTTGTCTTCATATGCCCAAGAGAAATTTCTGAGTCAATAAAGACACCCAAACTCTACCCAGAAACAGATGAGGAACAAGAGTACTTGCCACACCATTATAATCATATTTTTACCTGCTGCTTCATTTTTATTCTCATGGCTGTGTTTGTTTGCATTGTGAGCCACCCTGGGGACATTTTGTGTTGGAGAATGCCAAAGCCTCCTAAACGACATGGTGTTTAAATATGCATTTTTCTCTCAAAAGTTCATTTAAATGCACATTTTTGATACATTTAAACTGCCAAGAAGAGCAACACATCATATGGATTAATGAGAAATCTGCCCAACAGCTAGCTAAATTTCTACCCTCTCCTCAGTCTGAGAGAGGTGAGACAGAAAATCTGGTACAGGAGTTACCAAAGACTGAATTTCCAAAGAAATCCTAACAATGATAAGAACAGTAGGCTCTCTTGCTGCTCCCAGATCCACTTGCCACTGACATCTGAGGAGACAGTATATGTTATGGCAAATTGTGTCTGGTAATAATGCCATGCCTCCCACTTCTCCAGGCCTGGACTTTCTTCACAGGTCTTCTGGGGCCAGGGGAGGAATCTCAGAGCAAGTTTATTGCCTTGAAAATTACATACATGCACATACACCATTGTTACCCTGTTTACTGGGGGTCCCACGAGGGACTCCAAATGTGCTCTAATATTGGTGGGGAAAATTAGCTCAGAGCACAAGTTAGCAAAATGAGAGGCAGGGCAACGCAGCAGAATCTTTAAACCCAATGTCTACGGGGTCAGGCCAAGTCAAGAAGCACATCAAATACGAAATAATAACTATGATTTTATTAAATACAAGCAAACAGTGTGTGCAACCCACTCACAAAGTAACTATAGAAAATAAAGGTGGTAGCGGTATAGAGGATTTTAAAGAGGGATTGTTGAACTGGGTGATACTACACCTGTCCGAAGCCCGGGGTAAATCACTGCGGAGGTCCGTAAGTGTGCAGTCTCGGAATGAGACTGAGGGGAAAGCTCACCGGATGAAGTGGTAGCAAGGCTGGATGGAAGTTCGGAGCGATCCAAGGAAGGTCTCGGAATCAGGGGTTTTTATAGGGAAAATATGACCGTAGGCTAGTCTGTACTTGGGGAAGAAGAATGAGGTTTGGGTGCGAGACAATGTCTCCGAAAGGTCAGAATTTAGCATGATTGAGTTAGTTCCGAATCAACAATGGAATGCCCAGTATGCAGATGCAGCGTACTTGACAGTTAAGCGTCTAGCTCGTCAAGGTGCCTGCTCGGGGCAGGGAGTTCTTTGTATTAGCGTGCATCCTTAATGAAGTGTTTGTCTAGGGAGGTCTCCTAAAGCGAGATCCGGCTGAGTCTGGCCTGCCTGGGTGGAGAAAGGAATGTTCAGCAATCAACGGCCATGCCTAGTTCTGTGCTTGTTCGGGGGCCTCACAAACACTTGGCCGAGGGTGGCATAATGGGGTCGAATTGCGATATCCAAAATGATATCTAATATCTTCCAAAGTAAGGCTAGTAAACGGTAATAACACCATTACAACATGTAACTGTGGTTTTTAAAACTCCCACTGCTGCAGACTCCTTTGGAGCAGCTACTATAGAGTGCTCTTTGTTCAAGACCCTGCGATGCTTCCTTTGATTGGACTACCACATGTTATTTTAAAAATACTGAGCTTGCAAATGCGTTAAAAGGAGAGCTCTTGGGGGGGGGAATCCTCTGTTCATTACAAACATCGAAAACCTAATTTCCAATCAGAGAAACATTTTCTCAATTTAGGGTTTATTATCTGAATGAGATGCTTTGAACAACTGTGGCTGATGTTTGATGATTCATGCTTAATGACACCAACTGCGACCATCTCCATACCCTTCAACATTTCACAGATGGAAACAGGGACACATGAGGACAAGCAACATCGAGGAGTGGCCATGTTGGCAAAAGTTATTAGTGAGGAAGAACACAGAGAGGCTGTAGCTGTTTGCTTTTGCCTGAGCCTACTGGGAAGGGCAAGACTCTACCCTTACTGAGGAGGGAGGAGTACAAACTGCTTTTTCACTGTGAACTCTGCAGACATGAAGGTTACTGGGCTATTAACTTTTTCAGACTAGCCTACTTTATAAGGCTGTTGTGAGGGTTGTGAAGAGGGGAAGGCATGCATATCTTCCTTGGAGCAAGGACAAGAAGGAAATATTTTGGAAGGATATGGCTGTCCAATCTCTATCAATAATAGGGTTGTGTGCAGTAGTTTTAAATTTGTACCATAATGCTTTAACAACTAGAGGCAAAATAAACAGAAAGTTCTTTATCAAGTTTAAAGTACAAATTGTGTGTGTGTGTGTGTGTGTGTGTGTGCATATATATATATATATATATATGAATTCTGAAAACAAGTTCAAAGATGGAATGGTGAATTTTAAAGTTCAGACACCCATCCAAACATTAAGGCAACTATGTTATTCATATCAGTAAACTCTCCTGTTTTTAATCTCCAGAATCATTAGGTCTTTTGTGAAGCCAATGCGGCTTAGTCGTCCATTCAAGACCAAGCCATCCCAAGTTAATTTACATTGCAATAGGCTTAGCTGACAAATGATATATATTTTACTGGGGAAATCCACCCCTCCTAGCTACTATGACAATTATAGATAGAAAGAATATTTAATTATGTTTTAACTTCTGTTTTCAATGGGTTTTAACTATGTCTTTTTAATTGTTGCAAGCTGCTTTGAGTCCCAACCTGAGAAAAAAGCAGAGTATAAATAAAGATGATGATAACGATGATGATGATGAAAAAAGGAAGCCTAAGAAGAAAAAAGAAGCCATGGCTAATGAAGTCATTACACCTGCTAATCAAAAATAAAGTAAAATGAATTCAACACTGTGGTCCTATGAGCCTTGGGCCATTTCCGCACTAGACTGTTATAGTACTATGATTCCACTTTCAACATCCTATGGAATCCTGGGGTTTGCAGATTCGGGAGGGGTGGCCCAGCCCCTCCCGAAACTGCAAACCCCAGGATTCCATGGGATGTTGCAAGTGGAATCATAGCGCTATAACAGCCTAGTGCGGAAATGGGCCAAGTTCCACTACAACCTTAGGTGGATCATGAATAAGCCCCTGAGATATGACAGGTCAGTTCCTAGGTTGCAGGAAAGGGAGTCCTCCATCCAGGAGAGATGAAACTACCAACTTTATTACATGGGCGGAGGGGAAGAATCATTCCATTATGAAATCTGACATTTTATGGCAGCGATTAAATCCATGGTTCTTGGCTAGGACCATAAGTCAGTTTTATCGTGGCTTGTCTTCTCTTGGAGCATAAATATGGATAACATCAAAAGGCATTGCTGCATGAGTGCCCATCCAAAGAGCAGACATTTCAGAAGTTTATTGAGCAGAGACAGCTAGAGAAGCTAATTAACAAGACAAGTCGCCAACCTGGTGGGGGAAAACTGTTTCCAGAATGTTAGATCCTGGTGGTTTCTTTTTAAAAGAAGAAGATTACATGCCAACAATTGACCAAAATGAATTAATAAGTTTTTAAAAAAATCTATGATGATTTTATGAAGAAAGTAAAGTAGGAATCATTTTTAATCTAGAGCCTGTAGGCAGCTTTCAGATGGCTTTGAGTCTGCTCTCAGCAAAGCTTTATTCTAATGACTGGACAGCAAAAGTGCCTGCTTTTGAAAGTAGTGAGATATATTTTGCTAGAAGCAGGAAACTGGAAGCCATTTCTCAGGGATAATGTTGCCAGGTCTCAGGGCCTCTCTTCTCTAGTCCTCAGGGTGAGAAGGAGGAATCTCAGGGCAAGAGCACTATCTTGAAACTGTGTATGTATGAAAGCTGGACCATGAAGACAGCTGAACGGAAAACAATTAACTCATTTGAAATGTGGTGTTGAAGGAGATACTTAGAGATACCATGGACAGAGCAAAGCAAGCCTCTACTATCACTAGAAGTCCATTAGAGTGTAATCAAGAAGGCAAAACCAGGAACATGCAAACTAGGAGAGACTGCAGCTGTTTGCTTTTGCTTGAGCCTTTTGGAAAAGGAAAGACTTTGCACCCTCTTTACCTCTTCCTCTTGCTGGGTTAATCGAGTACAAACTACTTTTGCACTTGGAATTCAGTCAAAGCAAGCCAGAATGAAGGAGAAAAGTAGAAGCAGGGAGAGAAAAACTTGGACTCTTTAAAAGCTACCAATAAGGGGGATGATGGAGGATTTAACTGGGATTGCCCCTGTCAAATCAGGACAGCTGGAGGGTATGCTGACACTTAATAAAATTTTAAGTCGCTTTGATTCTATAGATTGTTTAATTGTATTCTAAAATAATGCACACACACAATGTTTTTGTATGCATTTTAATGTGCATATTTTGTAAAGCTCTTTGAATCCCAGTATCCCAGCCTCATGAACTCCCATAACTGGGTCACCTTAGAGTCCCCATAAGACAGAAACAACTTGAAGGCACTGAACAAGAATTGGGGAAGGAGTGATAATAACATCAGTGGTGGCGGCAATGGCAGAATCCAATAACCTCCATGGCACGGACTTAGATGACTTCCAGGATCCCTTCCAACTCTGCAATTCCAGACTCAGTCTTTGTTCCAACTTTCCTAGGCAAAAACTTGGGGCAGGGCAAAGGTCCAGTGGCTCTTACAGCCAGTGGCGGAGCTTGGAGGGGTGGAGGGGGGTGGGACGGGGTGGGTGAGAGGTGGAGCCAAGGCACATGTGGGCATCACCAGGGCATGCAGGGGTGTGGCTACAAGCCAAGATGCCCCAAAAACATTGCTGCCTGCAGTGAACTGCCCGTAACCCCCCATCACTACACGACTGCTTACAACTGGGGCAGAAGGAACTCCAAAAAGCAAGGCTGCTTTTGGACAAATTTGTTCATCAGTATTGATTTCCCTGAAGGTCCCCCTATAAACATCCCAGGAATCCAGGTTAGGAATTCAAAACAAATCCACTTTCATCATATTTTATTTATTCATTTGATTTTAAATTTATTTATCCAGTTTTATTTCTTTAGGCTTTTGGTTTCCCATCCACGGGAAAGAAGTGGTTGGGGCAGACTCTCTTGAATTATACACCAATAAATGCACACTACTTAAAATATGTGTCTCTGAAAACACACTGTAGTCAATGGGAAAAAATGTGTTTAAACATGCACACGTTAAAAATCTAAAATATGCACAGATTTCAGTGTGGAAAAATCCCAGAGTATTACCTCCTGGTACAAAACATGGATGAGGAGGAAAAACAGGTGGGGTTAAGAGTAACACAATGAAATCACAACCAAGAGATTTTTACCTCCCCATTCAAGGCTCCCCAGAAAAGGCACCAAGATCCCATAAGTGTGCATATGAGCAGTTCCACATCTTCCCTTTGGCCAGCAGCTGCCAAGCCTCATGAGGGGGCCCTGCTGCTGTCACTTACCCAGTGGGGAAGAGAGAGAGGGGGAAATCAATTCAGATCATGGAGAAGCAGCAGCTCTTGACTTGGAGGGGGAAAGAAATGAGGCTGCACCTGCCTTTTCTTTCCCCCATGAGCCTAGAGTAGTCAGAACCTCATGGTCTGAGTCACCTCCGCCTTTCTCTACGGTAAGGAGGAGCAGGAGAGCCTCTCTCAGAGTTTGACAGCTGGTCAGTGGCAGGTTTGGAGATGGAGCACAAAGGCAAGAGAATGCCCTCTGAGTCCCACTTAAAAAGGAACTTACACTAGCATAAGCTGCATTTAAGTGCTGGTAAGTCACTGTCAGAATGCTGGCCAGAGACTGAGAAAATCACTGAACTAGAAAGAGAAAAGTTCAAAAGAGATGAGGATATCTTAAGACTCAGTCAGAATTCAGCATTCTCTAGCACACGGAATCATTAGTGCAGCAGATGAAATGGCCCTTGCTATGGGTAACAATGATGTTCAAAGCCGGCATCTGGCTTTTATTGGTAATGACAGCAAACCATCGACTGGAGCAGAATTTTGGCATGCCAGCCCCTCCAGGACTCTAGTCAGCAAGGGTGGAGATCATTTTTGTGAGAGTCATTAGCATTCCGCCTCTTGCAAAATTAATGTAGAAAACAGCCTTTGGAAAATAAATATGATGCTGCCAACCTGAAGTAAGAAATTGGGTCACTAACTCGAAGAGCAATATCGTTAGCTGGCTCTTGCTGGTACCTGGTGTGTGTGTGTGTGTGTGTGTGTGTGCGTGTGTGCGTGTGTGTGTGTGTACATGTTGTCTTTCTGACAGATCAAACAGTACCAAGGGATTCAGCATCTGCAGTCTTCGTGACAGCAATCTTATCATTTAGTGACTGAAAAAGCCAATTTTTAAAAATTGCTTTTAGAGTAAACAGCTAGGAGATAAGCAGCAGCATGAAACAGAAGGAACATGAAAGAGATTTGATGACTGCGTGCAAAACAAATCAAAAGTCGTATCTCAGGTTCATGGAAGGAGGCACTGTGTAATAAAAATGTTGGAGGGAGTTGCTGTTTCTGAATTCTGATCTGCCCTGCCCCCACCCTGCAATGAATATGCAGGACAGAATGTAATTATTCTTTGGATTTCACCCATCTTCAAATTTCACAAGGCCATTCTCAGCTCAATCAGGTACCTAAATGAATTTTTAAATGTGCTTCTTCAAACCAAATACATTTGAAAAGTGCATACCTTGGCACAAAATTTATTTAGGAATTTGTGTTTTTGGGGTTTTTTTTTTTTTTGGTGAGAAAAGCGGTCAAAAATAGATATCTGTCCCAATGAACTTCACTTTTTGAATTGGCAAAATGTGGAAAACAGCACAGTACGAATTTGGAAAATAATACATACAAACTGATAGGAGAGGATCCATCCAGCCCTACTTATGGGAAAGTTTCAGCATAACAATGCACTCGATACACATTTTAGTCCCATGTTTGCTTTTAAAAAATGTTATCCTGCTCATGGTTTTTCCGGCCCATTTAATTTCATTTCCCTTTTTGGCCCCTTTGTGTCTCTCTCATTTTTCCCACTAGCACACAGCCCCATATACATAGGCTGTTTGAAATTTTGCTGCAACGTCACCTGCCTTCTGAGCTGCTTTTCATCTTTCCCCACAACACACCCATCCCTTTACTGCACAGCTCTTCCTGTCCTTAGATGTCTAAATCCCTTTCGTCCTCTGTTGCCAAACTCACTTCATAGATGTTGAGCCCAAATGGTAATGGTCCATTGATGTGCATACCCTTCAGAAATTTGAATATTTGTTAACATTCTGCAGTGTCACACCTGTTCCATAAACATGCTAGAGGGATGAGTTTACAGGAGAAATGCAAGAGGCAGTACTGTTATTTAGACTGCATTACTGAGTATACAAATTAAGAAGTATTGCAGGCTATGGTTATAAGCTCCTTAAGGGTAGAAAATTTTAAAAAATCCAGATTGTTCTCCAAATCTTAAACATCTCAAGTTTTTAAGAAAGTGATGCAGAACATAAAAGGCAGAGACATATTTTCAAATCTTGGGAGAGAATAAAGTCTCATTTTACTTCCATTTTTGGCTGTGTCAAAGACTCGCTTTTGCTCCAAATCTCTGCTCACACAAAATCTGCGAGAGTCACTGTTTTGCACGGATGAAAGAGGGCGAAACTAGACCATGAGTAACTCAGCTGGAATCATAAAACCATTAAGACATCATTCCATCGCTCACTAACTGGAAACAAGTTCAGAGAGCCTTCACAATATATGTAGGTCAGCATATGCCACTCAGACTTAGATCTTTTTTCACGAAGCCAAATTGCAACTGGAAGGGGAAAATAGCTCACCCTGAAAAAGTCCTGAGTAGTCCTGAAAGTATCTACCAACACAAATTTATATCCTTTACCTGGAAGTTCTAGGAGAAATTTATAGACACATAAAAGAAGAGATTTGAAATACTCGTTTCTGTGTTTTATGTAAATAAGCATATACATAATTGACAACCACAAATTTGTCTGCAAAACAGACATCAAAATGATTTCTTACAAGAATGGCATGGATTTTTTTTCCTGCCATATCCAGAAAAATTATCATTTGAAAGCCATACATGAGAGTAAAAGCAAGACTGATTTTGAAATCATAGATTGGGCTGGCTGGCATACTGATAAGAATTTTCAGTGTGTGTGTGTGCATTAATGACCCCATTAATTTCACAGGGATTTCTTAGAAAAGGAATACTCAGAGGTAGTTTTGACAGTTCCCTCCTCTGAAATATCACCCACAGCACCTGGTATTCTTTGGTGGCCTCCCATTCAAGTACTAACCAGGGCTGACCCTGCTTAGCTTCCAAGATCAGATAGGATCTGGTGCCTTTAAGGTATTTATGCTCCTCAGAGGTAAGTACCCCCCCAAAAAAATGGCTAGACCAATTTTTCAACCCCCAAAGTTGCCAAAAAGTTCCTCCTTTTGTATACCACAGGTCTTTGATCTGACTAGGAATGAGGAGAATATTCAAAATATTTGAGACATGGTTTAAAAAACTGTTTCTTGAGTATCAAGATGCCTTGGCAAGAATCCTGAGGACTAACAAAAGTCTTCAGAGTTCAAGACTTACTTTACACAAAATTCTCACATGGCTATTTCGCACAGTAAACAGCAATTGTTTTTTCTCTGTGAAAAATTGTATTTCTGTACATTCTGTTCCATGCAGAACATGCAACACATGTCTGCACAGAAAAGACGTTTTCTACACAAGACAACTTCATGCTAATGCCTTGCACAGAATAAACTTCAAACTGCAAAGGGTCTTAAAAAAAAACCTACAGAGTTTTCAAGGACTTTCTAACAGCTGAAAGAAAATTGCTAAAATTGCTTATTGCTTCCTTTGAGAATAGAATTAGTGAAGAATTACATCTCTAGGTCTCAGCCCACAAGTACAGCACTTTATTTTCTTATTAGTCCAGTCTAATTTTACAAAAACTGATATGAGAGTTTAAGGGTGGAGGGAGATGCTGTGGCTGAGATTCAATACATAGTCAGTAGCAAGCGAACCCCACTGAGATCACTGGGACTTACTTCAGAGTAAACAGCTTTCTGGTTTGGATTGCACATCTCTTTCCCTTTTTTAATTAATCCTGGTTTTAATTAACCCTTATCTTTATGGTGCTGACCCAAGTAATGAACAATTTGCAGAGCGTGCATGCCGCGGACAGGGTAGAACTATTTTCCTGTTTAGTCACTGTAATTGGGTCCTTCCTTTCATCTTGCATTTTCGCTCTCCCTTCTCCAAGATTCCTTGCAAGTGTTAGCCAAACCTCCTCCAGTCCAGCTTCAAAAACTGACTGACAGCACTAAGGACTTGCAAGGAAGGGGGTTTGCATCTCCTGAGCCATGCCACCCATCGATCCATGCATAAATGATCTGTCTTCAAGGCACATCATGGCTGTAAAGCTATCCCTTCGAATTTCAAAGAGAGAAAGAGAAAGGGGGAGAGATTGAGAGAGAGAGAGGGAGTGGAAGAAAGGCCATTTCCACACTAGCCTGTTATAGCACTGTGATTCCACTTGCAACATCCCATGGAATCCTGGGATTTGCAGTTTCGGGAGGGGCCGGCTGGCCCCTCCCGAAACTGCAAACCCCAGGATTCCATGGGATGTTGCAAGTGGAATCACAGCGCTATAACAGGCTAGTGTGGAAATGGCCAAAGTCTTTATTGGGTGCCTGCCTGTTGTAGTTAGAGGGGGAGAGAAATAAAAGTTCTGGTTTGTTGTTCTTGTGTACCTTCAAGTCATTTCCAAGTTATGACAGTCCTAAGATGAACCCATTATGGGATTTTCTGTGACTGAGAGTGTGTGATGCACTCAAGATCACCCAGTGGACTTCCATGGTTGATCAAGGAATCGAACCCGAGTCTCCAAGGTCATAGTTCAACCCTCAAACCACTACACCACATTCGGGTACCTGCAGCTATTTCCACTACTAACACCATCAGCTGGATTTGGAGGTACAGCTGACTTCTCGCATAAACGAAACTTTTCAGCTTTCTTTACATGTGATTGCTACACACTGAAATACTGTCAGATGACTGTGGGGCTCATGTGAAAAGTGCTCTGTTTGCATACTCTCCAACTGTCTGAATTTGGAAGCGACAGTCCAAATTAATCCTCTGTCTTTGCAGTTTTTTCAGCCGCTTTTAAAATGTCCTTGTTTCTCCTCCTCCTCCCACCTTCTCTCTTTGTCCTAAGTTGAGTTCAGTTGCTGCCAACTACAGTCAGCTCTCCACATTTGCGGGTTTCACTTTTGGACGAGAGGAGAGGCAGAATTTTGCCCTTCCCAGTAGGCTCAGACAAAAGCAATTTCTGCAGCAGCTTCTTCTAGCTTGTCTCTTCTTCCTCTTTAGTTACATTTGCCATCTCAGTCACGCTCTGATTCTTGACCACACATGTCCTGGTTTTCCTCTGTGAAATGCTGGAGGGTATGCACAGGCCAACAGAAGACAGGTGAGTTGTCTTCCATCTTCTTTACCACTGCTGGTCCCACTTGAGTGGCACAGATGTTTTCCCTGTCCCTCCAGGTTTCCTCAATTGCACCCGCAGGCTCTATCCTAGTGAATCCCTGCAGCTTTCCACACATCGTAGTATTCATGACTATGCCAGTACATCCCAGAAATGCAGAACATATGTTTTTGCAGATGTTGCTAGAGTTCATCTCCCATCAGCCCAGGCTAATATCAATGGATAGTGAGAGCTGCAGATCAGCAACTTCTGGAGTTGTACAATCCCCAACTCTTTATGGGTAGGCTATGGGCCTTTTCACACTAGACAGTTATATAACTATGATTTCATCTTAATTCCCATGGGTTATCCTGTGGAATTGTGGGGTTTGTAGTTTGGTGAAGGCAGCAAAACTCTCCAGCTGAGGACCTTTCCGCACTACACAACCTCCTGTGGAATTGTGGGATTTGTAGTTTACTGAGGCCAAAGAGCTCTCTGGCTAAGAATTCTAAAGGCTCCTCCCTAAACTGCAAACTCAAGGATTCCATAGGAAGTTGAAAGTGGGATAATAGCACTATAACAGTGCAGTGCAGAAAGGCCCTAAGACTTCTACATACCTCTCTCTAAACTGCAGGTCATGGGATTCCAGAGGATGCAGACATGGCAGTTAAAGGGGAATCATAGTTCTATGATTACGTAGGGTGAAAGGGGTCCCCCGACAGTCTGTGGACCTGATAGAATTTGTGCTCTGGAATCTGCATACTGATAGACGAATCATCATGTACCTTTCAAAGTGGAATCAGAGTGCTACAATTGTGTAATGGGAAAGGGTGCGATATATACTTGATGTCCAGCTGCTGCTGATTGCTCCTTGATTAAGCAGACTCTGAAGAAGGTCTTTTCAAAAAAGGGGGCTCCAGTATAGGATCCCCCCAGTTTTGGCTTTAAAGAGGGTATGTGGTCCCTCAAAACCTAGAACCCCCCTGTGCCTCTATGTTTTGCTTTTCATGACACTGAAAGTGACTTCCACCACTGCTTGTTTCAATCTTTCTGATATTTTTTAGGGGTGGGGTGGGCAATATGTGTGATTGCAGAGCATCCTTGGAGCCAAAACCACACAGAACTTCCTCAAACATATGAAAATACTACCATTCCACCCCCTCATGCAGTTCACAAACCCATAGTACCCTGAAATATCTTCAATTTCCTCTGAAGTCCCTCTCAAAATGGCCACCAGAAGCTATTGTGATGTCCATTTGGTTACCATTTTAAGAAGGCTGCAGAAGAAAGAGAAGTTATTTGGGCCTGCAGTGAGGTTCAGCCCATCTGGGTGGGGGAAACTGGGCCCTAGTCCCAACTGGGACCAGTTTCCCTTCCCATTTCTTACATCAGTGGAACATTTTCTTCCCATTAGGTCTCCTTGCTCCCTACCAGAAAAGTTCTAGTACCACCTCCCACGGTTATTCCAAAGGGTAACATGAGCAGAAATCACCTTCTTCCCTGTTCTCCTAATGGAAGCCTCTACTGGTTCAAAGAGCCTTCTCCCAATAGCAAGGATATAAATCCTCAGCTGCTTGATCCTTGCATGCAAAGATGAATAATTACAGTAGTTCCCTCCCCCTATTGCAGGATAAAACCAGTATTCATTCATGTATTCTCCCCATATTTGAATGTTCCAAAAATGTTATGGAGAAAAACAGCACAAGATTTTTATGTGCAGAAAACCAGTTTTGGCCCAAGAAACAGTTTTGGTTTTTTTTGTGCAGAAAATCCATGTGATTGTCTCTACAGAATGATTCCTTTCCAATATTTTTAGTACATTCAAATATGAGGAGAATACTGAAGAAAAATCTTACTGGTCTATTTATTTTCCCCAGTGGGGTTTCCTCTCCATTATAGAAATACATTTTTCAATCTGGTTACGAACAATTAGGAATATTCTTTACATTCCTAGTCAGTAAAAGATATCAACTGAATGAAACCCAAAGAACCAGAAAGAAGATTACGAGGTCTCCCATCCGCTCCAGTGGATGGTACAGTACCATCATTTTAAATTTTAACAGAATCCCAGAGAAGCTTGAGAGGGAAAGCATAAATTCATCTAGCACTCTCTGACACGTAGCACATATAGGCTGAGTTCCTGTATTACCCAACAGAATTACAATGACAGAGGTCTGTCTGATGAGTCCCACCCCCATTATTATTTTACAGCAGTGGTTCTCAACCTGTGGGTCCCCAGATGTTCGTGGACTTCAGCTCCCAGAAGCCCTGAGCATTCACCATAGTGGCTGGGGCTTCTGGGAGCTGAAGTCCACGAACATCTGGGGACCCACAGGTTGAGAACCACTGTTTTACAGGCTGCCAGTGCCCCAACCAAAGGGCTTTCAAGGTAGTATACTTCTGGGTGCTGGAAAATGACCCCTACAGAACACGCCCCTCTCACTGGCCAGGCCAAGAACAGGCATCTGGACAGACCCCCTTCAAGGTCCTACTGCAACTGCTTGCCTCAATGCACTCTGCAATGGGGAGAGAGCTGCAGACATTCTTTCCCAGTGCTCCAATCTACACTTCAGAAGCTTTTCAGCTCTGTTGCCTCCAAGCTAACAAGGAGGGTTTGGGGCATCTCATTCAGTTGTTAACAACTGTAAAGTGAATCCCTGGCATCCAGGATTGTAAATCCAGCTGCTGAACAGAACGCCAGCCATAATCTTTGAAACCACCTGTCTTCCAGAGATAGAACTTAATTGTATTATTTCTGCAATTATAATAAAAGGAGAGAAATCAATTTTCCCCACTAAATCCTTTAGATAATCTGAAAATCCACTGTGCCCATTCTGTAAGTAATAATTAGATGTATTACCATTTCAACTGGCAAGGAATTTTAGACAGATCTAAATTATTTAACCTAATTACATTAGTATTTATTTCAATACCTCCATGGCTTTTTTTTAAAAAAAGTACCTGATTGCTGATAGGAAAGTGGTTGTATCCTGAGAAGAGGTGGAAGGGATTGAGTCTCATAATGTCTTCATCAATAAGCTATCCACAAACAGGTGGTTTAGGAATAGAACTTGCAATAAAAGATATTTCTGTTCAGACTTCGCATGCCATCTTTCTGAATACTGTATTCCACTCTCTTTCTCCTAACTGGGTTTCCCATTGCTATTCTCCCAAGAACTAGGCCCTTTCCGCACCTTACATTCTTCTGGCACTGGGTTGTGGGGATTGTGCAAGCAGCCTCTGGTGAGAGGCTCTCATGTCCGGGGTCCTTCGGCCCCGCACGAGCTGCCTGCTCGTGAGAGAGCCCCGCCTCTTCCTTCCGCAGTGCAGCCTGGGACCTTCCCAGGCTGCACTGGGGCAGGAAGCGTGACTGGCATGGCTCTGGAGGCTCCGCACACCAGGTAAGTGCACACGGGAACCAGGAGCAATGCGCAATCACGCACCATTTTCAGCTTCTAGAGGAAAATGAAAAGGTGCGCGATCAGCGCCTGCTGGCCCCTGGAGCATCGCGCGATTGTGAGTGACTGTGTCATGCAGATCACTCCTCACAATTGCGTGATGCTCCAGGTGCCCTTTCGCATGGAAAATGTTGTGCGAAAAGGGCCCTAGTCAGCACTTATGACCATTAAGCATCCTCAGTCCTCCCTGGGCTGTTCTGAGGGTTTTTCCTTCTGGTTTTCCTTCTCTTAAAAATTGTTTGCACTTCTAGAAACCTTGGAATTCCATCCAGAGTAGGTGATGTCTCCATCTTGTATGTGCATCATGTTCTTTGGGCTGTTTTGAGATATTTACTCAGCCTGCAATTAATATATAGCAATGGGGGAGGATGTGTGCCCAGCAGATTTCTCATACTGCAACTCCCATTAGCCAGGCTAGTCTATAGTGATAGATGGCAGGAGTTCCAGGAACATGTATTTCCCTAGACACAAAGGAGTATCCTATATGTTCCAGTTTCCTCTTCCCTTATTTCTTTTCTTTGTTTCTTTCTGTTCCAGTTTCTCTTCCCCTTCTTACAAAGAAGAAATTGGGAGTGAGAGCACATTGAAAGGTCTGTTGAACACACAAGAGCTGGTCTACAGTAAGTCAGATCATTTCGATATGCAGCTCAAGGTTGTTTAAACTGAGTGGTAGCATCTTTGTAGGTTTCACACAAGCATCTTTGCTAGTATCCCAGGAACTGAAATTGGTACTTCCTGCCTCTGCTTTACTATTGAGCTAAGGCCTTCTGAAGCAAGCGTTGGTTTGAACAGGATGTGATATTGTGGAACCAGGGCTCACAGCGTTGGAGCCCTGGGGCTTTTTGGATGAAGAAGGCTAACAACATTATCTGCCACTTCAACCCAGTGATGGTAGCTGCAATCCTATGAATTTAGCTCACCAATATGATAACTGCTAGAACTGGTTTGATAATATGGATCAATAGAGTGGCCTGTATTTTTGGATTTTCCTTGAGGCCACAGTTCTCCTTTTACCCATCCGCACTGCAGAATTTAGAACAACACCACTCTAATTGGGTGACCCTAACTACTAAACACTGCCTCAAACAACAATTTGAAGAAACTGGGAGAAGGCTGCACAGCTAATCCAGCGCTTATGCTTCTGTTTTATAAGCTATTGTTTTGCACCCTTAGCATATTAAGCATTATTGTAATTTGTTCTTATAGGAAGTGAGAAATCTTTCAAGCGCTTCTCCAATATTTCCTAAGTAGTTTGCCCAACACGCATGAAAGCTGCATTTGAAGAAGTTGGTAATTACCGATTCAATGCACAAGCCACTACAACTTCTTAAGAATAATCACGTAATTAAGCAGCTTTATAAAATGTTTAAAGGAACTTTGTCATATCTTTAATTACATAAAACTAAAAGCACTGATATTTTATATCCTTATAAGAGAAGGCTGCGCTGTAATTGCCCATATATATATATGTGCGTACGTGCGTGTGTGTGTTCACCATTTGGTATTCTCAAATGTTTGCCCATATACAAAATGTGGAGCAATATTCAGAATCATTATACATAACTTTCAACGACGGTAACTGAACGGTTTTTAAAATAAAGTGGTTTGTGTAATGTATGAGAAACACCTTTGCTCCTGGATCTTTTTACCAAGAGGCATAGAAATATTACCGTTAGAATCCTTGGCCAGAGAGCTCTTTGGCCTCAGTAAACTATAAATCCCAAAATTCCACAGATGTTGAAAGTGGAATGATAACATTATAACAGCATAGTGCAGAAATGGCCTTAGTCTCTCGAAACCCATGGGAATTAAGTTAGACATAGCACTATAGCACTATAGCAATGTAGGGCGGAAATGGCCTTACTCTTAATATGATTTAAGTCTGGATCCAAACAATTATTCATGAAACTGGAGGAAGGAAGACAGGCCCAGTGTCTTCAACCTCCACATCCATGGAAATTCAGTGCAACTGCTCTTCCTTCTCTGCAAAGGATTGGCAAAATCACCAGCCTATTGCTACTGGCAATATATCTGTCTACCACTTATCCAAAACAGCATGCCAATCCACTTCATGAGGTACCACTTACACCCTGGTTAGAAACAAACTCTGATCATCATTATCTGACAGAGAGTAGTGAATTAGGTTAGCAATTTTCTCATTCCATCATCATCTCCTTCTTGTTCCACAAAGCTGTTGTAAGCCAGATCGAATGAGTCTTGTCACAATATTCTTCAGGCCGCTTATTCTCATTTAGTCATAAATTTCAAGTCATTACCACACAAATGAGATCAGCAGTTCCATTCAATGACCAACGTGGTTCAGATAATTTCTGTCTCGATCAAAAACCTCCATTTATGTAGGTTCCCAGCAGTGACAGCACAACACTGATTCACAGAAATAAAGACATTTTGGTTTGTTTAACAATTACAGTCAGCATTGACTTCTTCACACAATGGGTAATTAACTTACAGAATTCATTAGCATGAGATGTGGTGAGTGGGTTAGAAGTCCGTTTGTTTAGAGGAATGCCAAATTTTCAGGGGATTGCTAAATGAAATCTCTGTGTTCATCAGTAGGACATCCTGGAATAAGGATGGAGGTAATATTTTACTTAACTCTACAAATGGATTCTTTGGAAGTCTTCCTTCACTTTTGGTACCCTTCTCATGTTGAGATGAAGCTTTCCAATCAAAAAGATGAATAGAAAATGCATCAGTTGGACAAAAGTGCATACAAACATGTGTAAGTTAGTGAAAATACAAATTAATATATGCATTCTATTGCATATAAAATTTAAAATGCATTCTACTGAATATAAAAACTTTGCAAAAATGCAAAGTCTTTCTTTCAAAATGGAACATTCACAAAACAATGGGTAAATGAAGTGAGACAAATTAATGGCTGAAACATTTGCTGATGTGTAAATGACTGAAAATAAATTGATCATTGGTTTAAAGCAGTTATTTAGGTCCATCATCTGATAACATTAGAGAACTACCTGTTTCGCTTGGTGTCACAGGTAATTCTTTAACGTGATCAAATGATAGGGCCAAATAAGAGAGACTGACTTTTTCCTCCTTGCTCATTTGTTTCTCAGATCCACCCAGGGGATAACTGATGAGCATGGAATCCTTTACTGCATGGATCTCTAAGCCCTTTCCTCACCTTACCTTTTCGTGGTGCTGGGGCTTGGGGATCACGCAAGCAGCCTCTTGCAAGAGGCTCTCATGTCCCTGCTGCTTTGCCTCTGCAGCCGCTGCCTGCTAGCGAACAGGCAGTGTGAGAGCTCCTCCTCTTCCTTCTGCAGTGCAGCCTGGGATTTTACCAGGCTGCACTGGGGCAGGAAGCACGAGCGCCACAGCTCAGGAGACTTCGCACACATGGTAAGTGTGCGCAGGGCCCTGGAGCAATGCGCGATCGCACACCATTTTCGCCTAGAAGTCCAAAATGAAATAGTGTGTGATTGGCACCTGCCGGCCCCCTGCAGCATCGTGCAATTGCGAGGATGTCATGTGGACGGCTCCTCACAATTGCGCGATGTTCCAGAGGCCCTTTCTCATGGCGAATGCCATGTGAAAAGGGCCTAAGACAAGCCAGTGCTTCCAAACAAGCCAGGATTCACAAGCCATGATCAAACATGATCAAAAGACAAGCCATGAACAAGCCATGAGGGTTTTCCTGCATGGCAGGGGGTTGGACTGGAAGGCCCTTGTGGTCTCTTCCAACTCTACATTTCTATGATTCTATGATTCTATGATTCTATGAAACTGTGAATTACTAAACTGGTTTGGAACAAGAGCAACAAGCCAGGAATCCTGGTTCAGTTGACATACTGAACAAACTATTTCTTTTTATTGCATTCTTCTTCTGTAGAGTGAGAAGCCAAGTAAGAGTTCATGGGCTCTATCTATGAGTACCACATTCCTGATTCACAAGGAGCAAGAAATCCCCAGAACCCCAGCTTACTGTTGTGTGCAAATGCAACTCTCATACCTTTCAGTGCTAGATAATGGGGCCAAAAGATGGGGGACCCAACTTATAATTTTCCAGAAAGGAGTATGTCTTCTTCTCCTAAGCAGCTGAATGATACATTCATTTATCTTCTCTGTTGAGCTATTTCTATGCAACCCAAACCACTGGATTGAAGGAGGCACATGATATATTTGCTAGATTATTGGACCAGGAGTGAGAGACCTGTGTTCAAATCCTCACTCAACCCTAAAGTTTACAGGTTGACTTTAGTCTAGTCACTATTTCCAATCTAACCACTTCACAGGGTTACTGTACAATGAACTTTGTATATCGTCTCAAACTTTTCAGAGGAAATGTAGAATATAAATTTAACAATAAATAAATATATCCTGCTCCATTTCCATAAGCAACTCATCATCCAACTCTTCGTCTAGCTAAGGGATCAGTCTTGAAAACCTGTATTAAGCTTGTGTCTCTTCCTCTTTGAAAATGGTTTCTCCTTGCTCTTTAACAAATCATGTACTTTTCTAAGACTAAATGCAAAAACTGTGAGCACCCATCAGTTTCCTTGTGTGCATAGTTGTATATAATCAGTTCTATTCCAAGATTTTGGAAGCAAATCTGGATTTGTGTGCATATTTGTTAATGACTGCATTACAATATTAAGAGTGTTTAACAGTATAATACACTATAAACAAGTAACAAGATGACACTATAAAGCAGCTGGTGAAAGACATAGTTTTGCAAGGGGAGGATATTCCTTTTTGCATTTCCCCCCCAAAAACCACATGCATAGAGTATATGCAGTTAGGTAGGCAAAGTAAAACTCCATTTACTATGAGGTGTCACTACGCCATTAGCTATGGTCTTTAATTCTTCATGAAATTCTCAAGCCCAAAGGAGTTAGTAGCCCAGAATCTGTCTTGATGTAAGACAATAAAATCCCATGATGGGTTAGCCTTAGGGTTGCCATAAGTCAGAAGCAACTTGAAGACACACAATAACAAACAAAAAGATCTAATTTTGTACAAGTTATTATCAAATGATCCACACATTTGTCTGCTTTCATTTCACACAAAGAGGGTCATGTAGATGCAGAAGGTTAAGGCCTGTAATCAGGGTTAAAGTTCAGGGCATCCTTACCAATTTATGCCAAGTGTCCATTTCATGGCTCAGTTTTAGATCATGAGATATCTTGATGCTGCCAGCGCTGCTTGAAAGCCACATGACTCAGGCACTCACACTTTAACATGAGAAGTTGATCTCAATTATCTGTTGGGCTTGACGAGTCATTAATGATCGATAACAGGACGTGCGTGACATTCTGGAACAGCATTTGTAAAGTGCATGTCATGTCTCAAGCGCCAATCAGACGGTTGATGGTTAGTCTTTACCAGGGCTCTGACACTTATCTGTTGAATTGTGATGGTGCAAAAGGACCGTTGCAAGCTGTTGCAGTGTGTCATCCATTGGGCAGAATTTCAATGACCTGAGAGAGCCACCTAAACAAACAACAAGCCTGACTGAAATATTGAGAAGATGTCTGTGTGGCTGCTTGGTATGCTCATGCAAATCCCATGTGTTTCGGGCCCATTGTGTATGGAATCTATGGAAATGCCTGCTTTGCTGGCTGCAAGGAAAGACAGCACTGAGTCCCTTCTCATAGAATCGTAGAGCTGGAAGCAACCACAAGGGCAATCCAGTCCAACCTGCTCTTCCGCCATGCAGGATTACATCATCAAAGTATTCCCAACAGATGGCCATACAGCCTGTTGAAAAACCCCCAAAGAAGGAGACTCCACCACACAGAGGCAGCATATTCCACTGACAAGCTGCTTTTACCATCAGGAAATTCTTCTTAATGTTTGTATGGAATCTCTTTTCCTGAAGTTTGAAGCCATTGCTCTATGTCCTAGTCTCTGGAGCAGCAGAAAACAAGCTTGCTCCATCCTCCACATGAAATCCCTTCAAATATTTCAACATAGCTAACTTGTAGCCTCTAAATCAGTGGTTCTCAACGTGTGGGTCCCCAGATGTTCATGGACTTCAGCTCCCAGAAGCCCCAGCCACTATGGTCAATACTCAGGGCTTCTGGGAGCTGAAGTCCACGAACATCTGGGGACCCACAGGTTGAGAACCACTGCTCTAAATCTTCTCTTCTCCAGGCTAAAAATACCCAGCTCCCTAAGCCACTCCTCATAGAACATAATTACCAAGCCTTCTACCATTTTGGTTTCCCTCCTTCATGCACCTTCTAGCTTGTCAATATCCTTCCTGAACTGTGGTGCCCAGAACTGGTATTCTCAATATTCTCAGCAGAACATTTGGCTGCTTTATATTCTTTAATAGGCTCCATGGGAGAGAGGCATTTCCATACACTTTGGGCCACTCCAATCAATGCACATTATGACACAAAGTGAGGAAGCCTTGGCTCCAACTGGTGCTACTAGAGGTGTAGCAAAGGAGGGGGAACAAGAGCATTGCCATCCCAACTACCATCATGAAATGTTCCTTTAGTTCCCCAAATTCCAGCTATATAAATGAGCATTTAGAAGTGCAATTGAGGCATCCAAAGAAAAGAGTCTGGTAGAATTTGGTAAAACCCCAACTCTAACACTTCACACATTTACTGAAACCTTTCACAGACTTGTTGCTTTTTTTGCAAAGAAAATAATATTTTTCTGTGAAGAAAATGATATTACGTCCAGTATTGTATACTTTTATATATTTACATTACTTTGTCTTTGTCCCCACCCCCGAACTGTGTGTGTGTGTGTGTGTGTGTGTGTGTGTGTTAGACTGTACACCTTTGGCAGGGCTGGCTATGTTTTGTTTTTTATTTGTAAAATGGTGGTGTTATATAAATAAATAACAACAACAAATAAACAACAATAATAACTATGAATAGACATCAAAAACTGCATGATTTTCTAAGACGTTTTCACAGTGGGGGGAAAATACTAACATTACTAAATAAAATTATTTCCTTTGAAAATTAGATTAATGAATAAGGGCATCATTAACAGTAGCAGGCTTTTGGTAGCCCACCTGTATTACACTCTCACACATCAGATACTTGTGAAAGACGCAAAGGTATCACAGTGGTGGTTGCGCCAAATGAACCAGCCACTTTTACAAAGTTTAGCAGCATTCAGGGATGCTTTCCTCCAAGATTCAAATTTTGCAGATTTTGGTAAACCCTGATCAAAACTGAAAATAAATTCTTATCTAGTGATATACTGCTCCAAAGAATATTTGGGGCGGTCAGACTGATATTATTGTACAAATAAGTGTTTTCTGATGACCCCTAAAGCCATTTTTCAGACTGCTGGGAGTATTCCTATCAGCCAGATTTATGAAGGATGTGGATCAGGATGAGGAACTTTTGACTCTCCAGATGGTTCTGGACTCGCTAGTGCCAGCCAGCATGGTCAATGGCCAGGGATGATGGGTGTTGTAGTCCCAACACTTGTGGGACCACCAATTCTCCATCTCTGGTGTGGACAAAAATGAAGCATGTCTAAAGAGGAAGGAAGGTGAGGGGTTTGCATACCAAATCCTGTGAGAAATGGCTGAACAGATCTGGGTGTGTTTAACCAGGAGAAGAGAAGATGAAGGGAAGACACGATAACAGTCTTCAAATATCTGAAGCCTTGCTTTCTGACATTTGCTGCCCATTCAGGCAAAGTGGAATAAAGGCAAATACATAAATAAATACGGCAGTATTTAGAGAGTGATGGAATAGGATGTAAGCACCTTTAATGCATCAGTTACTGTGAAAATATTGGATTTGTGAACCTGGAGGAAATGGAATGTATTGTAAGTTTAGTGTGGATGTGTGTGCTTTTATTTTATTTTTTAAAAAGCAGCTCAGTGGTTACAGTTGTCAGAGCTTTTTAAACTCACTGATTGCTCTGCCCAATAACTTGTGTTTCAGGCTGCCCTCCAAGGAGCACAAACATTTTGTTCTGATGGTTTCTCGTTTCATAGTTATTCACATAAATGTAGAAACCAGAGGGTGGGCGGCAGGCAAATATAATTGCTTCTGCCACAGACCAAAGTACCTGTGGGGATAAACTGAACATGACCCAACAAATTGTCAAAAGGAATTAGCTGCTACAGAATGGTCAAAAGGAGATTCAGAAAGGAGGTTTTCCTAAAAGATTACTTTTTACAGTTTTCGCTGTATTATTGGTGATTAAATGTCTGCTTACATGTCTTTATCGTCCGTCTGATCAGTCTCTCTCTTTCTTTCCTAGGAAGTAATCTAACGAAAATAATTGATGTAAGTTTCAACAATGTGTTATTAAACTTATGGAACTCATATCCACATGAGATGGTGGCATTCAGCCACAAAGGAAGCGGCAACGATACCATTCCTCTAAGATATTGCAATGGAAATATTATAGAGAAAATAAATTACCATAATTTGCTTGTTTTATGAAAGAACACCAATAGTCATGTGAAAATTCTTCAAATGGGCACTGATAGCTACCAAGTTAGGATATATTCTAAAATACAATAAAAAATTAAACGAAGACCATGGGTTGGATACAGACTTAGTTATATTCATACTCAGGTATGCTCAGACTCATACTTCTTTGACCGTTCTTCAACCACCCAGTTGCAGCCAAAAGAAAGGAGCAGCCATCTTCCTCCTGGATACCCAACCCACTCACTGGCAGTCTAAAAGGGAGACAGCTGCTGTTTGCTTCCAGCTTCCAGGGCTCCATACTTTGCCAACCACTAAATGGATAAGGATGATATCTGCCCTCTGCAGCAGGCTTGTGGACTCAGGATACAGGAGCTGGGTGGAACTGGATGAGCAGAGCATTGTGCTCCGTTCTGCACAATATAGGATCTCAATGAGCTTACTTCTTTATTACCTTTTGGCCACCAGGGCTACCAAGGCAATGTGCAACAGATAAAAACATTGCCTGGCATCTTATTCAAAGGTATCATAGTTGCAATGTCATAATTGCTGAAGATTCACATTTATAGTGATCAGAGGCATATCTAGCATAAAGACCACCCACAGCAAGTGTGGAAGTTGCGCCTCTACCTCCAGGGCTGCTTCCTCATCCTCCTTTTCTGCCGCTACATCTTCTAATATAGCTTTTTTGCACCCTATGGTGTTGGTGCCCAAGACACATGCCCCACTTACCCCAACCTAGGCCATTTCCACACTTCAATCTTATAGCTTGATTATTCCACTTTCAACATCCTATGGACCTGGGGTTTGCAGTTTTGGGAGGGGCCAGCCAGCCCCTACTGAAACTGCAAACCCTAGGATTCCATAGGATGTTGAAAGTGGAATAATTGTGCTATAAGAGTATAGTGCAGAAATGGCCCTAGATATGCATCTGATAGGAATTCATAACTGGATGTTACTCCTCAAAACTAGCCTTCACAGCCTGGCAGCTCCCAGCCATAGTGTTTCCAAGGATCTTGAGGCTGGGGCACTGGGAAAGACATCTGTAGCCCAATGCTGGTCCAAGGGTGGCTTGAGAGAAGCACTTGTGGAAGGAACCCAAGGGGTCTCTCCAGCTGCCTGTTTTCAAGGCACCCCACAACCAGGAGAGCACAGTGGATAACATTTCCCAGTGCACCAATCTCTTGCATCTAGGTAACATTTCTGCCATAGTGCTGCTAGATGGCAAAGTTAGGTTTAGTGAGGACATCATCAGTCATAACTACGATGATGGAGCTCCACCATCACAGATATGATGACAATGCAGGACCTCAGCTGTTATTTAAAAAAGAATCAAAACTATTTTTAACAATAAATTTTAAAAAGCCAGCATTCTTTGACAATCCCAAAAGCCAACCCTCAAACTCATTTTTAAA
The DNA here is from genome assembly GCA_948472985.1 of Iguana delicatissima. Classification (NCBI taxonomy): domain Eukaryota; kingdom Metazoa; phylum Chordata; class Lepidosauria; order Squamata; family Iguanidae; genus Iguana; species Iguana delicatissima. The sequence goes on from CAOKZL010000010.1 coordinate 1,500,963, forward strand.
GATGGAAGGCCATATAGAACAGTACAGTCTTGCCCACCCATCAGTAGCCCAATGGGACTGAAGATTGTCAGAAGGTGTTGGGAGGGTGTTCCACAATTTAAAGTAGTGCTAAGTAGAAAACCCTGTTTCACGTACTTAAGAATCCTAGCATCTTGTAATGGTGGGAAATGCAACAGGACCTCCACTGAAAATCTTAATATGAGAGGAGGTGTTCAATTGGATTCTGCCTGTCTCTCCACCATCACGCTAGTCTTACAATACTTCATTGCCTTGTGATCTTCAGACAACCAAGAAGCAGGTATGCAATTCTTCCCCAACTTTCTTCTTAAGATAAGAATGTGTAATTTCTTCCCACTGAAAGAAAATCTTCCAAAACCATGCCGTTTGCAAAGGCTGTTCGCAATTTGGGACATATTCTGTGCAAAATTTGCATGTGGTTATTTTGCCCAGAGAACAGCATTTTATTAATGGAAAATAATATTTCAGCGCAGAAATATTAATTTCTACTGAGAAAATGGTATTTTTAGCACGTAAAATGCTTTTTCTTTTACAAATTAACCTTGTGCAAGTTTAAAAAAGAATAAATCACCCAATAACTGCATTTTCTGTGTAGGAATTGTTATTTCTGCATGGAAATATTATTTTCCACACATGTGCTGTTTCCTGCACAGAAAAAAACAGGTGTGAATAAGTCCCAAACTGTAGACTTGTTGTCAGCCCAGTATTCTTCTTGTAGGAGCTTCCTCCACTCGCAAAACATGTTTTTGGCAATTTTTCAAAATGTTTTGAATATTCTTTCCATCCCTACCAAGAAGGCTATGATCAACCCCCAAGTAAAGGATGCTTAGGAGGTGTTTGGGTGCATCAAGGGGCAAAAAACTTTTTTTCAAAAAAGAAATTGAATGCTGGGGGATGCGGGGGAACACAAAGATAGCCCAGGGGCACTGAATGTGGCTGCACTTTGCCTGCACCATGGTGGATAAAAGCCAAATGGGACTGAAGAAAAAAAAATCAAGACCTGGAGTTCCCAGATCTCAGGACCTGACCCCTTTCCTCCAGGCCTCAAAGAAAGAGGGGGGATCTTGAGGGGAAAGTACTGCCTGGAAAAGAAACATTTTTTAAAAACTGTGCAGCTGACCCCTGTCATTGCAGGCCACTTTGGAGTAGCTACTGTAGACTCTCTAGAGACTTCATGACTGGTGTTTTTTATCTGATGATTTGCTGAGCAGTTGTTGTTGTTGTGTGCCTTCAAGTCACTTCTGATGCATGGCAACCCTAAGGGGAGCCTATCACAGATTTTCTGGGGCTGAGAGTGTGCGATGCACTCAAGATCACCCGGAGGCTTTCTATGGCCGAGCAGGAAATTGAACCATGGTCTCCAAAGTCTGCAGTCCAACACCGTAACTGCAGCTGATGCTGATTGTATCATGTTTACATGCCCTCAACAAAAGTGAACTATCCCCAACAAGACAGAAATGGGCAGGCACATAACTATCCATCTGTAGCTGTACAGCCTATTCTTAAACTTTATTTTCCTTGAAAATATGCCAACAAAAGAGTGAGTGGGAATGTTTTAAAAAGAAACTCCCTCTGTTTCCATTCACTGTATTTCTCTGAATCTACCTCATTGTTTACAATTCTTCATTTGTATCAGGTAGCAAGACTTGGGCTATACCCACACCACACAATTACAAGTGTATCTCAGTTAATAAAGTAGATGCATACCTTCCAACCCTTCACAGATGCAAACCAGGACACATGTGGCCAAGCAAGATCACAATGTGGTCCAGATGGAAAGTGTTATTTAGGAGAAAGATCAGACAAGCTAGGAGAAGATGCCACAGTTTGCTTTTGCCTGAGTTCACAGGGACAGACAAGATTCTGCTCCCACCTTTCCTCTCTCCTGATAAGTTAATTGAGTACAAATTACTTTTGCACTTTGACCTCAATTTGCAGCAACTGAAGTGAGCTGAGGATGAAGGTGGGAAAGTGGGAGGAGAACAGAGTAACCGGGACATTTTAAAAGCAGCTGCAAAAGTTGGACAACAGATGTTTAATCTGGACTGTCCCTGCCAAATTGGGAGAGACAGAGAGTATGCGTTTAATGACAACATGAGGCTTCAGTCCCTGTGACATCACCAGGCCCTGTCACTTACTTTCAGGTTTTGAACATAAGACTGCAGTGTCTGGGATTCTTCTGACCTGACAATCCCAGCTGGTAACACTGGGTGAAAAAGCTTTCATGGATGATACTCAGTTGAAGTCATTAAAAACCCAGTCAGCCATCTGCCTTATCTAAGTGTTGAGGTTTTGTTGGCTACGCCAGTGCACTGCAAAGCAGGTAGAGCTGTTTAATGAAAAGCTCTAAGCAAAAAGGGAGAGGAGAAAAAAATGCCCTGAAAGGGGTTTGCCAGAAATCTGTGTGAGATGAATAGTAAGAGTCCAATACATCAGCAAGCCTGCCGTTCTCCCTGCAACCGCTTCTTTGCAAGCCAGCTTGATGTCAGCAGAATTACATGCTTAGGAAAACCCTTGCACTCAACGTATAATTATTCTAAACAGAATCAATGCACCACGGTTAATCAGTTTACCAACTGAATTAGGTTTTATTTTTGTCATGTCTGTATCTTGTAGTGAAAGGGGACGGAGAATGTGTCTCTTTCATATGAGCCTGCCTCACACGTGGTACCTGGGGTAGGGGGAGGTTTGAAATGAAGACGAGAAAGGCAAACACACTCTTGGGGAGAGAAGCAACCCTTTGTTTCCTGCTTAAACCTCGACAGCTGTGCCAAACATTCTCACATGAAAATGTTGTGATACAGCAGGGTTGCTAGGGTTGCTAGGTTAGGAGCATCCCATCCCCTAAGGTTTCAGAGTCCAACTCTTGAAACCTAGGGATGTTTCCTACTGATTTTTGAGAGGGAATGGAGGCAGAGAAAGACTGGGCCAGGTACTCCCCCAGGAATCTATAGCAGCTATTCCAAAGCAATCTGCGGTAGGATGAGCAACACATAGTACTATGGCTCTCTACATCCACTCACAGAGAGGAGAGAGAGAGGGAGAGAAAGAGAGAGAGAGAGGGAGACTTTACAAGGCACTGCTCTTGACCTGAGATTCCTCCCGTTTACTCTGATTGACTGCAGAAAAGGGCCGTGCCCAGAGAGTCAAGACCAAACCCTAGCATCTGAGATCTCAAATGGTTGGAGAGGCATTTGTTCCTGGAAGAGACAGAGGGCCACCTACTTCTGCCCCCTGCATGCCCTTTGGACAAAACAAAAGGCAAAAAAGACAAGAAAAAAAATGTTAACTAGTTCACCTACTTTTTTTTTAAAAAAAATTTATCTTCCAAAAACACCACCAAAATTCACACCTGGGGAATGGATGGCAAATGGGAGAGAGGGAGAGAGATCTACACAAGACTTCTAATCAGTTTCACAGAAGTGATTATGGATGTATTGTTAGGTCCAGCAAAATCTATGGTAGAGGTGGTGAATGTGTGATCCTCCAGATATTCTTGGATTGCAGCTCGTAGCAGCCTTAGGTGTTATAGCTAATGGCAGTAGCAACTGTTGGTTCCACTGTCAATAATGAATCCATTTTAGGTTTTTTGGCTGAACCTTAAAAAGAGTGTATGTGGCTCCCCATATATACTCACAACAATTGTGTGAGGTAAGTGGGGCTAAGAGAGGAGCTGGGGCCAGTCACAACTAAGTTTCAGGACTCAGAAGCCAAACTGCTCTTGGCCTGGGCAACTGGAGTGAAGGCAGAGATCAGTTTTCACCCTTGCACTTGCAGGGTCCACACTGGTATATCTGACATGACTGGAGAGGATGTGACATCACTTTTCAGTCTCATTTTCTACCAATTTTGGGCTCATTTGTGGTTTTGAAACTGTTTTTGAGCTACGTGGGGATCTTGGCAAGGTGCTGCCACCTGTTGCAGTTGTTTTGAGTTTGGACCTGAAAGTCTGGGACCACAAAATGGGACCCTGAGTGCTTCCCACCCCGTGTTGTTGTGTGCTATTGAGTCATTTCCAACTCATGGCCACCCTAACGGGAACCTGTTACAGAGTTTGCTTGAGAAGACTTCTATGGAGAAGGTTTTGTTCTTGCCTTCCTCTGAGCCTGAGAAAGTATGATTTGCCCAACATAACCCAGTTGGTTGCTATCCTGGAGTTTGCAGTTTAGGGAGGAGCAGAGCAGTCCCTCCCTAAACTCAAAACCTCAGGATTCCATAGGATGTTGAAAGTGGAATAATAGCGCTATAACAGTCTAGTGCGGAATTGGCCTTAGTTGTACAGTCTACTTTCATATACATTGTCTATACTTGGAAATCAGTTATCCTGGACTTTAGAGGTTTCGAAGCCCATGACCTCCAACATTTTATAGATGAAAACTGGGATGCATGTGACTGAGAAACATGGGAGTGTGGTCAAAAGAATAAGGACAGGTAACAAGAGGGTAAAAGTTATTCATACAAAAGGATACACCACACTATTTTAAGCAGAGAAACCCTGGAATTTATGTGCCAAGTTTAGGAAAACCTGGGAAAAGAACCCAATGCCATCTGCGTGGGCATGTGTACAGCATGATTAACAATAAATATAATACTCAGTTTGAAACAACTGAATGAAGCGGAGGATGGAGGAGGAAGAGAGAGAAACCAGGGCATTTTAAAAGAAAAACAGAAAATTAACCAGGGACATTCGTTCAAACTAGGACAGTTGGAGTGTAAGAAATTTTCTCTCTCTTGCTGTTTCTCTCTCTCTCTCTCTCACACACACACACATGCACACACATGTCCTCAAAAGAGAGTGCAGGCAGACGACACTAGGCTGCCTCACGGAGGCCTCGTCCCAGGGTTAATCTACCAAGGTGAGAAGAAATGACAGCGAATACAAGCTCATCATTAATCGTGACTCAGATGTTTGGCCACAGAAACCAATTTGCCATTTCTAATCTGAAAGTGTTGTTGATAAGTTAGCAGAGAAACAGCAGAGGGTCTGTGGGACACACAGACAGGCACCCACATTCAATACCTTTGTGATGTATTTCAGCCTAAGAAGGTCCTTTTTACTATGTAAATTGCCTTAACAACGACACTGTCTAGATTGCAGAGAGATTAATCCAGTGTGCGGAGGCTGCAGCTTTAAACTCTTCCCGACTTTCAAGTGCCACCGAATCTCTGTTTAAATAAATACATTTCCTTTCATATCAGGGGGAGGGGGGAGAGAATGTGTCACAATATAATTAGCCAGGCTGCCATGTCAAACTTCTCTCCCAGGAAGCCATTAGAGGAAAAAATGAACACTTGCTCACTGAGAGTCTCCCCTGTGATTATCTAAATCAAAGGTTTGCATACTTTGTCCTAGTGGGCCACCATAGGTCACTTTAAGCCTTGTTGGAACTTCCCAAAGAGGGAGCCAAGGACATGTCTGCATTAGAAACTTGTATGACTTGCCATGGTTTGCCCCAAAGAATTGTGCAAACAGAGGGGGGAAGAAAGAGGTGCAGGACATTCTTGGAGGCCTAAACCCTACTCCAAGAGCTCCTGGTGATGCTGGCAGGGGAATTCTGGGAATTCTTATCCAAAAAGTAACTTTTCATTCATACTAGAAAGTTATAGTTCTCAGGAGTAGTGTCTTTTTGAATTGGTGAACTCTGATTTTGAGAAAAAGAGACCTCTTCCTCATCGTTACCATTATGTTGATAATCTTCACCAAAGGAAATGGTGTCTTTAGACAAATGGTGGGCAAAAGGTGGACCTCAAGCTGCCCTTAGGACCCCTAAGTGTGGTCCTTGAAGTCCCCAGCTGCCCCATTTTTAAATGTGGAGGGCAATTTTCAGGTGATTTTTGTCCTCCAAACTTGTCAGAATTCTCCCCTCCACAAAAAAACCAACAAAAAACCTTCAGTGCAGTGATGTGCTTCCCTCAACCTCCTCAGAAGCTACCCAAAGCCCTTAGAGATCCCCCATTAAAAATTTAGCAGGATTTTTTTGGGGGCTTGCCCACAGACCAGTAAAAAACCCACCCCAAACCACCCACAAATATGATGGTTTGCTTCTTCCAGTCCTTCAGAACCTACTTTTCCATACACACATCTCCCCAGTGAAACATAAATTGATTCTCCTGAGTCTGTTTTTTTTCAGCCCCTGGGAGGCAGCTACAAACTCACTCTAGAAGGGAAGGAGGAACTGCTAACAGACAGTCAGGATAGTAGCAGCAAAGACTGGGCTGGCAGAAGACAGCCCCAGGTTACAGGAATGACAGATCTCCACAGGCTTTCGTCATCAACAGCCTGGTTCAGATCTTTCCAACTCAGGGACATGGTTTCCTTGATTGAATCAATCCATCTGCACTGTGGTCTTCCTCTTTTCCTAGTGCCTTCTGCTTTATCAAGCATGATCATCTATTCCCAGATATCACGTTTTTCATGGTATGGTAGCTTCAGTTTAGTCATTTTGATTTCAGACAACAGTTCAAGCTTGATTTGCTGTTTGTTGTTCATTCCCATCAAGTTAGCTTTGGCTTCTAGTGACTCTATAAATGAGATAGATTCCAAGGCACCCTGTTATGAACAATCCTGCTCAGGTTTTGCAAACTCAGTCAGGGGCATGGCTTCTTTGACTGAATCAGTCAATGAAGTCTTCATCTTTTCCTATCCTCTACCACTTTTCCCAGCATCACCATCTTTTTCCCATTAGTTACATCATCTTATGATATATCCAAAGCCTCACTTTAGTCATATTGATGTCTAGTGAGAATTCAGGAACTATTTATTTGTCTTTTTGGTTACCATGTTACTTGCCCAAGTCCCTTCCAGTACCATGTTTCAAACGAGCTGATCTTCTTCCTGTCAGCTTTCTTTACTGTCCAACCTTCACAGCCATAGATAGCAACTGGAAATACTAAGCAATGGATGATGTTGACTTTGATATTTAATGATATATCTTTACGTTTGAGGATCTTATCTAGTTCTTTCACAGCTACCTTTTCCAAGTCTCAGCCCTCTCCTGATTCCTTGATCAGTTAAGTTAAATTTTGTACCCTATTGCACATTCAAATTCTATGCCTCTCCCCATGAAGGAAGTTACTTTCCTGTGTGCCTGTGTTTTACTGCCCTTTATCTCCAGTCGCCACATGGCCATGAAGGGAAGTGGTCTCTGCCTGCATGGAAATCCCTGCAGACCATCTTAACTGACAGCAGAAGTAACATCTCAAACAAAACGTAGGTTTGTGATTCTAAGGCCATTTCTGCACTAGACTGTCATAGTGTTATTATTCCACTTTCAACATCCTATGGAATCCTGGAGTTTGCAGTTTAAGGAGAGGCCTTTGAGGAAATGGCCTATAACAGTCTAGTGCAGAAATGGCCTAACATCAACACTTTTCTTTATGATTTTTAACATCTTTGACTGATGAGAAGCCAGAGACAATCTGCATGATGTATTTTGTACATTTTAATTGGCCCAGTAAAGGTGTCACTGTTCTGTGGATTTTGGATTTTGTTGCATGGCCAACATTGGTTATCCTTGAATACATTTCCTCCCCATGATGTCATTGCACTTTTGATTAATTTGGGGGGGGAGGTTCTGCACTTCACCCTGTAATGGTAGAGCTATCCTGTAATACTCAGCTTTCCCTGAGGTATGAAAATGGGCGTTAAATCAATTTAACTCCACAGTGTAATTTTACCCAGGAGAAAACAGACGGCTCCTGTTATCAAGATACTGCCATATACTTGGGTATGCAACATTTCATCTCCTTAAAAGTCTTAGGACTATTTCTGTAGCAGTCTACTTTATTTACACAGCGTATGCATAATCGTGCTGATAATTCTTACGGAACTATTAGTTCTTACCGGGAGAATCTCTAAAAATAAATCTGTTTACTTCAGCTGTACTCAGTCTGCATTGATTATTACAAATTGGTTTTGTACAATTTTTAGAAGCAGAATGTTCTATTAAGAGCCTCTTTATGAGTTGATAAAAACAGAAACTCAAATGAACTTCTAGTCAGGAATGGAATAATCTCGGAAGACTTGGAAATGGTGGTGCTGCTTGCCATGGCTATAATTTATCCTATGAAGAGTCTTACAAAATATGTGTATTACTTGTGGTTGGGTGCTTTTAAAGCCCTTTTTGCATGGCATTTGCCATGCGAAAGGACACCTGGAGCGTAGTGCGATTGTGAGGAGTGATCTGCACGACACACCCAAAATCGCATGACGCTCCAGGGCCGGCAGGGGCCGATCGCGCACCTTTTCATTTTTGGCTAGAAGCCGAAAATGATGCGCGATCGCGCATTGCTCCTGGGCCCCATGGACACTTACCTGGCGTGCGGAGCTTCTGGAGCCACACTGGTCGCGCTTCCTGCCCCAATGCAGCCTGAGAAGGTCCTAGGCTGCACTGCAGAAGGAAGAGGCAGGGCTCTCGCAGTCAGCTTGTGCGGAGGCGAAGCAGCAGGGACACGAGAGCCTCTCACCGGAGGCTCCTCGTGCAATCCCCACACCCCAGTGCCAGAAGAAGGTAAGGTGTGGAAAGGGCCTAAGTCTCGAGTCACCCACTGGGTTTCCATGGCTAAGTGGAGGTTTGAACCCTGGTCTCCAGAGTTGTAATCCAATGCTCAGTTGTAATCCAATGTATTAAAATTTCAACTCTATTAGCAATTTTATTACCAGCCTCTTATTGTTCTTTGTCTCTAGTCCTCACAAGACCAATAGAGGGGGCACTGAAGTCCCTCAGTATCGACTTAACTGACAACAGCCATTTCACAATAGACTGTTATAGTGCCTTTGGGCCCCTCCTTAATCTGCAAACCCCAGGATTCCATAGGATGTTGAAAGTGGAATAATAGCACTATAACAGAAATAGCCAACATCTCAGGCAGAAAGTAGGCTTGTGACTCTAACATTGTCACTGTTTTTGTCCTGTATGATTTTTAACATCTTTGCCTGACATAGAAGCCAGTGAAGCTTTGAAAGCTTGCATAATTATTTCATGCTTTGGAATTGGCCCAGAAAATGCTATCACTGCCTGTGGACTTTGGATTTTGTTGTATTTTGCTGTATGGCCAATGCAGCTGCCCAGGAGTACTTTTTACCTATAACCCCTAACCTTAATTCTTTCACATGATCCCTGAGTGGTGAGACCCACCCTGCAATTAATTTGCAAAGAAAGAAGCAACAGTGGCCACCTTTTGAGGAAAGGATGGCAGCCCTGCAGCCCTTCAGTGGATCTTTATATGCATGTTAGGTCTGCTGGGAGCTGCAGTCCAACAACATCAAAACCCAATGATGCTGAATAGTATTGTTCCATTCCTATCCTACCAAACATGTTAATATTTGAAACTGAAGAATGGCAGAGGTTTCTGATACACATTTCATACTAGAAATACACTATCTCAGCATAAAATATGTAGCCCTTCAGATGTTGTGGACCCCAACTCCTATCAGTCCCAGACAGAACAGCCAATGATGGTGAGGGATGACAGCAGCTTTCATCCAGCAATTGTGGGGCTTGCAGTTTAGGGAGGGGGCTTTGAATTTTGCAAACCCAGGATTCCATAAGATGTTGAAAGTGGTGTAATAGTGCTATAACAGTCTACTGTGGAAATGACCTAGATAACTGGATAGCTAATCAGCAATGGAGAGACTCCTAGCCAGTATGGTACAACCATGACACCTTCTTTGTAGGTCACCTTCTCGGAGGTTTTTAAACAGAGGCTGAATGGTCATTTGCTGGAGGTGCTTTGACTGTGTGTTTCTGTACTGCAGGGGGTTGGACTCGATGGCCATTGTGCTCTCTTCCAACTCTATGATTCTATGATTCTAAGATGCTATGAATATACTGGCTAAGTGTAATAAAGTTAGGGAAAGCCAATCAAAAAGAGAGGTGCTAAAGCAGGGAGTCAGAATTGTGTAATCATGGAATCTTAAAGCTGGAAGAGACCACAAGGGCCATCTTGGCCAGCCCTCTGCCATGCAGAAATACACAGCTTAAGCACATAGATACTACAGAGATTTAATAAGGAATTCTGCAGGTTATGTCTCCATTCTTTGCACTACCAGTAGAAAGAATGACAAACCAAGCTAGGAGACTTAACTCTACAGACCAGAATCTTCTTGAGAGTTAAGTTGTCTTGTGCAACCAAGCCCATGCACTGCCTGATAGAACATTTCCAGTCCATCTGCACTTTATCAGCCAGGGCAACTGCTTGCTTTTTACGGGAAGGCCACCAAATGTTTTGGTGCCTGAGGCAAAAGAGAAGACTCTCATCTGTCTTCATCATTCAATGCACGGAAGCAAAATGTTCTCACAGTTGGAACTTTCTTCAAACCTTCGCGAAAGTGCAGAAGCCATTGTAAATACATTGATTCTCTGGAGAATCTTTGTAAGTTTCAGCAACCAATCAATTAAGCCTTGCAAACTGCTGTCAGTTGATGCTTTAATAGCTGACTTGGAGGTCTGCAACAAGCTCTTTCCTCTTACCAGGAGCTGAGCTACCAAAACTGGAGAACCTCTAACCTGGTCTCCCACTTGGATGTGACCGCCTGCAAATTGGAGACTCAGAGCCAAGCCCTGAGACATGGTGACCCTATCTCCAGCTGAGAAGCAGGAGATATGGGATGGAGGAAGTTGCAGTTTGCTAAGTGTCTGCCACTGACACAAATATGTTTTCATTTTCCAAACACACAGGTCCTTAATACATTCCTATCAAACTCAGAATGCACAAAACACTTGCTCTGACAAACTGAGTTATATGTTCTGGTGTCACAGTCCTTACTTCATCCTTTTCTGGGTATAGGCTGAGGCATCTCTTGACATTTACACCACCTTGCTTTAATTTCGTCTCTAAGACAATTGCTCCATTAAATATTTACAGGATTAATGTTAGCACATTCTTCTCCATCCCATGTACCTCTCAACCAGGCCAGTTCTGGCTGATTGAGGTCTAAGAGGGAGCTAGCAGTTCTGGATTTCTTCCTGAATGGCCTGCTTTAGGTTATCAGCACCTTTTGTACATTGAACTGCCAGCTATCTTAGGAATAGCTGGCCTTCCCAATGTACCTTGTACTTTCTGAACTGGGTTTCCCCCCAGCATGGATAGAATAAAGGGGTCCAGCAGATCCGTTAAACTACAGAAAATGGAATATGACAAAAATAAAGAAATCAACTATAGCTTAACCTGTCTCCTAGCAAAATCAGAGCATATAGGCCCTTTAAAAAATGGGCATTGTCTTATTTTATTTTATTTTCTTAAGAAAAGGTCTTTGTCCTGGTGAGGGGAATCTCTTTCCTTCCCTCACTGTAATAATTTCAAAACAGATAGACAGCAGGGGAACAAAAACATATAACGACAACAGACAGTTTTGTGGTAGGCCAGTCTCATGAAGAGGGCTGTAGTCCAAATGAAATTTGTCAGTTAGTTGTGTACAGATCTCCAAACTAAAATTAGAAAGGACAAAATCTGGAACTTTCTGGTCTTTTTAATCAGGCTAGATCAATCTTCTCTCTCTCTCTCTCTCTCTCTCTCTCTCTCTCTTTTCTCTCTTTCTCTCTCATACCCAGAAAAAGAGAGACAGTGGGAAAGAGACAGAGAGAGAAAGACTGAAAGACAGATTAAGATGGTGGTTCTTCATGGCTTCTTGATCACTTTGGGGAACTTTCTCCGTCACCTTGGAAAGCCATTCTGGCCATTTTCACACTTTTCCAGATCCCACAGTCATCCTGTTGTGATCCCAACAGCAGCTTTGCTGGGATGGGAGCATGGCTGGAATGCTCCCCTCCCCTCCACACTCAGCCGGCTCCCTGTGGAAAGGAGCCCAAGTGATATGTGCCTTCCTTCTGCAGTGCAGCCGCCCTCTATCCCATGCTGCACTGGGAAAGGATGCACTTCCATCACGCTTCCTCTCCTTCCGCATGGCCACAGGTGACGAGAGCATTGCACAATTGTGAGTGCTAAATGGATTTATTCTGTTAAGCAAATATTCCGTGATTGCAATGGGTGTGGACAGGGTGGCAGTAGGACCACAACAACATCATGCAAAAGCACGAATTGCAGGCCGCTACCATCCTGTCTCCATTGCAGAATGGCAACACCGTGTGGAAATGGCCTCTGTTGAATAGCACCTGGAATAGAGAATTAGCCTGGACAGTGAACAGAGTCACCTTTGATCTCTCACAAAATGGAGCCAAACCAAGCCCCTGGTTTTCCAGGGAGCTAACAATGAAGAAACACATAGTACCTTGTCTAGAGTGACCTTGACTATAAACCAAGAATAAGGTCAGCCAAACATGGGTTGAAACCCATCTGAAGGACTACTCTGTAGCAGTGATGGCCACTGCATCTGTGTAGAGTTGTCCAGTGTGACTTTTTCAAGACCTATTGCACTCCAGCCCACAAAATGAGAAAGCAGATGCAGTCATCCATTGTGAGCAATCTGTACTATACATAGTTAGAATACTTTGCTAGAGAACTTCTACAGCTATAGTTTGGGAGTGTGGACCAGCACAATCCAGTTACCTCCACCAAACTACAGGATTCTATAGGATGGAGATGAAGCAGTTAAGGTGACATCCAGATGATAAAATTGTGCTGTATAGATATATCCTTGGGTGCAATGGTTGACCCAGGTGCAGCAGAGGCAATTTAGGCTCTGGCTTGTTTGGTGGTAATTGATATTTTTTCATGTATACAGCCCAAGCCTGTAGCTATATATATTTTATGGATGAGAGCTACAACACGTGCTGGACATGTACACATTCTGGCTCATAAAAGTGACTGAGATTAGGGAGTTCTGAACCCTTCTTTACAGCAAAAAAGACTTGCAAGTTGCCTAAAAGTAACAAAGCTATTGTTGAAAAAGCCATCTCTCATACCCACGCGCACTGCATTGGACAATTTTCAGTTGAGTTTTTGGTTCGCCCATTCTTAAGTTACGGGAGGGTGTTGTGATGAGTCTGGTCCAGGGACTGCTGGATGAAATGGATTATGTAGTTCCCCTTCAATCTGCTTTCAAGACACGTTATGGAACAAACACAACTTTGGCCACCTAGTAGGATGAGCCTCACTGACAAATGGACAAGAGGAGCAGATTCTGACAGCTTCTTCTGAGCCTCATGGTGACTTTTAGTGCTATTGATCATGCTAGACTGCCTCTCTGGGATGAGAGTTCAAAGAACATGGTTGGCCTTTGCCCTCCCTCATTTTTTCCGCCATGCTTTTTAACATTTATGAAGAAGTTGACTAGAATTAGGGCTTCAAATCACTAGTATGCTGATGACACCTCTATTTCTCCTTTCCATCTAAATCAATGAATTTGTTCTGCCTCTAAAACAGCATGTGATGTTATTAATAAACTAGGTTATCCAGATGACACAGAAAAGTTGGACAAGATTGTACTCCCCTTGAAGACTCAGCTTAGCTGTTTGGTTGTATTCCTGAATACAGCCCCAGTCTGGATGACGAAATTTCTGTTGTGGCTAACAGTATATTTACAAAGTTAATGATTGCATGCCAGCCACTCACACCCCTTGAGATGGTGGATCTAGCCACAATATCACATACCTTAGTTATATCTAGAGATGTAAAATTTCCAGTTATTTTGAAGCCAGGGAAGAAAAATCTTGCCTTCTCTTTTTCCATTTTTTGGCAAAAAAAATAACACACACACAAAATTTTTAGAACAATTTTAAAAATGCAGTATTGGCATCCTTTGCAAACCGAAAGTCATTTTGTTACTTTAGGAACATAAAATGTGTTACGTATAATTTGGTTTGGCACCAAATTATTATGTTTGATACATTAAAAGAATAGTTTGCTCAGAAAATAATTACAAATTGAATTTACTTTTTTTTTAAAAAAAAAATCTTACAAATGGAGCTACAAGATCTTGAACTGCAAGAACGCCTGAATTGTAAGGAACTTCTTTTGGTTTGCCAGTTTTTGAACAAACTGACAAAAACACAGAGAAAGAATAACAGAGGAAACAGTCAACATTAGTAAAACAAAGAAGATTATTTTGTCTCTTCAAGACTTGTTTTCCTGTTTGTGCAGGATAATAAGCTAAGCTTTATAAAACTTAAGCTTTATAAAAATCAGAAAAACACAATTCTGATCTGTACTATAAGGAGAGAAATACCTTCCTTTTTCAAGAAAAGTATAGATTGCCGAATAATTCATTCTTTCTTTCTTCTCTCTCTGTCTCTCTCTGTTGGGTTTTTAAGCTCCCATAAAAATGATAGTTTTGTTATATTTTCCTAATTATTAACTAATGATCCCCAACCCAGATGGCTATGCCAGCTGTCTGAGCCCTCTTCAATCCGTCACATTTCTCCTTCTTGGAGCAACCGTTCTCAAGAGCTTGACAACAATGGTCAAGACCTTTGGTAACTGTGTTAACACATTTCATCCTAATCAACAATAAAATTCAAGTCAGCCTTGGAAATTTCTGTTTGGAGAAAACTTTCCAAGGACTTTTAAAGGAAGGCACACACAGCAACAAAAAAGTGGAGGAAAGCAGCAGATGGTGGAAGGGTTCCAGCAAGATGAATAAAAATCCCCAAGCTGTTGAAAATATATCTCCATGCTCCAACAAAATTTCAACAGAGGCATTTCTCTTTAATAATAACCTCCAAATAGAAAGAATAAAGAATTCTGATTAGACTAGAGGAGGGCTCGTAGCAGTCCTCCCATCATTTCCATCAGCCACTGTTGGCATAGTCAGTGAAGATGAACAGTGAGAGGTGCCATGTATTCTTCCACCATGTACTGGGGCATTGAAAGTCCTTAGGCAGCCATTTCAGAAGCAATGGTTCCAGCTAATACAGCACTATTCCTTTGAGAGAAATGGTGGACAACCTGCAGCCCAGGGGCTACCTGTGGCCTTTGCCCTATTACATGTGGCCACAAAGTTCCTTTGCAAGCTGACAGTTTAGACTTTGTTGAGAGTGATCTGAGGAGGAGGGAGAGGAGAAGTAACACACTCTGTTGTTGTGTGCCTTCAAGTCATTTCTGACTTATAGCAATCCTAAGATGAACCTATCATGGGGCTTTCTTGCCAATATTTGTTTCAAAGCAAGGTTGCCTTTGTATTCCTCTGCAGCCTGCAGAGTGTGACTTGCCCAAAGGCACCTTTTGGGTTTCCATGGCCAAGCAGGATTTGAACTCTGGTCTCCAAAGTCATAGTCCAACACTCAAACCACTAGGCCTAAATCTTATTTTTATTGCCACCCAGAAGATAGCAACTGTATCATTTGGACATATCTACATGTTGACCAGGGTTCGGGGCAGGGGACTGACTATGTCATAACATTCAGTATTTATTTATTATTTATTTTATTTAAGGTATTTCTGTATTTTCACCAAGCCCCCTCTTGAGGTAGGTGTATATAAGCATGCCTCATATGTACTAGTCAGTCTTGTCCTGTTCTGGCAAGAGAGGGGGTTGTCCTGTAATGCTGCTGAAAAATCTGGCAGTGCTAGCTGCTGATGGGCGAGCGAAAAAAATGTTTCACTGGGGCCCAAACTCACTGTCAGTGGCCATTTTGGTACCACACTGTTATAGTGCTATTATTCCAGTTTCAACATCCTATGGAATCCTGGGATTTGCAGTTTCGAGAGGGGCCTCTGGCAAAACCCTGCAAGCATCTGCAAAACCCAGGTATCCACAGGATGTTGAAAGTGGAATAATAGCACTATAACAGTGTAGTGCAGACATGACCAGTGTCCCAGGTGTGGACCCACCATTCCACCACTGCGGCCCTTTCTGCAACTCACCTTTTTGCAGAGCTGGGGTGTGGGGATTGCGAAAGCAGCCTCTAGCAAGAGGCTCTCGTGTCCCAGTTCCTTCAGCTCTGCAGCTGCTGCCTGCTCGCGTGAGAGCCCCTCCTCTTCCTTCCGCAGTGCAGCCTGGGAGTTTCCCAGGCTGCACTGGGGCAGGAAGCGCAAACGTCGTGGCTCCGGAGCTCGCATGGCAAGTGCACGCGGGGCCCCGGAGTGATGTGTGATTGCGCACCAAGTGCACGATTGGCACCTGCCAGCCCCTGGAGCGTCGCGCAATTGCGAGTGCATTGTGTCGATCACTCCTCGCAGTTGCACGATGCTCAAGGGGCCCTTCCGCATGGCAAATGCATTGCGAAAAGGACCCGAGTGAAGAAGTCTACTTTAGTAGGAACTAGCCAACAGGATTGCAGAGAAAGAGAGAAAGGGAGAGTGACCCCCATCATTTCAGGCTGTGGCCCTGTCCACTGATGAGACAGTGAACGTTCTTGAATGTTCCTGTGTGCACAAAACATACAGCCCATTTTGGAAAGCGTTTGCCCTGCTATTCTGCAACAAGAATGCAGTATCTCTGGGAGGCAATGCGCCAAAAGGGGAAAAAAATTCATTCTCCCCTGCCCCATGATAATAAACACACTGGCAGACATGTCGCCTGCTCTCCGCCATTGCTTTCTTTTCCAAATTCTCTGTACAGCTCCCTCGTTCTGTTATTAGCATTAAACTTTTATACTACAACGCTCCCCTAGAGGACCGTGATCAGGACTGAAGCCCAGTTCTGTCTGTTCATATTTCTTTCTTCAGCTGAACTACATCCCTGTTAGCCCTTCTGCTTCCATTCCAACTCCTTGCATTAGCAGAGAAGCTTAGCTGGTTTGTGCCCCCTTCTAGTTTCTCCTCTAGCTTGCGTTGCTGTCTATTAGGGGTACTTTGTTTCTTCAGAACTGATTGAAATTTACAAACGTCCTCATATCCAGGGTGAAAAGAACTTGCAAAAATTCAAATTGGGGAGAATTGAAACTGACGTATTCATCCATCCAAGCCCAAGGGCCCCATCACATTCTGGCTGAGAATGGTAAATGGTCCTCCCTAAACTGCAAATCCTATGATTCCATAGTATGCTGCCATAGTAATTAAAGTGGAATCATAGTGCTATAACTGCGTGTCATGTGCAATGCCCCAGGCTATAAGTTGTTAACTTTTCTAAGAGCCTTTTCACATACACAGTTGTAAAAGCTATGATTCCACTTTAATTGTCATCGTTCCATGCTATGGACCCCAGGACTTGTAGTTTAGGGAGCTTGTCAGTCAGAGAGCTCCACTGCCCGACCAAACTGCAAACACCAGGAATCCATAAGATGCAGCCATGCCAGTTAAAGTGGAATCATAGTGCTATAACTGTGCAGTGTGAACTAGCCCTAAGTATGGTGGCCTTGCCACATGACAGGAGTATAACTCAATGGTTCCACTCTGACATGGCAACATCCTATGGAATCCTGGGGTTAGTATTTTGGAGAGCCACTAGAGCTCTTTCACTAAGAATTCTAAAATCTCCTCCCTAAACTGTGAATCTGATGACAAAGAGGGAAAGTTGGAAGAGGGCAGAGAAACTGAGGCATTTTAAAAGAAGCAAAAAAAAGTAGGATGACAGAGGGTTGATTGGGACTGTCCCTACCAAATTGAGACAATTGGACTGCAACTCCCATCAGCCCTAGCCAGCACAGCCAATGGTGAGCACTGCTGGAAACTGTAGTCCAACAGTATCTCATGGACCATACAATTCCCACCCCTGGTTTAGGGCCTCAGCATGTCTTAAGCCATTTCTGCACTGGCCTGTTATAGCGCAATGATTCCACTTGCAACATCCTATGGAATCCTGGGGTTTGCAGTTTCGGGAGGGGCCAGGCGGCCCCTCCCGAAACTGCAAACCCCAGGATTCCATAGGATGTTGCAAGTGGAATCATCGCACTATAACAGTCCAGTGCGGAAATAGTCTTAGTCTGGCCCTGTCTCCCCCACGCACACACACATGCCTTAAAGGCCAGATAGAAAAAGGGTTTAGAAACAAGCACTCATCGTTTGGCATCTTTTTGGCTGTGGAAGCTTCCTAGAAAGGCTGATCACAATGTGTCTCTTTTTCATTCCCAAGAAAATGTGCCTTCTGGGAGTTTCCAACAGTCAAAAGACTCTGCTGAAAGCTATGACTGTGCACACAGATCTTTTCCCTTTGGGATCACAGCCATTGTATCAAAGCCTGCAGACCACGGGATTAGAGAGAAGGAAGAAGGGCTGGGGTTGCCAACTGGCTGGTATTTCACCACCACCGACTGGGAAAATGACATTCTGGCAAGCAGTAAGGACTAGAGTTGCAAAATTGGTTAGCTTCAGTGCCAACCTGATTAAGATCCCCACTTTTTTCCTATTGACTTTATATAGAAACTACTGCCAGAGCCCACCCAATCTTGGTGCAGGATCACTGGATTCCCTATAACTCCTCTTCCATTCTGATCCCTATTCCCAGCCCCTGCGGGCCATTTAAAAAAAAAAAACAACGTATCTCAATACAGAAGAAGAAATAGAAATAGAATTAGATGTTGCATAGGTATATAAATTTGATTGTATATATTTCTTTGCTTTCTGGTTCTTATATATTTATAAAAAGAAAGAATGATTATTTGTAAATATTGTTTGTTATAAGTTTAATAAAAATAAAATTTAAAAAAAAAAACAATTTATGAGCATTTTAAGCCCACCTTTACATATAAAATTTCCAAGCTAGCTCAGAGCGTATTTTAACACTACAAACAAAGCAATCAAAACAAATAGGACAGCACCATTTTCCAGCAGCACTAAAATCCTCAAGAGTCAGTTAAAACCACTGAGCAGCTAAAACCTACCAGAAGACCACAAAAAGACTGAATAAACAGAATATTTTTTTAATTTTACCTGGAGGCTTAAAAACATATCAGCAATTGACAGGAGGAGGGCTTAACGTTCTCCACCAGAAAACAAAGATCAGATTTTAGAAAATTCTAATTAAGTATAAGCTCAGGATTTATTTTCTCTACCCCCCCCCAAAAAATAGCAAGAGATCTATATCTACAATAAGCAGATTTTTGCCTCCATGGGCCTCGTTCATTTCCTAGCCCCACCCATCTTCCTTTAACCAAACCTATTTAGCAGGCTGCTTCCAAAGTTGTGCTTTTGTTTCTGTGAAG
The DNA here is from genome assembly GCA_948472985.1 of Iguana delicatissima. Lineage (NCBI taxonomy): Eukaryota > Metazoa > Chordata > Lepidosauria > Squamata > Iguanidae > Iguana > Iguana delicatissima. The sequence goes on from CAOKZL010000010.1 coordinate 1,519,961, forward strand.
AAATTTCTACAAGTTGGAACATTTCTAGAGAAGGGCAACCAAGATGATCAAAGATCTGGAAATCAAGCTTTATGAGGAACGGCACAGGGAACTGTGTGTGTTTTGCTTGGGGAAGAGAAGACTAAAGGGTGATACAGTGGCTATTATTAAGTATCTCAGATGATGAAATGTAGACGATAGAGCGAGCTTGTTTTCCAGTGCTCCAGAAACTAGAACACAATCCAGTAGATTCAAATTACGAAACAAGGGAACCTACACAGATATTAGGAAGAAACTCTTTAATGAGAGAGCTATTTTATAGTGAAATATGCTGCGTCAGAGGATGGTGGACTCTTCTTCTTCAAAAGTGTTTAAACAGTGGTTTGATGGGCACCTTCAGGAGTGCTTTAGTTGTCTATTTCTGCATGACAGGGGGTTGGGCTAGATGTGGCCCCTTCCAACTCTTTATGAGTCTATGGCCATTTCCTCACTATACTCCATTAATAATAATAATAAAATTTATTTTTATCCCGCCTCTCCCATTGGATCGAGGCAGCATTACAGAAGCATATAAATACATTAAACATTAAAATGTAGCCCATCCTCCCCACCCACCAACCCTTCTATCCCCCTAAAACACATTAACTATTAAAAACAAATTAAAGACAAAATTAAAAACAAAGGGACAATTGCTGAGAGGCGATGGAAGGCCTGTCGGAAGAGAACAGTCTTGACTGCTTTTTTAAAGCAGTCAAGACTGGTAATGTGCCGGGTCTCCTCCGGCAGGCCATTCCATAACCTGGGAGCGACCGAAGAGAAGGTCCTCTGGGTAACCGCAGCCAACCTAGTTCTGGTTGGCTGCAGTAGATTCCTCCCAGAGGACCTTATGCATTGTACCGTTACAGTGCTGGCATTACTGTTCGCACAATGCCCTGGGGTTAGGAACATTCTTTTCTGCATCCTTCCACATTAAGCAGATGAGTAGCGGTATTATCACTGGTGCTCCTTCCGCGCTACAGTATCCTTAGCCACTCCCTTTCCCCGCCTTCATTCCACCCCACCACCCCTGATTGGTCTTTCTTTGTTTTGTTTTGTTTTTCTTTGGAAGCCGTACTAGTGCAGCAATGTTGTACACTATTGCAGCAATGCCAGTACACTATTGTATTTTCATGCTATAATGCTTACAAATGCGTTTTTTTAAAAAAATAAAAAGTTTTAACTCAAAGGAGAACTTTAAAATTAACATGGAAAGGTGATAGATTTTGAAGTTACCGTGCCATGGGAGTTGCAGAGGGAGGGACAACCTGGGCATGCCCAAACTCCACTCACTGCTGGATCTGAGATAGCGGGAAGCACTACCAAGCGCTATTAAGGTACCGCGCTATTAAGGTACCGCACTGAGTCAGCTGACGGGATCAAAGTGCAAAAGGAGGCTCTTAATGGATTTTTTCTGGAAGTAGAATACAGCAGTTTGGCCACACTTGGGAGTGGGATAGCAGCTGGATAGAGACAACATTGTACAGTAGCATGACTCCTGGACTGGAAACAACCTGCTGCAATTCAAAGTCCTGAAGTTTTCTTTTAGATGTTTCAGTGCTGACTAAGTTTGTGATGAAAAAGTACTCTGCCCATACTCAGTAGCATCTTCCTCTCATAGAATTATAAAATTTTAACAGTTGGAAAGGACTGCAAGGGCCATCTAGTCTAACCACCCTGCCATGCAGGAACACACAACTACAGTGCTCCCCAAAGATCATTATCCAACCTCTGTTTAAAGACTTGTTCAAAGATGGAGAATCCGTTCCACTGCCAAACAGCTCTTACAGTAAAGATGTTCTTTCTCACGTTTAGGTGCAATCTCCTTTCTTGTGATTTGAATCCACTGGTCCATGTTCTAGTTTCTGGAGCCACAAAAACAAGTCTGTTCCATCTTCTACATGACTTCCCTTCAGATATTTAAAGATAGCAATCGTATCATCTCTTGGTGTCCTCTTCTCCAAGCTAAACATACCCAGCTTCCTCAGTCGTTCCTCATAAGGCTTGGTTTCAGTACTCTGATCATCTTGATCTTCTCTGGACACATTCCAGCTTCTTGACATCCTTCTTGAACAGTGATGCCCAGAACAAGGCACAATATTCCAGATGACGCTGACCAAAGCAAAACAGAATCTCTTTCTATCTGGTCTTATTTCCTGCGGCTGGGGGTTGCAGCTTGAAGAACTTGCTTGCTTTCTCTTCCAGAGTGCCAATGTTTTTGTCCTTCCATGCCTCTCTCTTTGTCTCTCTCTCACACACACCTTTGTGTAACACATGGGTCTCACACAGCTACACACACACACACACACGCACACACACATACCCTCCACATTTGCAGGTTTACAGATTTGATTATTTGTGAGTTTCTCCAACCCCACTCCCTTTATCTCAACAGCTTATTTTCTGGGGGAACCTTCCCTCTTGGCAGCTCCACTCAGGCCACATAGTCCTTTCAAAACAAAATTCTGATCCTCCTCCTCCTCCACCATCTGCTGCCTGGCCAGCTAAGGACAGATCGCTGCTTGATTTCTCAACACCACCAACCCTCTCTTGATGCCCCCCACACACCCAAGAAAGGAGATGGGTGTGAAAGAGGAAGTATAGGACCACCATGTCAGTCCACGCTTTTTCCCTCTCCTTTGCCTGACCTGGTTTGAACTCTGGGTGCCTGCTGTCCCCGCCATGTCTCAGCTCCCTTCACATAGACACACACACACAATTTGATATTTGCATTTCTTCCCACTTTAGTGGGGTTCCTATGCCCCAACCCTAGCGAATGTAGAGGGCTGACTATATATCACATTGAGCTCCCATTATTCTTTATTTCCATTTTTTACCCTTTGGGGGCAATTTTTAGGCCATTTTTTACCCTTGGGACTGATCCTTTCTCTCTCCCTTCAGGCTACTTCAAACTACAATCCTTCTCCCCTTGCTCTACACACTCAGGAGTTGTAGAACCAGATATCTATCCACCAAACCATTTCTCCTGCATACATTAGGAGTTGAATCAAGGGAGAAAGGATTTCCACATTTAGAATAGCTAGATCTCTTGAACTACTGCCAGTAAGCAGCAGGGTCCCTTCTGAACAGACAGAAAGAAAAAGTATTTGTGTGTCTCCCAAAATTTTCAATCCAGGCATTCTCCATCAATTCCCTTAGCACTTCCAAGTGACAGACATTTTTCAGTATGTGTATTTTCATTGTCTGGGTTGTATTTAGTTATGCTCTGCTAAACCCATCACCTATCAGCATAGAGCTGGCAGCATTTCAGTTCCATATAAAGCTATCCTTGCATATTGTATAGAATGGCTCTGTGTACCATGGGACCAGCTGAGATGTCAAGCATTTTGTAGTCATAAAAAATATTGTTTAATCGCATAACAAAGTCCTTAGTTACTCTGTCTTGGGTAGAGATGGTATCCTTGTGGATAAAAAACACTTTCAATGTGTATGGCATTCTCAGGATGCTGTGGATGCCAGAAACGGTAGCGACTCTAATGCTAATAGCAGAAGATGGCCTCAAATGTAGAAAATCCCTTTTTTTAGCATGTAGAGATATTTTCATTTCTATTGAAGTGGAAAAGGCCAGGCCTCTCCCTAAACGGCAAACCCCAAGATTCCATGTTGAAAGTGGAATAATAGCGCTATAACAGTCTAGTGAAGAAATGACCAAAGTTATAAGGTACCATCATTATGCATAGCGCTTTACAGAATGTGCAGAACCAGCCAAGATAGTACAGAACTGTGTGCATGTGGTGAACTATCACAGCTGCAGCTTGGACCACTTCCCTGGCACTGGTCCCGAACCAGCCCTGGCCACCCAGGCTGCTCATTTCTAAAAAGGAAGAGCTTTAACAAGCTTCCTGTTTGGGTCAGGATTTTGCCTGAGCAACAGTGGTCTTCCTGACTTTCATGAATGTCAGTTGCAGGGCTCTGTTTCCTAGCTCTGAATCTTTGGCTCCTTACCAAGTTCCCAGCTCTCGTCTCGTGTCTGACAGCTGCCTACTGTTCAGAGAGACATCACCAAAAGAAAGAGAAAATGGAAGACTAGAGGTCTCTTTGAGCCAGATGTTGGCAGCCTGCATTTTGTGGTAGGAGGGGGATTTTTGGAAAGATGTCATATTGGGTGTGGGACAAGGTGTTTTCTGCTAGAGATCATGGAGCAATGGCTTCAAACTACAGGAAAAGAAATTCCACCTAAATATTAGGAGGAAATTCCTGATGGTAAGAGCAGTTTGACAATGGAATATGCTGCCTCGGAGTGTGGTAGAATCTCTTTTTCTGGAGGCTTTTAAAAAGAACGTAGATGACCATTTGTTGGGAATGCTTTGAATGTTTATCCCTTCATGGCAGAATGGGGTTGGACTGGATGGCCCATGTGGTTTCTTCCAGCTCTACAATTCTATGATGCTATGTGAGCTGACAGTTCCTCCCTTGGTCCTACATCCTTTCATTCCGTACAAGTGGCCATGGAGCACATCAAGGATGCTACACTGATGTGTCTCAGGGGCAGGGTACAATTCTGCAAGCTGAAGCTACTGCTGCTGTGTTTTTCGAGATAAATTACTAAGCTTAATGATAGCAGAACTCCTGGCAAACACGTGTGCTTCCTCATACCCTTTTACTTTTTCCCTCCCTCTCCCTCCAAGTGTACACACACACACACACACACACACACATTTCTGAAGAACAGATAGCAACCCACAAAAAAAAAAAAAAAATGCAAAACCTTACCCAGTAACTAGTTCTAGCCCTCAAGTGATCAAACACTTGAAAAGTGGTCTCCATAAGTTACCGTGCATGAAGAATGAATGGAGCACTGGTAGTGAATGGTCACTGCTTTGAGACCCCCCTAATCTTAATTATGTGATTAATTGCATCCATCTTGGATCCAGTCCAAACTTTGGGAAAGTGCTGTTGATTTGCTTTTTAATCACCTAGGCCATTTCCGCACAAAACCGTCATAGCACTATGATTCCACTTTCAACATCCTATGGAATGCTGGGGTTTGCAGTTTAGGGAGGGGGCCCCTCCCTAAACTGCAAGCCGCAGGATTCCATAGGATGTTGAAAGTGGAGTAATAGCACTATAACAGTCTTGTGCGGAAATGGTCCTATACACAAGAAATGCAAGAAATGCAACAGATGCTGTCCATCCAGATAAAGTCTGTAGTGATGTCAAAAACATATAAAATGTTTACAAATGACTTTGGGCATGCATTTTCTCCAATGGAAGCATCCTCTAGTGTGGCGACTTTTCTAGATAAGCAGAGTCTGCTAACTGAAATATCAAGATGACGTAAATAGCTTCATTGTAAATTTTGATATAAAGATCATAATTAAAAAAATAGCTTCATAGTACAGCATGGCTATATAGGTTATGGTTTACGCATCAGTGATTGAGACCTTGCCCTGCTGCATTTGCTTATGACTCTATCTAAGACATGTTCTTATTCTGTCAGTTTCCATTGTCCTTTCATTTTTTAAAACAAATCTGAAGTTATTTCCTTGTTGAATATGAAGAAAACTTTTATTATCAGAGGAAAAAAAATATCCAAAATGAACTGAAACAAAATCTTCAGCTATTCCAGGTTGATGTTCACGCTTGGGAACCTGGAGCCAAGGAGTGTGGATCTCTCACTCACCTCCAAAAACAGCCGTTCATACTTTTTGCTTTCAGCTTTTCTTTATTAATAACAGTTAATAAAAAAGAGAACTTCCACACAGTACAGTCAGCCCTCCACGTTTGTGGGTTTAGCTTAGATTATTTGAGAGTTTCTCCAACTCCCGACTCCCTACCACCCCATCAGGCTCTTCTTTGCTGGGGGAACCTTCAATTTCAGTGGTTCCAGTCAGGTTGCACAGCCCTTTAAAAACCCATCTCTGCTCCTCCTCTTCCTCCTCTTCCACCCGCTCCGGCCTGGCCAGCTAAGGACAGCTCACAGCCCAATTTCTCAGCATATCACACACTCTCAGCCCCTGTGATAGATTTGCTTTATGTCAGAAACAACTTGGAGGCACACAGCAACAACAACGTAGAATTACCTATCACCGTGTTCTCCAAATGTGCCCTAAAGAGATTCCTTTTTTAATCTTTTTTTTCTTAAACATTAAGCCAAAACATACAAACACCCAATAAACCATACAGTCTGCCCTCCACATCTGCAGGTTTCACTTTTGCAGATTTGATTATTCACGGATTATTCGCTGTCACGTCTGCTGCCTCCCTAAGCATTTTTAAGAGGGACTGCAAACCTCGTGAGACTGAGAAACTGCGAACGCGGCTAGTAAGTCCCTCTTAAAAACGGTGTGGGGCAGCAGTGAGCCCCACCAGCCACCCACATCTGTCTTGTGAAGGACCCCTGATGCCTCAGAGGAATCCACAGTGGGTTGAATATGGTGTTCATACTTTTTTTGTGTGTTAAATATGGTTTGGGTGGGCCTAGAGTCATTCATGGTTTTTTCACTTTCACAGAGGCCCTGTGCCCCTAACCCTAGCAAATGGGGAGAGATGACTGTATGAAATACCAAACTAGTCCAAGAAAAAAGGGGGGAAAGCTACAAACCATACAACACCTATATGACAATAAACCCTAACTTACTAAGGTTTGTTGCTAATATCATTTATAGCTTTAAACACAAAGAAGAAAAGATTTAGTTAATAGATTATAATCACAAAAAGTAAAGAACTATCATTAATAGTATTAAACTAATGACGTAAATCCGTTATTATAAAGCAATCTTTTCTATTTATTTTTATAACCAAACTAATAAAATGAAATTAATTAAACCAAAAAATATTTCAATAATATACTACTACACAATAATCCAAGTAGTAAACAGTTCTTAAAAATTATTAGTAATTTTGGAACAAGAATCGTTTTACTATAATACATAATAACGTATAGAACATATTTTAAAAGGGCAACAAATTAAACTCAACTTATATTTTCATAGTACCTTTCTCATTTCACTATATAACAAGGTATAAAAATCTGCCCTTAAAATCTTATGTAAGTTTAAAGTTTATCAAGTTTGCCATCAATTCACCTTCATTCATTCTTAGAAAGAGATTTCTTAAAAAAAAAAAAAAGGCACAAAAACAACCCCGAATTTTTACTTTCCCCCTCTCCTTTTCAGAATGGGAAGTCAGCCAAGAAGTATGCAGATCCTTTATCTCTACAGGCGAGGAGTTCAGCCAAGATATTATTCAATCACCTTTCTGTGCCATATAGGCTTGGTAGCCCGAAACGATCCTCAGGGGAAAGGGCAGAGTTGGACCGTAATGAGCCTTGTAAAAACCACTGGGGCTAAGCACTTCTTAGGCTTCCCTGAATACCTGATTTACAGAAAAAATGTCTCATTGTGGCAGCAGACCTGGGTTCATCAGGCTGAAGAAAACCTGTGAATATCTATGACCCTTTCCGCACCTAACCTTTTCTCAGCGCTGGGGTGTGGCGATCGTGCGAGGAGCCTCCAGCGAGAGGTTCTCACGTCCCCGCTGCTTCAGCTCCGCACAAGCTGCCTGCTCCCAGCCAGGCACCGCGAGAACCCCGCCTCTTCCTTCTGCAGCACAGCCTGGGAGCGCGACCGGCGCGGCTCCACAGGCTCCGCATGCATGGCAAGTGCACACGGGGCCCTGGAGCAATGTATGAGTGTGCACCATTTTCGGCTGAAAGTCGAAAATGAAAAAGTGTGTGAGCGGCCCCTGCTCTACCCTGGAGCGTCGCACAATTGTGAGCGCGTCGTGCAGTTCGCTCCTCACAATTGTGTGACGCTCCAGGCGCCCTTTCGCATGGCAAATGCCATGCGAAAAGGGCCTATAACTGTATTCTCAAATATCACTACGTCTCCCTAAACAGGAATTAGCTTCTTTAGAAGGAGCAAGAATTGTTCCAGAGGAGTGTGCTCAGGATGGAAAGAAATTTCGGTGCTTTCAGGATTGTCACTGAAATTGCTCATTTTATACCTTGTGAGACTTTGTGCAAAACGAACCTCACTTTGCTTTGGAAATGCACACATTTCCATGCTTTGCAGTGTGTTCCAGGTAAGCGTGATATGCAGGAAAATATGCATGCATGTTTTAGAAATGGGAACAACAAAAAGTGTACATGAGGGAAAAATACACACAAACCCACTTTAGCCAATGGGGGAAATATGCACAAGAATGTTTTGTTAGGAAACATGTAAGAATACATTTTAGGAAAGGCATGCAGAAAAGGCATATGAATTTCCATGTTGGAAGAACAAAAAACAAGTCTCGTAAGTGAGTGCAAACAATGTCTGAGATCCTGTATTATCCAGCATAGTATAAGAGTTCAGCTGGTAGAATTTTGCTATAGCTCTCCACTCACCATCTTCAGCACTCACAGTTTTGCTGTAGTAGCCCCCTTGAACAGCCATTGTGTGGCTAATGGGGAGAAGGGAAAGGAAAATGGTGAATCACAGGGCTGGCTCTACCCCATAGCTAGACCCAGGCAGATAACATCATCTGGAAAGATCTGTGAGGGTCTCCACAGAATATGCTGGCCGTCTACCAGCCAAGCTGATCTTTTGCAAATGACCGGCATTGCCAGTGCCCCTCCAATCCTCTACACTCTCCAGTAGCCATAACATGGCTGCTCAGGGACCCTTCCACAGCAGAACGTGAAACCTTGAGGGCTTTGGTGGTTGTGGAGGATGGAAGGGAATACCAACCTTTGCAATGACCAAAACAGACATAAACAGGAATAACATAGACTGATATTTGTATATGTCACAAACATGATGCTAGCCAAAGGGTGGGATGAGAATCCAGTTGGAATCTGAAGAAGATCCACAGAACTCACACTGGGGTGCTTTTTGTTTTTATTTTCATATCTAAAGAACATGGTATGCATGGGACAGGAGGTGCTCGGTGGGGTCTAAAACCCTTTGGCTGGCATCCTGTTGGTTAATCTCCACTACAGTAGACCCACTGATTCAATGTTTGGATGATGAGTCAACACACAGTTGACTCCAATGGAATCAACAGGCCTACCCTAGTCAAGATTAACAACAGGATTAACACTGTCAAATATCTTCCATATTCAAATAGCAGTATATATACAGAATAGTTGTTGCAGTCGGGTACAATACTATCTAGACAGATTATGTCAATATTATATAGATACACACACACACACACACACACGGGGAAGAGGGAAGGGGAAGAGTGGCCCCTTTTTGGAAATATTGCTATAGTTGTGGGATTTTTTAATATTGTGCTACAGGTGGATAGACTCAATCAAGAAAGCCACAACCCTGCGTCTGTAAGACCTGAGCTACATTCCTTCCAACTGTCACAGTCTGGCAGGGACAGGTCCAGTTAACCCTCTGCTGTCCCACTTTATCAGTTGCTTTTAAAATGTCTCAGTTTCTCTCTCCACTTCCCACTTTCCCCCTTTGTCCCCAGCTGACTTTATTGGCTGCAAACTGAGTTCAAAGTACAAAAGTTGTTTGTGCTCAATTCATCAGGGAGAGAGGACAGTCTTGTGTTCCCGTTATCCCAGAAAAAGGCAAACTTCAGCAGCTCCACCTAGTGTGTGTGCTCTTCTCAAGAATAACATTTCCCATCGTGACCATACTCTGATGTTGCTTGGTCAACCAAATCCTGGTATTCATCTGTGAAATGCCAGAGAGAATGGAGATAAGTTGTTGATGACTGGGGCTCATGGACATCTCTCATTCACAGAGTCTCCATAAGTTGGAACTGACTTTACAATAAGCACACCAATTCTAGCAGTTTTTATCTCCAACAAGAAATGGCTCTTTGTAAAGGTAACAGGTCTTAATTGTCCATTTGAGACTAAGCCACCCTCTTGCATTGCAAGAGAAGTTGCTGCAAAATCTACTATCATTCATCTACTATGTGAACTGAAGCAAGGCTGGGAGGGAGAAAAGAAACTGGGGATTGGTGGGGTTTGGCCATTGATGTCATTGTTCCTGCTAATCAAAAAGTCCAAAGAATGGACCCTATGAGCTGTGGCTTCACTACAACACTGGCAATAAAGGCAGTGCAGTTTTAATTCATTGCTTATCTCTGTGTCTAGGTGAAAGCTTCTTCTGCCACACTGGTGAGTGTTAAAACTATTCAGGCACAGATGTGGAGCTACTAAGAAAGAAAAGGAAAGGAAAAATTTCAAGCGTATCTACAAGCAGCCCATTTGTATTCTGTTTATTCACTGGTTGCTGCTACTGATTCTAATTTTGCACGTAAAATAGTTCAAAGCAAGATCAGGGAGTGCAGCTGAGACACATCTTTGATAGCCAATATTTAGCACAGAGTTTCAGCAGAGAGCCCATTGAAATCGGCAGAAGTGGATTCCAATTACAAAGTGAACAGAGCTTTTATGTTAGGAACCATTATAAGTCCAAGGACGGTTGTTTGCTTTCAGTGGCAAGGGGTGCATGTGCTTGCTGGGGAAGAAACTCCGTTTTTTAGGGTTTACTTCTGAGTAGACATGTTAGTCCTCATTGTAATAAAATCGCAGCTAACTTTAACAAAAGCACTTTTCACTGAAATTTTCAGTTATCACTGAAACTTTTAACTGAAACTGAGGCCAAAGAACTCCCTGGCTGAGAATTCTAAATGCCTCTCTCTAAGATCTCAGGATTCCATAGGATGTTGAAAGTGGAATAATAGCACTATAATAGTGTAGTGTGGAAATGGCCTGAGAATCTTGGAGGTCTCTCAATCATAGGGTCACCAGAAGTCAAAGTCACCTTGACAGCAAATAACAGCAACAATGAACCAAACATTGCATAGGTTGCTTTGTTTTCCTTATTAGAGACATATGTTTTAATTTCACTGGGTCTGCATTTTTGGAAGTACATGTGTGAGTCTGTATTGTGGTGGCATGGGACCAAGTATTTGAAAGACTCCAGATCCGAAAAATGTATATCTCCTTATATGAACTTCCCAAAGTCTTCAGATCTTTGGAGGAATTGCTTTCTCTTGGTCCCACTATTACCACATTACCATTTGATGAGGATATTGGAGGGAGTCTTCTCAGTGGCTGCTCCCTGACCATAGAATTCCCTCCCACAAGAAGCTAGGTTTGCCCCCCACTCCGATTCTCTTTCCTCCAACATGAGAGATCTTTTTGTTCAATATTGGGAGAAACATGGAATATAAATTAAGTAAATAAATATTGTGTAGGGGGAAAAAACCCATATATTTGGTATGTGAAAACAAGGCCTCTTCTGAACCTACTCAAACTTTATTCATGGATAGAAAATCACTGCCCACCTGCTCTTTTGCTTTGACTGTTGGGAGATAATGAAGCACATAGGAAGCTATTTTGAGCAACAGCTCCCTCAAGTTGCATGGTCTTTGGCATGCTGATTGGTGAGTTCTGGGAGCTATAGTCCAAAAAGTAACTTTCCTAAATGTTGGCTATACAATAGATCATGTGTTTTATATGCAGAAAATTTCATATCCAAGCTGGAGATGGCTGAGAAATTTGTTTGTTCTTTGAAAGAATTTTTCCAGATGTTGCAAATTTCTTCCCACATGACAAAAAAATAAAAATATGGGAATGAATAAATCCAGATATAGGAGAAAGCAAAACTGGTTTCTAAAACAGACTTCTCCATTTAGGTAGAGGGTTTTGATTACCTAGCTTTTAAATATCATAGAATCATAGAATGATAGAGTTGAAAGAGAACATGGGGCCATCCAATCCAACCCCATTCTACCATGCAGGAACACCCATCAAAGCATTCCCAACAGATGGCCATCCAGCCTCTGCTTAAAAACCTCCAAAGAAGGAGACTCCACCACACTCCCAGGCAGCACATTCCACTGTCGGACAGCCCTGACCATCAGGAAGTTCTTCCTGAGGTTCAGGTGGAATCTCCTTTCCTGCAGCTTGAATCCATTGCTCCTTGCTCTAGTCTCTGGAGCAGCAGAAAACAAGCCTGCTCCCTCCTTAACATTACATCCCTTCAAATATTTAAACATGGCTATCATGTCCTCTCTTAACCTTCTCTTCTGCAGACTAAACATACCCAGCTCCCTAAGCCTCTCCTCATAGGACATGGCTTCCAGACCCTTCACCATTTTGGTCACCCTCCTTTGGACACACTCCAGCTTGTCGATATCCTTCTTGAATTGAGGCGCCCAGAACTGGACACAATATTCCAAATGAGGTCTAACCAACGCAGAATAGAGTGGTACCATTACCTCCCTCGATCTAGACACCATACTCCTATTGATGCAACCAAGAATCGCTTTGGCTTTTTTGGCTGTTTCATCACACTGTTGACTCATGTTCAGCTTGTGATCTACCAAGACTCCTAGATCCCTTTCACACGTACTGCTATCTATTCCTCTCTACTAGACATAGCTGAATGAAGACTGTTGCTGTTGCTGCTCCTGTTGTTGTGTGCTTTCAAGTCATTTCCAACTTATGGTGACCTTAAGGTCATCCGGTGTGTTTCCATGGCCAAGTGGGCAATCAAACCTTGGCTGTCAGGATCATGGTCCAAGGCTCAAACTACTACATCATGCTGGGTCTTGAGAGTGGCCAACCCCCATTTTTTTCTGAGTGGTTCCTCGTCCGTTCTACCTGTAGAATCTGTTCATTATTTTCATCTGACAGTCATCAAATGCTGGGAGACCAAATGATGTACATATATGAACTGGTCTAGAAGAATATTCAGGGTAAATACTGCACATTAGAATAAGGGGAAAGTTATTTCCGTAGTCCTGACTCTTTTCTGTTTGTCCTCATTTTTTAGTACATTTTTCCTTTTTATCCTGCTCTAATCATGCACGTCTTACCAGGTGATGGTGCACATCAGCAAAGAACCGATAGCAACATCACTCTGCTTCTTTCTATCAGGATTGCTGTAATGGGAATTGTTGATGGTAAACAAAAGAATCCTCTGCTGAGTAGTTTTTAGATTCCTATCTCTAGCTATGACATGAATGAAGACAGAAGACAAAATGGTGGCAAATAACAAAGCCCAGGAGAGAAGAAGAGGATGCTGAGAAATCAAAAGAAGGAAATGAGAATATAAAGAAGTGGAAGACACTTCTAGTGTCCATCATGGCATTAGTGCAAGTACTCAAGCAAATTAACTCAAGCAACAGCTATGTGGTCAAGTCAGCAAAAGGTATTAACGAAGAAGAATAGACAAGCTAGGAGAGGCTGCAACAGTTTGTTTTTAACTGAGTCTACTGGAAAGGGGAAGGTTTTGCTCCCTTCTCTTCCCTCCCCATTGCTGAGTTAACTGACTACAAACTACTTTTGCATTTTTAAACTCAATTTGCAGCAACTGAAGTAATCTGAGGACAAAAGGAGGAAAGTGAGGGGAGGAGGAAGGAGAAACTGGGACATTTTAAAAGCAGCTGAAAAGTGGCACAGCAGAAAATTGGTTGGGACAGTCCCTGCCAAATTAGGACAGTTGGAGAGTATGGCCGTTTCCACACGCAGCGAGGGAATCGCTCCCTGCCGCTACTCACTGGATCTTATTTGGATCTGGTCCGGTCCAGGGCGAGGAGGAGCAGTGTGTGATCGCAGATCCTCACTGCTCCAGCGTCCAAAATGGTGGCTTCCAGTTGGTCGTGGGTCATGACCAACTGCTGAAGCTCGCCAACCTAAAGTCCACCCTCCGCAGAGCAAAGGCTTGCATTGGTGTGAGCCTGTGAATCTGCATTGGAGAACAGGCACGCAATGGTGTGCGCCGGCTTTTTGAAAAACCTGAAAAATCAGGTTTTTCAAAAACACGCTGGAGAACCACTTTCGGTCGCTCCAGAGCGGACTGAGGTGCCGATCTACGCTGAGTAGTCTGGACCCAGTCCACTCCAAGGTGCAGACGTCCTCCACGGAGGATGCACTGCACCGTTTTTTTTAACCTGTGTGGAAATGGCCAATAACATTGCAGAAGGTTGGCCTGTGGATTCCATTAGTCCTGGAAGCTAGCCCTGTACTATTTTAGCACTTTTGCTTGAGAAAGGAGGAAATTATACGGCAGCCTTGTAATGCAGCCCAGTCTGCTGGGATGTGGTAGCGATTGTTGTTGTTTTAAGGGAAATGCCGTGCAAGCGGGCTGTGAAATTTTGTGGTAGCACTGTAACTAATTAAAGGTTGGAAGGCATGAAGTACACGGAGAAAGAAATGAGTGTTTTACCTATGGGTCAAAAGATGTTGTCCATATTGGAAATGGATATTGCCTGTGTCAGAAACTCAACAAAGCTCAGAACTCGACATTTTAAACGCACATGCCTTATTGCAGCAGTGAGAGGGACAAGTAGTTTCCAGGGACCCAAAGTCATCTCATTTCTTACCCACCCATCCTAACCTCTCTGAGATGTTAACTTACACTCTTAGGGACCTTTCCATGTCTTTTCTTCTCAGTCCCTTAGTCTCTCACTTCTGCTAAAACCAAAACTAGCTTAGTTTACTGTTAGCTTAGCCTGATTAGCTTTCTTTTCTTTAACAGGGTTCTTACAAGAAAGCCTTACTTTGTTTCTTTAGTCACTGGTATCTTTACTCTCTAATCAGAATTATTAGCCTTGGCACACGTGCCCTCCCGATCAGTCCTGACTCCTGGTTCCCTGGCACACTATGGCCATTTCCTCACAGCACTCTTATAGCGTGATTATTCCACTTCCAACATCTTATGGAATCCTGGGGTTTGCAGTTTTGGGAGGGGCTGGCCGGCCCCTCCCAAAACTGCAAACCCCAGGATTCCATAGGATGTTGAAAGTGGAATAATTGTGCTATAAGAGTGCAGTGTGGATATGATTCCACATAAACTTGCAATGTTCCATCCTGTGGGATTTAGGATTTGGAGTTTAGGGAAATTCTCAGCTGAATGTTACCCCAAAAGGTGGACTCAAAGGTCCGCCTGTTAGCCAATGTCTCTCTGGAAAGTTGGGGGATTATTAGTTTAAAGGGAGGCCTGCGAGAGTGGGGTAACCTAGTAGGATCTTTCTACCTGTGTAGACCGGCACTAATGCAGGGACATCAGTTGGAGATTTAAAAATATGTTTTATTGGGGAATATTGCAACAGCATGCAAGATTCAAGGAGTCTCACAACCACGCAAGGCTAACCAAAGGAAAGTGAGTTAAAAATGGAAAGTGAGAAGTTTAGGGCAAAGTAGGTGAAATTTACCTATCCTGCAGAGAAGAGACAAAGGCCCTTTCCACAACTCACCTTTTTGCAGAGCTGGGGTGTGGAGATCGCACGAGCAGCCACTAGCGGGAGGCTCTTGCATCCCGGTTCCTTCAGCTCTGCAGCTGCTGCCTGCTCGCGCAAGAGCCCCTCCTCTTCCTTCTGCAGTGCAGGCTGGGATTTTCCCAGGCTGCACTGGGGCAGGAAGCACGAATGCTGCGGCTCCGGAGCTCTGCATGCATGACAAGTGTGCCCAGGGCCCTGGAGCAATGCGCTATCGCGCATCATTTTTGGCTCACAGCCAAAAAGTGAAATAGTGCACGATCGGTGCCTGCTAGGCCCTGGAGTGTCGCGCGATTGTGAGTGCATCATGTGGACTGCTCCTCGCAGTCATGCGATGCTCCAGGGGCCCTTTCTCATGACAAATGCTGTGCGAAAAGGTCCAAAGTGATGTGGCTCAGACTAAGGGTCCAAGGGTAATACAAGAACAGGAATTGGAGTGACAGAGTGATGGTCTATGCCAGAATATTACTGAAGGTGTTAATGGCTCTCCAGCAGAACAAACAATGGGGTTTGGAATGGGCTAATGGTCTCAGCATTAGTTGGCAAGGAACTGATGGGAACTGTGATAGCTCCTTAGTGGCTGGCTATGTGAGGAAACAAAAGGTGAAGTTCTTCAAGAAGGAGTTCACAGGGTATTGACCATTGTTGCTTTGTCTGGGAATTTTGGTGGTTATTGTCTACAGTGCTTGGGCTACTGAGAGAACCATCTCCTCTGACAAATCCTTTGTGAATTTATGACCTGGTCATGCCTTGAAGCCCTTCCTGACCTACTTTTGCACATGTTCAGTCAGGCCTCTTGATCAGCATGGCTTTTCAGGCATAGCCGTATACAATTTATATTTTATGCCAATTAAATGAGATTCACCAATTATATCATATCATGGAGTGGGTGTGTATGGCATGGTAACAGAAGCGCTCCAGTTTTTCACCAGGCAACAAACCTCAGGATCCCATAGCAGGCAGCCATGGTAATTATAATGGAATTGCAATGCTGTAATGATGTAGAACAAAAGAACCCCCAGTCTACAGGTTAAGAAATAACTGTGCTGTAAAAATGGCCTAGAACTTTCTCAGAGGCCACATGAATAAGAACAGGAGATCTACTGGCTGCTTTAAGGCATGTTTTGCCTGAAGCAATGGACAGCATGGCTTATCCTCCCATTCTTTGTACAAAACCAAGCTGGGTGGGTAGTCAGAACTGTCTTCAACATTGGCAAGAGAGTAGGGGTGATTGCCAGTTTAGAGGATGTAAGACGGCTCTGCCCTCCAACAGGGAAAATAGCCAGGTACTTGGCAAGATTTATTGATGGGCTTACATTGCTCCCCCACCCTGGTACTGATTAATTTATTTTAAATTAATATGGGACTCAAGGAAACACACTACAACTTTAAACAAAGTAGAGTTAAAACACTGGAAAAGACCCAAACAATTTAATAAACAGTCATATTAAAATGTAAATTTACAACAGTTAAGAAGGCAGTTAAAACACAACAACAAAGATAATGATAACGATACAGCTGTATGCAATGCCTAAAGGTGCTAAAGGCACCAAATCCCATCTGATCTTGGAAGCTAAGCATGGTCAGCCCTCATTAGTACATGGATGGGAGACTGCCAATGAATACCAAGTGCTGTAGGCTACCTTTCTGAGAAAGGAAATGGCAAAACCACCTCTGAGTATTCTTTGCCTAGGAAAACCCTATGAAATTCATGAGGTTACCATAAGTCAACATGTGACTTGAAGGTGCATGCATGCACAAACATACAGGTGATGCCTGAGGTGTTGCCTCAATCTGTCGAAAGGTAGGTCACCCAACCCTGGAAATGTACCAAAGAGGCAGGAACCTTCAAACTGGCTCTGACTTATGGAGACAGTGTCCTAGGATTTTACCATCAAGATCTATTCAGACAAGGTTTGTCATTGCCCTCCTCTGAGACTGAGAGGATATGACTTGTCCAAGGGTACCAGTGGGTTTCCAGGACTGAGTCCTAGAGTCAACACACAAACCATCACACCACATTGACTCTTACTGAGAATACCCATCCCTCTCCCAAGATTAGCACCTTCCTCCAAAGGGAAGTTGACTGAATGCCTGTCAAACCCTGCAGATCATTAAATGGCATCAGAAGTGGGGAAGGAGAGTTGGACAAGCAAAGAGGTCAGGTGATTTAAAGAGACATAAGAACCAGAGAATGTGGAAGCCCAGGTCAGGTATACTTTGGCCAGCTCATGCATCTCAATCAGTTTGAAACACAGACACACAAACACACACAATAGGTTCCACAAATTTTAGTGTCGTGAGGTATACTTGTGATCCTTTGATTTGTTCTGATAACAGCATTCCCCTCTCATTTGTGCATGGCTTCGAAAAGACCATTCAGAAGCCATTTGCGGTGGATTTTAGGAGTGCCGAAAGCTTGTCATCTCTCTCTGTAAAAATTTGTAATTTAAAAAGCGTTTGGATAGGCTTACAGAAGAGATTGATGTTTTTGAAGACATCTAGAGAAAGAGGTCCACCACCACCACCTCTCCAGGTACTGGTTCTGTTGCTGAATCGCTCTTACAGTCAACGTTACCGCTCTAACATTCAATCAAAATCTACCCTCTGTAACTTGAAACCATTGGAACTGATTCTGATATTTGGGACAGCAGAGAACAGGCAGAAGCTTCCTCTCTATGACAGCCCTTGAGATATTTGAAGAAGGAAATTAAGCTGCTTCTCAGTCATTTCTTCACCAAGCTGAACATGCCCAGCTCCCTCAACCTTTCCTCATATTTTTTTGTTCTCCGTACCTCTTGTCATCTTTATTGTCTTTCTGCGAAACTTCTCGAAGTTGTTGATATCCTTCTTGAAATGAGGCACCCAGAATTGAATGCAGTGCTCCAGATGAGGCCTCTCTAGTATGGAATATAGTGGAACTATAACTAGTCCTAGATTTTATTAGATCTTCTTTGTGTGATGTACTCTCCGCTACAGGAATGGACCCTGAAGGCTGTTGAACAACAAACTGAGGTAACTGTTGGTGGAAGCAAACAAAGCAGAGCAAAAAGGGGAAAAAAATGTTGCATACGCCAGAGGAAGCAATATGATGCCACTGCCACTCTTGTGGTATAGCTTGTGAATACTTGTCAGCATTTTGCTGGCTCTTTCCATGACACATGTTCTCAGGGGCAATTTACGCAGAGTCAAGTCTGGTTAGCGATAAACATGCCACGGATTTTGTGGCCCACTGAAGTGAACATGCTCAAATTGTCGGGTTAAAAGATTTGGTGGCTCTGCACTCTGGCACGGAAGAGCTTTTGGCATGTAACAATGGATCTTCTGAAATTCCTGGGCTTTTAGGTCGCTTTCATAATGAAGCTGTTCTGACTGTCCCTGAGCCTAGTAAACATATTCTGGGCACACAAGACTGTGTTCTGTATCCATTATTCGAAGCTGTAAGTGATGACTACAGCAGGAACTCCATTTTAACACAGTACCATTAAATGCAAGAGCAAAGGGACTGCTTTGTGTTTGTTATTGCTGATCATTCTCCCTGCAGCTACACAGCTCTCTATGGTTCCCCAAGTAAACAAAAGAAGAAAAGGAGGCATCTGATCAGAGCTCCAGCTTTCTTAAAGGAGGCAAAAGCTGGGTTTTGACAAGATAACAAAGCTGGCCATCGTCTCTCCCTGCTTCCAGGAGTAAGACTCACTGAACACTGTGGAGATTCCTTTCAAATGTGCCAACCCTGAACATTTTTAGAAGAGCCGCTTTGCCACAGTATTCCCAGATGGTCAATGGACAGGATATAGTTTGTGCCCCAGAGCCAAGAAACAGATGACGGTGGATAAATCAGGCAAATTCTGCATATTTTGTGGCCTCCAGTATTTCACAGACAAAAGCTGGGATATCTGTGGCCAAGCAATTTGAGAATGTGGCCAAGATGGCAAAAGTTATTAGTGAGGAAGAATGTACAAACCAGGAGACACTGTAGCAGTTTGCTTTTGCCTTAGCTCACTGGGAAGGGTAAGATTCCACCCCCTTGTCTCCTCTGTCCCTGCTAAGTTGGATATAAGCCACTTTTTCATATTTCAGTGTTTCAAATGGCATGGACATTATACCAAGTATATGTACAAGGGAAAATGTGTATCAGCAAATCACCAACAGGATGTTAGCTTTTATGTATGAATATTGTCAGGAATTTCTCCCTGCCAAGCTGCAGCCAGCAAGGGAGGAGGGAGGTCAGGAATACTTGCAGGGAGAGTCCAAATACACCAAACACCAGGAAAACGCAAGCCAAGCCAGATCAAGGTCCAGTCCAAAGGTTCAGGAGACAGAGATCCATCCTGAGGGTTTCAGGGAGCAGGAGACACGAAGGTCGTGAGGGCTTGCTAGTAATTTGCTGCAAGCAAAGAACAGCCACGCCGGCAGACTTAAATAGCCACTGTAAGCAGGTGCTGCTTGTTATTGTTTCCTCAACCTAGTCCATGCAGCCTCCCTCTGAGCAGTCCGTTTCAGTCTTCTTCATGATGGAGGGCTGATGGGCACAGGTGGCTATAACTCCTATGCATCACTGCTGGTTCCCTCTCTGTCATGAGCTGTCTGGAGCAACTCTATCTCTGTTTGATCTTCCAGTGCAGGAGATGTTTGCAGGTTGACGTGCTCACTCACTGGCCCAGTCCTTGGCACAGTTAGTGGCTCCTCGATCTTAGAGGCATCACCTATCCCACTGACTGTCTCGGTCCAAGACACAATCAATTGCTCCTCAATCACAGCAGCAGCATCTATCACAACTATAAATCAATATGTCCAATCCACATAATCCCACCCAATCCCTCACTCACATCCAAAACGCCAGATCACCAATCTCCATCAGCAGTACCTCCATCAGCAGTACCCCACAAGAACAATTTTAATAGATGAACAGAATCTCCTTCAAATTCTTCTTCATACTCATTGACTCTTCTATTGTCTATGTGTTTCCTTGTCTCCATTCTTCTCTAGTGTCCTGTGTCCTTTGGCTTTTGATTTTCCAGTCTCCCTCCATCTCAGGTTATCAGTCTCCACTTCTTGCCATGGAGTGAAAAACTCTATCAATGACAGGAAGGGTGAGGGAAAATATATCAATCTGAAATGTCCACATGTCTTTATTCCAGGAAAATGCTTTCACTGGAACCAAAGTTACATTGGTCTGGTTTAATCTCTTCCTCTGCCCCAAGAAATTAAGTGTAGTTTAATGTAATTAATATCAATGGCTAAGTTTCAGTCTCTCAGGGAAACTCTTCTTCACCTGAAACTCTGGATACGTGCAGTCAGTATAGACAGTCTAGATGATTTAAAGGAGTTCCTTTCCTCTGCTCTGAATAAAAATCTAATCCTGCTTCAACTATTCTGCTGACACTTCTGCTGTGTCTTTGGAGAGATGTTGGAAGTCCCAACAGACAAAGCAGAACCAGCTCAAGGGTTGCTGGTTGCCAGTTGATTCTCTTTTATCTCACTTCTTCAACTGCTTTTACAACGTCCCGGTTTCTCTCTCCTCCTCCTGGTTTCTCCTTTTGTCCTCAGCTCACTTCCATTGCTGCAAACTGAGTGCAGAGTGCGAAAACAATTAACACTCAGCTCATGAGGGGAGAGAAGTGGGCTGAATCTTGCCCCTCCCAGTAAGCTCAAGCAAAAGCAAACTGCTGCAGCCTCTCCGAGCCTGAGTGTTCTTCATTAATAACTTTTGCTATTTCATTGCACTTGGATGTCATTTGGCCACATGTATCCCAGTTGTCATCTATGAAATATTGGAGGGTTATGTATCTAAAACAGTGCCAGTGTGGTATAGTAGTCTGAATGTTGGAATACTACCCTGGAGATCAGGGGCCCTTCCCCACTACACTGTTATAGTGCTGTTATTCCACTTTCAACATCCTGTGGAATTCTGGGGTTTGTAGTTTCCTGAGGCCCAAGAGCTCTCTGGCTGAGAATTCTAAAGGCCCCTCCCTCAACTGCAAACCCCAGGATTCCATAGGATGTTGAAAATGGAATAATAGCACTATAACAGTGTAGAGCAGAAAGACCCAGGATTCGATTCCCTGCTCAGACATGGAAACTTGCTGGATGACCTTGGGCATGTTGCATACTCTTAGCCCCAGAAAATCCTGTGAAATGTTTGCCTTAGGACCACCGTAAGTCTGAAATGACTTGAAGACACACAAAACAACAAAAACAACAGCAGCAGCATTTATTACAAGGCAAGATACAGAACATAGCAAAGTGATACACCCATTTAAAGCCCATCGCTCTCAGTTCCTGAAAGCCTGACAAAATAGGTAAGTTTTGACTTGTGGGCAGAAGGACAACAAAGAGGGAGCCATCCTGGCCTCCCTACGGAGGGAGGGCCAAAGTCTGGGAGCAGGCATGAAGAAGGCCCTGTCTCTCTTGTTCTCAGCCCCAGAAGACCCTGTGAAAATTTTGCCTTAGGGTCACCATAAGTCCGAAATGACTTGAAGGCACACAACAAAAAGAACAACAAAGTATATAAAGGCCAAGGCAGGTGGTAGGCCCGGCCAGGTTGCTAGGGGTCCCCAAATTCCAGGTGCCGGTGCCAGCCCTGCACTGCTTGCTAGATGCATCATCTGACTCAACAGAAGGCAGCGTCATCTGTTCCCAAAGAACTGCTTTCTACTCACCCCTTCATCATGCTGCCATTGAACTGCAATGCACACAGCCCTGATTTTGAGGAAACTGCAGCTCTCCCACCTACCCACCCAAGCTGAAGTGAAAATAGCTATCACCTTGCATAGTACAGATACATTCGAGACTGGCTTGCAACCCAAGCAACTACTACTCAGCAGTGAAAGCCCACACGTTTGGCTCCACCTCCTCCTCAGAGACCGAGAGACTCCTAAAACCTTACTGCAGAAATAACGAGGCCTAAAAATAGCTCAGGTATTGCATGAAGGTGCTGAATTCGGCTCTGTCTGTGCCTGTCATAATCCTGCCAAAACATTCTCCCACCAGGAACGTGCACTACAGTAAGGTACAGTCCTGGTTATGATTCAGACACAGATTTGGGGGTAAACAGTGGGAGGTGGGTTGAAAGAGAAGCAGCAGCATTGTTGGGGGTGGGAGGGGATAAACAAAAGATTCTCCATGCAAGACTTTCATTGCTCTGTCTGTGGAAGATATAAATTCACCTCTTTTCTAAAAGCTCTCATAAATGGATGGTTATTCAGGACCTGGTGTACTTGCTTGTCTGAGAATCTGCTTTGGTTTTTGTCTGAATTTTAAAAGATCTGTCTACCCTACCCCCAAAATAGAAGTAACACAGAAGCTGCTACCGGACCTGCTGAGATCAGGCTTTATGGACAGTTTGTTTCCAATATCATACCCTGCAACTTTCCTGATTCAGCGGGGCCGTCCCTATCCATCCTCAGTCATAGAGCTGGAAGAAGTTTCATGGGCCCTCAAGTCCAGCCCAGTTCTCTCCCTCCCCGAATATATTTATTAATTTTCCAAGAAATAAAGATTGTTTTACATTCGTATCAGTTATATAGTAAAAAAAGAGACATTATGAACTATGATTACATGTCCAATACACGTAACAACAACTAAAAACAAAACAGAGGCCCTTTCCACACCTTACCTTTTTTTGGTGCTGGGGTGCGGGGATTGTGCAAGCAGCCTCCAGCGAGAGGCTCTCGCATCCTTGCTGCTTCAGCTCCACACGAGCTGCCTGCTCCAGAGCAGGCAGTGCAAGAGCCCTGCCTCTTCCTTCTGCAGTACAGCCTGGGAGTTTCCCAGGCTGCGCTGGGGCAGGAAGCACAACCGGCGTGGCTCCGGAGGATCCACACGCCAGGTAAGTGCACTGGGGGCCCGGGAGAAATATGCAATTGCGCACCATTTTCACCTTCCAGCCAAAAATGAAAAGGTGTGCGATCGGCACCTGCCAGCCCCTGGAGCATCGCACGAATGTGAGCGCATCATGCGCATTGCTCCTCACAATCGTGCGGCACTCCAGGCGCCCTTTCGCATGGCAAATGCTGTGCGGAAACGGCCAAAGCATGCAATAACAAACATTAACTAGAAATGACCAGCTGAATATGTCCTTTGTGACTTTGTCAATGATATCCTTTTAACCCCTGTTGCCCTGTTCTGTATCTACTCTTCCAATAAACAAGGTTATCGTTCCTTATAAATACATAATCAAGTAGTCAAGTTCAGCCCAGTTCTCAATGAAGGATCCCCAGCTAAAGAATCCCAGCAGGCAGCTGTCCAACCTCTTTTTGAACATGTCCAGGGAAGGAAACTCCACCCCCTCTCTAGGTAATTGCTCCCATTGCTGAACCGGTCTTACTGTCAAGAAGTTCCTTCTAATGCTCAATTGAAATGAACTCCCCTGTAACTTCAAACCATTAGACATGGTCCTATTTTCTGGGGCAAGACATCCCACTTTTTCAGGTGCTTTGAAATGTCCCAGTTTTTCTCTTCTCTTCCTCCCACCCTTTCCCTCTTCAGTCAGCTTACTTCAATTGCTGCAAACTGAGGGCCTTTTCACACTACACCGTTACAGTGCTATTATTCCACTTTCAACCTCCTGTGGAATTCTGGGGTTTGTACTTTGCTGAGGCCGAAGAGCAATCTGGCTGAGAATTCTAAATGTCTCTCCCTAAATTGCAAACTGCAGGATTCCATAGGAGGTTGGAAGTGGAATAAGAGCACTGCAGGAGTGTATTGTGGAAAGGCCCTAAGTTCAAAGCACAAAAGTAGTTTGCACAGCAGTTTGCACTCCATGAGATGGGAGAAGAGAGGAGGGTGCAGAATCATGAATGAACAAACAGATTCTTTCCAGGCACAGACCAAAATATGGTGAAATCTTGCCTTTCCCATTAGGCTCAGGTAAAACTAAACTGCTGCAGCTTCTCCTAGCTTGGATTTTCTTCCTTGTTGATATCTTTTGCTGTCTTGACCACACTCGGATGTGGCTTGCCCGCATGTGTCCCAGTTTTCATCTGTGAAATGTTGGCAGGTATGAAATATGGACACCCCTTGAAAAAAAATCACTCACAGAGTGAAGAAACGTTTTTGGTGTTGCCTCATTTGGTTTCTGAAGATGAACCAAGCCTGGATTTACATCCCTGTCCACAAAACAGGCATCATCATGGAGAAGACCTCTCTCATCATTACCAGTCATTTCTCAGATGCTGCAGACAACTGGCAGAGGAATTAAAAAGGAACTCCCTTCCCTTTATACCACAAGTTACCTTTTCAGTGCTCTATTTCTTCCAGAAAAAAACAAAACAAAAAGAAAACTCTTGATCATTATTTTCTTCTAAGTAACAGAGCAGATTGTAGGCTCTCTTTTATTGAAAGCTTCTAAATAGAGTTTGTGTAGCTTCCGGTCTACTTGCATGTAAAGGCCATTTATGCAAGCCATAATGTGTTATGCAGAAGCATCTTTTAATGTTGTGCCCTAGTTTTAATTTTCTGTTGAGTTGTTATGAGGTGGCTTCAAGCTGACTCTGATTTACGGCAATATCCTAGGATTTTCTTGGCAAGATTTCTCCAGGGGACATTTGCTATTGCCTTCCTCTGAGAGACAGTGACTTCCCCACAGTTTCCACGACAGAGCAGAGAGAGGTGTCCTGGAGTCCTAGGCCACTTCCGCACGAGAATGTTATAGCACTATGATTCCACTTTCAACCTCCTATGGAGTCCTGGGGTTTGCAGTTTAGGGAGGGGACAGCCAGCCCCTCCCTAAACTGCAAATCCCAGGATTCTATAGGCGGTTGAAAGTGGAATCATAGCGCTATAACACTCTCGTGCGGAAAACTCGCTAGTCTAGCATTCTAACAAATACATCACAGCAAATATCTTTTTTCCTCTTTTCAATGAGTTTTTTAAACTGTTTTAATGTAATGATTTACCTGGATTGTTTGCTTAATAGTTGTTTTAGTTGTATTTTCACTTATATAGTTTTAACTTACACTGTTAAGCCATATTGGAGTTCATATTAGGAGAAAGGCAAAGTATAAATTAAATAAATAAAAAATAAAAGATGCTTTAATTATGGATGGCCTGCTGACACCTGAACCCTCAGATGTCCCTCCCAACTTGACTATACTTCAGCTCTATGAAGGAACACATACTCTATGAGATATGTACCCCAGAAAAAAAATTTCTAGGGTTTGACCCAAGCTCTCGCTTTGGTAGTTTTTCACTTGCAGGAAAGTTTTGTTTGTCTTGTTTTCCCAGGAAGGCATTCAAGAGTGCCCTCCTCCATCTATAGTCCAAAGCTAGACTATTCTATTATCTCTGAAATCCAGAACCTCATTCTTCTGCCTGTTCAGTGGGTTAGACCTAAATCTCTTACTTTTGGAAAGACAACAAGTTGGTTAGGAAAGGGCATCCTTAACATGAGGCAAAATAAACTGGCTGCTCCAGTACCTTTGGGCAATTGCCAGGGTGCCAGCATCGCCAAGCAACAATGGCAGTCATCACTGGAGTTGTCAATGGAAATAGGAATCTGCCATTTTGAATTTCCTTTAACGTCCCAGAGCAAGGTTATTTCAGGGCATTTGGGTCTTTAAAATGCTGGGTGGCCCATAGATACCTCTGTGTTTTGTGCTACCAGTAGTAAGCCCGTCTAATGAGTTCTTCATCTGAGATCCACATGTGGTCATTTTGCCAGAATGGTCCTCACACTTGGGGCTGGACTTCTGCAGAAGGAAATGAAGGGTGGCAGTAGTTCTTTAGAGAAGAATGGAGTTTTGTGTGTGTTTTTCTGCCTTGGTCTCAAGGGATGATTCAGCCTAGCCTTTTCAATCTAGACCTTTGAGCATATTAAGGCCAAACCACATAGAAATGCATTCAGGTGGACAAATCATGAAGGTAAAGATTTCACATAAGAAATGTCAGCATGTTTTGACTTGCAGGTTCAGATCTGCAATTGGCTTTGCTCTCTTCACTCCTGTTTTGGATTAACCTGCCAAAAGTACATTAACAGTTCTTTTAATGCAAATTTAAACAATAATTCTCATAGAAGAACTAATAATGAGTACCGCCATCTTATAACTGGAGACAGTGTTCATAGTCCAGAGCTATTTCCACACTAGGCTGTTATAGTGCTATGATTCCACTTTCAGAATCCTATGGAATCCTGGGGTTTGCAGTTTAGGGAAAGGCCCCTCTCTAAACTGCAAGCCCAGGATTCCATAGGATGTTGAAAGTGGAATAATAGCACTTATAACAGGCTAGTGTGGAAATGGCCCCAGTTGTGCTTGCAGTGTGCAGCGATGCCGACAGTGTAGCTAAGACTGAGATAGACATCTCCGACAAGGGTATGCCTCGTATACCAATTTAACTGGACACCAAGTTAATCCAGTGAAATCTGGGAATGCATTTCAGTGACATACTTTCTGTTAAAAGACTCTTCCCTTCTTTAAAGGGGAAGAAAACCTCATTCACAATTCCCAAGATTCCAAGGAATCAGGAAAGTCTGTTAAGCCTCTTTCAGTCTCTTGTGTGGATATGCCCCCAGAGAACAGAAGTGGCAAAGTATATCTGGAAAGGAGCACATGCGGAAGAAACAGACAGCATAATCAGCACATGGCTGCGTGGCTGGGAGATGATAAAATGTGCTTGGGTATTCCACAGTGCATTACATTTTTTTTTTAACACATCGCTTTCTGCAAATCTGGGAGACTCCCTTTTTATGATACATTGCTACAAAGCAGGTAGTGACTTAATGAGAGGCAAAACAGAGGATGAGAAGGGGTTTGCCAGAAAGCTGTGTGAGGTGAATGTTAACAAGCTCATGCACGTCATCAGCTTCTTTTCTCTCTTCCCCTCCCATCCTTCCATCTCTCTCTCTCTTTTTAATGAAGTATCTTCAAACCAGGGGATTGCGTACTAAGGAAAACCCTTCTGCTGAGAACATGTAATTATTCTGAAGGGGATCAATGCAGCGTAGTTAATCAATTTACCATCCAAATTTGTTTGTATTTTTGGTCATGGCTGTAGCCTGACTGAAGGGGTGGGGAGTTGCGTTCTTACGGTGGAAAACTAGGTTGCATTTATGAAACAGAGAATTTGCATCTGAACATTCATTATCGTCTGATCCTCTGGAGCTCTGGCAGGAAAAACACGGCTATCAATCAGCAAGACTTGGGAGAAATGATTCCATTTGAAGCTGTTACTAAAAAGGTGTGCATTTAAGAAGGAACTGATCTTACATATTTACAAGCCCGGCTGTTTAATCACCTCGCAGGTTCCTGAGGACCACAAATGATTCTGTTGCTGCTGCGATTTTATTAGAAATGCTGGGTCGTGTCGCGCTTAAAACCATTCATTTATATACACGTGGCATTCTCTCGGCTGCAAAAGAAAAGGCTTGGGAAAGCAGATAAATAGGCTACCCACCATTCCCAAAGAAATGTCTTAATGGAGTTTTTAATGTGACAACAAAGATGTCGATGTTTTATTTAATAGGAAACGTAGCTAAAAATATAATGCCGATAGCAGTTAAAAACAGAAGCTGTTAAAATCCAGTGGGAGCTGAGGAAGAGGACTCTGGAAGTATGTTTACTGACAAGGGGGATTTCCTTCACCCCCAGACAAATTCCTGCTTTGGAATTAGGAGTGTCCTCAGAATCACAATAAGGGAACAAAAGGATTATTCCTTCTCTGCCCCTGGTCTGATTCTTACTCATCACACGCGCACACAAACACCCTAAGCTGATGCTATTCGCATTTTTAAAATAACTTTTTTTCATCCTCAGTGCAAAGAAGCACACTTCTAATGCAGTGTCTGCTTTGGCTCTTATCTCCCCTGCTTTGACCCAAATTGTTAACAGTTTTATTCTGCTGCATGACACTTCATGTGCTACTTTGGTGATGTGTTTGTATAATGTGTATTTTCGTGTAGTCTGTGTTTGTATGATGTGTATTTCTCTCACGATCAGGGAAAACAGTAGCTCTCCCATATAGATATGTCCAATCTGGCAGAATGAATGTTATCATCTGCAAGCTCTGTAAGATCTCGTGTTTCATGTGTGGTCCTTTCTACCTGTCTAAACTAGTCTGGACTAAAGTACAAAGACAGTTGCCCTGACCCCAATCTTCCCCAGCCTTGGCATTCTTCGGACATGTTAGACGGGGGCTGCCACATTCCCCAACCAACCTGCAGATCGACACATCTGGAAGGTACCAGGTTGAGGAAAAGGTGTCGTGTCATCACAAGAAAGCGCCAAGCCTCAAATTTTCAACCTGGCCTCATTATCACAAACTGAGAAAATGCGACGCAACAGTTATGACATCTTTCTTACTTGGAGAATTTCCACCTCAAGAAAGGGAGGGTTGGTTTGCTCAGTCACTCCAAAAAACCCACCTTGCCTACAGCTGTGGCCCTGCAGATCTACAGTTCCCATTAGCCCTTGCCAGAATAGTTGCAGAGGGCATGGAAGCTGGACGGCTACAAGTTGGTCACACCTGGCCTATGATTCCATCTTTCTTTATGGCCTGGCACATCCCGTGCAAGGAAGCGCCCTGTCACATCACAAGGCAAACAGACACCCCCAGTTTTTTTCTTCCTAGACCATCTAGGACACAGGCCAACAATCTCATGGTTCGAGTGCAATGATATGCTCTGTGGCAGAGAGAAAGAAGCTGGATAGCTTTGTTCTCCAAAGTCCCTACTGCAGCTCTGCTCACAGCCAGCCTGTCAGTTCTTCTGCTCTCAGCCTGGCTTTGAATACTGCCTACAGCTTTACTGTTATTCCTTTTCTTCTGCACTGGCCAAATTCTGGTCTTTTCATCAACTCACAAGTTGGTTTGCTGGACTTCCGTATCAGCCTCCCTTAAATGGAGCCCTCCTTTGTCTGGTACCCTTTCATTTATTTCTTAAAGGAAATAAAGTGAGGGAAGAGAGAGAAAAGAAGAAGAAAAAGAGAGGAAAAGAAGACGATACATGGGATATGAACATAGGTTAGACATCTGCATTACCTTTTATCCTGAACTACCATAAGAACGTAGATGCCCACTGTAGTATCGTGATTTTACTGTTGAACTATGGCCATTTCCGCACTACGTTCTTATAGCGCGATGATTCCACTGTCAAAATCCTATGGAACCCTGGGGTTTTCAGTTTGGGGAGGGACCGGCCAGCCCCTCCCCAAACTGCAAACCCCAGGAATCCATAGGATGTTGTCAGAGGAATCATCGCGCTATAAGAGCGTAGTGTGGGAGTCGCCTATGACTCCAAAGGCCAGGATTTGAATCCCAACTCAGCCATGGAAACCCACTGGGTGACCTGGGGCAAGTCATAAGGTCCTACACTTAGGCAGAAAAAATGGTATGCAGAAATATAGGATGGGGGACATGTGGCTGGCTAACAGTACGTGTAAAAGGGATCTAGGAGTCTTCATAGACCACAAGCTGAACATGAGTCAGCAGTGTGATGCGGCAGCCAAGAAGGCCAACACAATTCTTGTTTGCATCAATAGGAGTATGATGTCTAGATCGAAGGAGGTATTGGTACCACTTTATTCTGCTTTGGTTAGACCTCATCTGGAATACTGTGTCCAGTTCTGGGCACCCCAATTCAAGAAGGATATGGATAAGCTGGAGCAGGTCCAGAGGAGGGCAACCAAAATGGTGAGGGGCCTGGAAGCCATGCCCTATGAGGACAGACTTAGAGAGCTGGGTATGTTTAGTCTGCAGAAGAGAAGGTTGAGAGGGGACATGATAGCCATGTTTAAATATTTGAAGGGATGTCATGTCGAGGAGGGAGTGGGCTTGTTTTCTCCTGCTCTTGAGACCAGGACAAGGAGCAAATGGATACAAGCTGCAGGAGGGGAGATTCCGCCTGAACCTCAGGAGGAATTTCTTGACAGTCAGGGCTGTCCGACAGTGGAATGGGCTGCCACGGAGTGTGGTGGAGTCTCCTTCTTTGGAGGTTTTTAAGCGGAGGCTGGATGGCCACTTGTCGGGAGTGCTTTGAGGGTTTCCTGCATGGCAGGGGGTTGGACTGGATGGCCCTTGTGGTCTCTTCCAACTCTACATTTCTATGATTCTATGATTCTATACTCTCTCCTTGTCAGAGAAAGCCACAGCAAACCCCTCTGCACAAATCTTGCTAAGAAAACCCTGTAATAGGTCAACCTTAAGCTTGCAAAAAGTTGGAAATGACTTGAAGGCAAACAACAACCATAAGAAAACACTTGATAAGTCATACCAGAATAGAGTAGTCAGTTACATGTCCCTTCCCAGCAGAAATGCACCTGCACCCTCCAAAAAAATGAGAAAAGAAAACACATACGTGTGGGTGCTAATTAATATGTATGCAGACATACTGAGAAATAATAGTGGTTGTTCTGTGCCTTCAGGGTGACTCTGACTTATGGCAACCCTTCCTTAGAGCTTTCTTGGAAAGATTCATTCAGAGGAAGATTCCCATAGCCTTCCTCAAAAGCTGAAAGAATATAATTTGCCCGAGATCAACCACTGAGTTTCCATGGCCAAGCAGGATTTGAACCTGGGGCCTTTCCACACTACACTGTTATGGTGCTATGATTCCCCTTTCAACATCCTGTGGATTTCTTGGGTTTATAGTTTACTGAGGCCAAAGAGCTCTCTGGCTGAGAATTCTAAATGCCCCTCCCTAAATTGCAAACCCCAGGATCCCACAGGAGATCGAAAGTGGAACAACAGCACTATAACAGTGTGGCACGGAAAGGCCCCTGGTTTTCTAGAATCCAAGTCCAATGCTCAAATAACTGTACCATGATGCTTCTTAGAACTAAATACCATCAGCCCTGCACAGTTGTGGGTTTGATTTTCATGAATTTGATTATTTGTGAGTTTCCCCAACTCCTGCCCTCCCATTTCAGGCACTTCTTTTCCAGGGGAACTTTCCCTCTAGGCAACTCCAATCAGGCCACACAGCCCTTCAGAAACCCACCTCTGGTCCTGCTCCCCCTCCAATGGCAGCTGCCTGGCTAGCCAAGAACAGCTCACAGCCTGATTTCTCAGCATCACAAACCCTCTCTTGATGCCCCCACACGTACCCAAGGCAGGAGAGGGGTAGAGAGAGGAAGTATAGGGCCGCCATGCCAATCCACCTACTTTCTCTCTCCTTTTCCTGACCTGGTTTGGACCTTGGGTGCCCGTTCTCCTCGCTATCCTTCAGCCCCCTTTCTACACACACACGCACACGCACACACACACACACACACACACTTTGATATTTGTGATTTTTCCACTTTTGCAGGGGTCCTGAACCTCTATGACTAGCAAATGTGATTGTACTACATTTAAAATGGAAACACAATACAGATCTCAAAGTAGCAGAAAAGCTTGTGACTAGACAATCTGTGTATCTGCTCAATCGGCTGCCCTTGTGTTAGCCACTGCTGGGTCTCTGCTCTTCTTTTTTTAGGGTCCTTTAACATACAGCCAGTCTATGACTGGGAAGCCTTTCAAACAGTAGGTGACACCTTCTAATAGAAGATGGCCCTCTGATAACTTTTCAACATAGAGAACTAGGTGCTCTGTAAAACCAGGAACAAGATTGCTCCAGACCAGTTCAGAAGTTTGTCTTAGAAAAGTGGTAGAGAGAATGAAATAAGGGAAGATGTGACAGAAGTTTATAAAATGATTCAGGGTATAGAGAAAGTAAATAAGAAGACACTTTTCTTCCTCTCTCATAATACTAGATCCCAGAATCATTCCCTAAAGCTGAAGAGGGGGTGATTCATCACAGATCATACTTCAGAGCACACACACATTAATGGTGGAATTCTCTCCCACAAATTGTGGTGATAGTCATGGAGATGGACACCTCTGAAAGGGGATCACAGAAAATGGAGGAGAATCCTACCAACTATGTATCATGATGGAAGTATAGTCCCCAAGTAACAAAGGCAATATGACTCAGTGTATCACTTGGTAGAGAGAACAAAAAGGTGAGTTGTATCACCATCAGTTCCTTCTTGGACTTCCCATGCGTATATAGTTGGTCACTTGTGGGAACAAAACACGGGTACAACTGGCTTTTGGCTGGATCCATCAGCATTCTTCTTACGTTCTTACCATTCAGTCCAACTTCATATTTCCCATGGTGGTCAACCAAATGTCTCTAGGAAGGCCACCAGCAGCACATGAAGGTAAAGGCTTTCTCCCGTTCTTGACCCCCAGTATCTGATATCTTTCAGGTCTAAGATTTCTGCCCAGCTCTCCAGAGTGGTAAACACTGACAGAACTCTTCACCACTAAATAAAGGATATGATTGGCTTTGCCTAGGCATTAACTTTCCTGTGCTACCTAGGTATAGCCCTGGTTCATCCATGCTGCCAAAGCCCTCCTTGTGAAATTGGACCTGGCTTCTCGCCCTAAATCCAGTCCTAGTCCTGCTGGAGATCCACGCCATTATCCTCACCCCATATCTCCTTCCAAGCAGTTGGAAATCCACAGGCAGCTGACTTGAATTCAGGTCCTTTGGAGGGAGGTTGCTGAAGGATTACTGTGCTTAAACATAATGAATATATTGGCTGAATGTAGATAGACTCCAGCAGACAACAAATCCACCACTACGTATCAGAGCTCCAAACAGAGGCAACCAGGAACCCGACAAGGGTTAGCTTACAGACTCTAAACTCATTTCTGTCTCTCTCTGGCTAAAATCTTGTAACAAACTATCTGGGAATAAATTCTGATAAACAAAATGAAAGTTCCTACCAGGTAGACAAGTGCTGGATTGCACTGTTACTCTGGCGTTAGTTGCACTTGAGAACTGCTATCTGACTCTTATTGTCTTCTGTGCCTCCATTACGTCAGTTTTACCTGGGAGTAGAAGAAGAAAGTCATGATCCTGTTTCAGATATTTGCCATTCATAGAAATGAACTAAAAATTGAATAATCTGCCATAAAAACACTTGACAGGAATATCTCAGTCTATCAACAACCCTTTGTAAAGTCCAAGAGTATGGCTAGATAAGAATACCTTGAAGAAGGAGAAGAAAGAGGAGGAGGAGGAGGAGGAGGAGGAGGAGGAAAAGAAGACAACGACCTCAAGGCAATCCACAACAAGAGTCCTACTCACAGAACAAACAAATAAACTTCACTACAGTACTGTACAGTTAACAAACCTCATTACAGTGTTGTTAAGGCTCTCTGTACTCAGCCATCTGCTGTTATAGCCAAGCACTGTCCTCAGTGTCTGTTAATTGGGTAGATTTCCTCTGAATGTGGAAGCTCCCTTTTTAGCTATTACAGTTAACAGTCAACAATTGACCTGTCATCCACCAATCTGTCTTTAGAGACATCTAGATTATTAGCCATCACAGCTGTGGGAACAAGACAGTTCTTTTCAGTGAAGGGAGATGAAAATGAGCACATCTGGGTTGTTTTCTGGCACCGAAAAAGTACAATTATGATACAAAAAGAAGTGCCTAGTGCAACTGTGAAATTCACTGGTGCCAGACATTGTCATATACTACCTTTTCTTTGGAATGATTGGAGGGTTTGGTGGCCGGCAGTTTCTTTGCAATGTGTTGCTGGAGGAGAGTACTACAGATACCAGGGACAGCTATAAGGACTAATGAATGGCTCCTAAACTGAATCAGGCCTGAACTCTCTCTAGAAGCCAAAATGACTAAACTGAAGTTGTCATGATTATGTATTTTTAATTGGTGTTTGTATTTTTAACTGTGTTACATGTCTATCTGTTGCTGTATTTTAACCTGTTTTTCCTGCCTTGATTCATAGGGAGAGGCAGGTAAGAAATTATTACTGTCATTCTTTGGACATATCATGAGATGGCATGACTCCCTGGAAAAGATGGTACTGCTCAGCAAAGTGGGAGGGAGTAGGAAAAGATGGAGAACACACAACAGGTGAATTGATTAAATCAAAGAAGCCACAGTCCTGAGTTTGGAAGATCTCAGCAGGGCAGCTGGAGATCTTGATTCATAGGTATGTCATAAGGAGAAGTCAACTTGATGGCAAATAACAACACAAGCATGGTTTGTTTATAATATTTATGGGCATTATTTGGGGGAGAAGTCTGCCATGAGAGTACTTCTTCACAATGGAATGAGTATCAAGCCTTTGGAGCCATATAGTGACAAAAACAGAGGAGGCGAAGAGGATCAGGTAAACTGAACTCAAATTTGCAAGTAGGTCTGGATGTAGCAATCTGCTCTGCTCCTGTTCTAATCTGGGTGGCAGGTCTCTCCAAGAAGGGGTCAGTTTTTACTGAACTCAAGACATCCAGAACCACCACTGCTGTCACCGTCAACCAAAGGTAGTACCATCAAGGCCCCTTCCTCTTGCTGACACCGTAGATAACAGTCCTCCTTCCACATTCCTGGGTTTGACTTTCATGAATTTGATTATTTGTGAGGCATGTGCTTGCCCCCACAACCACTTTCCTATTTCCATTCCCTTGCATTCCTGACCCTAGGCTTATGAAGTTTGTGTTTAAAATGGTTGTTTACTCAAAAGAAAAAAAGCTCCCTCCACCTCCACTGCTGGAGGCATATACTCTCTGCCATGTGGCTGCACATCATGCTGTGTAATGGCTGCTGATTGGTCAGGTGCGGTCTTTGCTACTACCGCTCTTTCTCAAGATGGCTGCTGGAAGTAGCTAGAATGCCAGAACTCTACTTTTCTGCATCTGAAGGGAAAATACCAGTAAGCTCTTTACCTTGTCTTTTTTCTTCCTCCTGGGAACGCTAGCACCAGAAGGAAAGAAATGGGAGGGGGGAATTCTGAAGGGAATCACGAGGAAGTTATTTGCATTTTTTCCACTTTCACAAGGGTTCTGCGCCCCAAAACCTTGCAAACATGGAGGGGCTACTGTACTTTCTTTCAATATCTTTGTAAGTTGCTGTTTACCATGTAAATATCTCTGAGAATTTTGGGATGATGAGAGGTAATATAACATTGTAAGTAAAACTTAAAAAAGCAAGAAGGGGGAAGAAACATGAGAGAGAAAGACTGATGGTAGTCTATATATAGTATGCAAGTGTATTTATATGTTTATTTATTGAAACCCGTTGATGTATATGTATTGATGAATTGGGTATAAATTATTGCTACTATGATACCAAATGTGATTTGAACATTTATATGTAACATTTTATTTACGACACACTTTACACACCATAGATCACTGCACTTCTGCATGTTTAAAAAAGTATATATCTATTAAGCAAAGATGAAGTGTTGCATCTCAATGTTATGGTGACTATCCCCAAACCATACTTTAATTTTAATGTAAGGAAGGAAAAAAGGTAAAACGGCAAAAGTGTAGAAACAGGAATGGGAAATGCAATAGCTTTTCAGAAATGAGAAGTAAAGATAAATGATAGAAAGAAAAGAGGGTAGAATTTAAAAAAAACCCTTTGAGGCCATTCCTGTTTTCCCGCTTTAAGTAATCACTGGTTCTGCAAAATTATACCTATACATATACAAAGAAACACTTAATAATACAGAGATATTGGGAATCCTCTGCCCAGAATGTTACAGAAGAATTCATTTTAAAACAAATTTCTCAAGGTTTCTCACAAGTTTTACTCAGTTTTGGCAATGGAGAAACAAGACCCTATTATCATTATTTTTCAAGAAAGGATCCTAGGGTTAAAGTCATATGTTATATTGAATGCTTGAAAGACTGCCCCTCCCAGCTGCTTACAGGAAAGAAAAAGGGGGAGTATTATTTTGACTACCATGAAGTTCAAAGTGGGAACCCTCTAGATCAAGCACTAGTTATAGCAAGAGACCAAAATGCTTATCTATCTAGTCTAGATTGTGTCTACTTATACTTGTGGTACTCCAAGCTTCTAGAGAAAGGTTTTGTTTTTTCCCCACAATGGGTCCATTTATATAACTGGAGATGAAAGGGGCCTCCTACAGCGTACAAAGAAATCACTCTGCAAACATTTAGGGCAAGGGACATGAAGGGCATCTTTCTAGATCCTATTACATTCTATCCCACTCCTATGACTGTATAAATACAGTGGGCCTTCCTTACCTGTTACCTTTGCATCTGCAACACAAAATGTTCCATCCCATACCTAAAATGGCAGTGACGTGAATGTAGATGCCCTCTGGCATCTGCACACACGTCACTGCCATTTAGTGTTATGGAATGCAAGCATTTGCCTTTTTTCTTGTTTGCAAGGTTTCTCAAAATATATCACCCACAGATACGGAGGGCCCGCTATATTCTTTATAATCTGAGGCTTTAATATCAACCTGTACTGCATCTGAAGAAGTGGACTTATATACATGAAAGCGCATGCTAAAATAAAAAGCCTGTTAGTCTTAAAGGTGGTAACACATTCCCTTTTTTCTCCCCCTACCCTTCCTCCTTTTTATGCTGCAAGAAACTAACACGGCTCCTTCTCTGAACTCTACTACTGACTTACAGCTGTTCCTCTTTCTGGTCCTACTGGATGGAAGAAGGAACTAAAAGCCATTCCAGCCAAAAATTTGACAGAGCAATCTGTCGCCCTCTTGCCCTGGCAGGCCAGATGATATGAGAGGACTAGGACCAATCTGGTGCTGCTGAATGATACAGACTCACGGGGCTACCAGGTTTCATTAAGTTGGACTGTACATTGCCAGTGGAACCTATTGGGTTGTCCTATTGCACATCCGGAGTTAAGACTCTGCCCTACCTGTCTGAAGTCTGAATTTGGCTTGGGTGACACTTTCTTCCTTCTCACTCTTCTTGCCTCCTCCAGTGCTTCTCATACAATATGGCTGGCCTCAAGACTCATTTCAGAGGGTCAGGATTTGAGGGAAAAAAGCATGAAGGATGTTTGGCCAATACTACCGTATCCACACATCTGTTCTCCAGCAACTCTTGCCTTGGAATAGCATCTTAACTTTGTTGCTATTGTTGATTTTAAATGCCTTCAGGTCAGCTCCAACTTGTGGTGAGCCTATCATTGGACTTTCATGTCAAGAGTTATTCCACGGAGGTTTGCCATTGCCTTCCTCTATGGCTGAGAGAGTGGGACTTGCTCAAAGTCACTCAATGGGTTTCTATGGCTGGCCAGGGATTCAAACCCTGGTCTCCCAACGTCCTAGTCCCGACACTGCAACATGCTGGCTCCCAGGAATCCTACCTAATTACGTGTAAATGTGGAACTAATATTTTTTTCTTAATACCACAAGGTAGCTCTGCAGCCGCATTATGATTGAATCTACGTATGACCCTGTCTTGTGACCCTGGCTTACATCACAGTCCATACCAACTGAAGTTTGGAAGCATTCACTTTGAAAGACTTACAATAAGAGATTAGACCCTGAACTGAACAAGACTTAAAGTGCTGACAAAACTGGGGTTCAAATGAATCTTCCAATGACAAGGAAATGATTACGATTGAAGCCCCTAACACCATGGGGCTTGCAGCTGGAAAACTCTCTGGATTTGAGCAAGACATAATTCTGAGTTCCCTGAAGCCTCATCCAAATTTGACAAGGAGGCCCTGCCCATTGGGGCCAGTTTGGAAAGCTCAAATCTGAATGAGTTGGAAGGCCTTAGTTTCTGTTCCATTAACTTTCATACAGCAAGCTGAGAAAGATCCTCCATCATTACTCGTTGACATTGTGAACTTTTTCTCCCCGTCCCTGTGCCTTCAACAGTATCCAAATATATAGTGTTATTTCTTTCTACAGTCATTTATTCTTTTATTATCATTTTTTCATACCATATTTCCATATCTAAGTAAAATGCTCCTGATAGCTATAAATCATAGGTTTGTGGGTAAAACATAAAGCAAATTCAAGAAAGACTATGACAGCAAATAAGAATGGACATTGAGATAGAAAGAGGTCTGCCATATACCAGGTCAGATTGTTTGCCCAGCCAGTCCAATTTTTTCTGCTGTGACTGGCAGTGACTGCCACGGATTTCAGGGCCCTTTCACACTATATATTTATAGCATTATGATTTCGCTTTGGCTATCAGGGCTGCATCCTATGGAATCTTGGAGTTTAGAGAGTAGTGAGGAACTGGAGTTCTCTGAATGAGAATTCTAAATTTTCCTCCCTAACCTACAAATTTCATGGACCTGTTCAAACTACACAGTTATAATACTATAATTCCACTTTAACTGCTACTGTTCCACCCTATGGAATGCTGGGATTTACAAATGAGCTATAACTTCACAGTGAGGTCAGGCCAAAAGCTTGCTGAAGCAGAAGAATATTTGGAAAGCAATAGAAAAAACAATCAAGATGGGGATAAAAGAAAAGGTTCTCCAAGATCATGAAGAGGAACAGAGAAAGTCTGAAACATGAATGGCAGGCTTTCCAGTGGACCTCCTGTCAAACATACCCACCAGCACTTTACAGATGAAAACTAGGACATATGTGGCCATGCAAGATTAGAGTGTGGTCAAGATGGCAAATGTTATGAATGAGGAAAGGGACACTCAAGCTTGGAGAGGCTGTAGCAGTTTGTCTCTGTCTGGTCCTACTGGGAAGGGCAAGATTCACACCTCCATCCTCTGCTGAATTAATTGAATGCAAACTGATTTTGAATTTTGAACTCAGTTTTCAGCAATTGAAATAAGCTGAGGACCAAGAAGGAAAGTAAGAGGATGAAAGAGAAACTGGGTAATTTTAAAAGCAGCTGAAAAAGTGGGATGACAGAGGACTGTCCCTGCCAAATTGGGACAGTTCGGAGGTATACAACAAGGGATCTCTCAGTATGGATAGTCCCTCCACCAATACAAATTACACCAATACCCACGGGTGTACTTGAGGAAGGACCAAAAGGGAGCACTGTCCCCATTCCTCCCCCCCTCGATGAAATTTTCTTTCACTCCCCAAATTTTAGCATTTTTTTAGCATTGGAACTTCTGTTGAGAATTTAGAAACAAAGTTTAGGCTTCCAAAAAGGCAGGTGAGGGCTCAAAGTTACCAAGGGAATGTGACCACAGAAAATAGTTGAGCCCTAGGTATGAAAAACTTTCAGTGTTTCACTTTCGGTGAAGCTTGAAATCTGAGCATTTGTTGGGGATGGGCCAAGTTCACATTTGGTGAAGTAATGCTTTAACTTTGCCACCCTCACCAAAGCTACACCCCTTGGGGTATACCACACTTTGTTGTACGGTTGGCCCTCCATATTCACTAGGATTAGGAGCACAGGACCCATGCAAAAATGGAAAAATCATAAATATCAAAATGTGTGTAGGGGGAAGAGGGGTGAGGCCTGGTGGGAAGAATGAACACCCAGGGTCCAAACCAGAGAAAGGAAAGGGAAAAGGGGTGTTCAGCACGGGGGCCCTGTACTTCCTCTCTCTTGCCCATCTCCTTCCTTGGATGTGTGTGGAGCATTGAGAGGGGGTTTGTGATGCTGAGAAATTGGGCTGTGATCTGTCCTTGGCTGGTGGTGGTGGAGGAGGAGGAGGAATAGGACCAGAGATGGGTTTTCAAAGGGCTGCATGGCCTGATTGGAGTCACTGAGAGGGAAGGTCGTCCCGGAAGAGAAGTGACTGACATGAAGGGGCAGGAGTTGGAGAAACTTGCAAATAAATCTGTGAAAGCTAAACCCACAAATGTGGAGGGCTGACTGTGTTTCTAGTTGCTGTGGCTAATATATTATCTGATGGTGTTATGCCTTCCCATAGCTAGGCTAGTGTTCAGATGACAGTCTGCTAGGAGGGCCATCATCAAAGCCTTACTAGTTAGAAACTGGCATGGCTGGGGCTCTGCTGGCCGACGCTTTGAGAGCTCACGGCTGCCTCTGTGTTATCCACAGGCAGCAGAGAAGGACTCAGTGATATCTCTCATAGTATACGGAGAGGAAGCATTCAGTTGTTCCACTTCCAGATTAAATCCTGGTTTTCTTTCAAACAATTGTTTACATTAGGATGAGGGTCGCATGCAATATTTATTGTCTTGATTTGCTGATCACAGTTAAGCAGTTTAGAATTCCTCCATACAAAACAACAAAACAGAACAAAACAAAATGCCTTAGGTTCTTGGGATATTGGAAGCGGGGGAGACCATTTCAAAATTTCCTCGTTCATAAATGAGCCACACAGGGACGAAGTGTGTCTCTCTACCAATTGGGAATCAGCTAGTAAACGGAAGTGGATGAGTACACTATATCGTTACAAGATGACATCACTAGGCACTACTAAATAAAGTCATGTGGGTCAATACAACCAATCAGTTTGGCTATACAATGGCACCACTGAAGGCAATTTTGTAAGTCAGTGCCAAAAATGATAAGCAGCTTCAAGCCCTGTGCTGATTTCATCAAGTCCTCAAATGATCAAACATTATATTTGAGTTGCAATATTGCATTTAATGCAAACCCCTCTGCTTTCCCTGCTTGACCATATAGTTCATTCTATAATATCTGTTCTGTTGGGAGCAAAAGCTAAAAGAAAATGTAAACGTAATCCTTTTTGGTGGAAAGAGCAATGAGGTAGTATTAAAATGAAGTCTGAATCTCTCCTTGCCTTCTGAAAAGTCAGCTGCCAAAGGCAAGCCTGAGCTGCTACACATAGCACACCCTCACATTTCATTGTGCAAAATTTTTTAGTTTTCAGGGAACAACCCATAACACTGCAGAGAATTCCCCTTGTGTTTGCTATGCCATTATGAGCCACAGACAAACTCCAAGTAGATCATTCAACAAGAGAGAAACACAAGGTCTGTAATCAGATCTTATTCTCAATCTCTCTCACTCTTTTAAAAATATATTGGTGAACCTAGGAACAAACCTGATGTTATGGTGACTACTCCATCTTTTACCACTGGGTCTCTATTAGACTTCTGTGAGGCAGGTGGATGGGTGTGTTCATTGCCCCAGCTGGTGTGCTTGAGTTAGAAATATAACTAGAAGCAGATGTGTTACAGTTGTTTTTGGGGTGGAGGAAGAAGTGAAAAGGAAAGGGGTTTGAGCACATTCTTACCCTGCCCTTTCTCTCCCCACCCATTCACTTCATAGAAACTCAGCACCATCCACAGCCAGCAAAAGGACTGTGCTAAGTACCTAATCACTACTTTGCCTGATACCAAGTGTTAAGGCTATGTAACTGAGAGCTTATTTGCTGCTATTATCATTATGAGCTACTATTATCATTATTACTATTTGCT
The DNA here is from genome assembly GCA_948472985.1 of Iguana delicatissima. NCBI lineage: Eukaryota > Metazoa > Chordata > Lepidosauria > Squamata > Iguanidae > Iguana > Iguana delicatissima. Next base: position 1,561,280 of record CAOKZL010000010.1, read on the forward strand.
CTTCCAAAAGCTGTTTGCACACATCATTCCAAAGGCACGAAGGTTTAGCCTGCATCCAGCAATTATTTCTCCCCTTTCAGCCACCCATCCCAAAAGTAGGACAAGAAAATAAAATTAAAACATTCAAATATTCCAGCTGCATATATAATAATAATTCAAATATTCCAGTTGCATTGAGACTTTCTATTGCATGATCTGTGCTGTGAAAAAATTAATATGCCATCATCCTCCAAAACTTGAAAGGCATTAACAGGGATCTTTTGAAAAAGAGGTGGGGAGCCTGTGGCCATCCAGATATTTCACCACTACAACCTCATTGGCCTCTGGATGGATGGAACTTGGACTCCAAAAACTGCCAGAGCACCATCGGTTCCCCATTCCTGTTCTCAGCCTTAAATGCTGAGATGCTATCTCTCTTTGACACCAGCACCTTATTTCTAACATGTTCCTATCTTTAGCTATCTCACATGCCCAGTAATTTTAAGACCCTCCCTAGCAGCCCAGATTTTCTGGGCTAAGGAGACCCTTTACTTCTTTGAAGTGCTGGCTTCATAAAGAAATCAACTCTTGGAATTCTTTAGACACTATCCACCCACGTGACGGCATATACCGAACCTGTACGTGACCCATACTCTTGTTAATGAGAACACTTAGATAAAGTATGGATGGTGATGGAGGTGGAGAGGAAGAAGCTGGGAGAGAAGAACCAGAGGATGTATTTCAACAATTTCAGAAAGTGTCTGCTATGTAGTTTAACTGTTTGGACTAAGACATGCGATATAATCAGTTTTGGGATTGTAATCCAGAACACAACTAAAGCTATCATGCATATTTTGTGCATATTAAAATTCAGTATCATTAAACATAAAGATATTCACTTCCTGGTGATTCTCTTTCTCTCTCTCTTATTTCAGCTTTATGCAGCAAAAAGCCAAGAGGATTTATAGCAAAAGGATTTTTTTAAAAAAACTCCTAGATTATGGCCTCTCACCATAACGTTACAGGCTACCCTATTTTTGCATAGGTATTTGTGCATGCACAACCCATTTTAATATATGTTCCATAAGCACACACAGAATTCTATTATTTATCATAGCGTGCACATTTATCACAAACAAATGTTAGTTCCTTTTATATAGTGGATGATGCAGGGGTGTTGTTTGCTGTGTATGGCCAGCCTTTCTTTCCAAGCAAGGTCTCCACAGATATATTCTGTAGTTTTCCACCAGCAACTTATTTTGGGGAAGGGGGAGACACATTATTAGCTGTGTGATCATCAGAAGTGACTTTTGTGCCTTCTGTCCGTATTGTGCCTGTTGAGATTGCAAAGCGAGTGTTCAGTAGGGGAAAGGAGAAAATCCCAGGGTTTGTCAGTCTGTAGCCCTACATAATGCACGGGGGGGGGGGTGGCGAGGTGTGGAGAAGAGTCCATAATCATTCCTGACAAGTTGTCTTGAAGAGTTTCCCTAGCAAGGTTGTTCTCTGGAAATCCCTTCCCCTCTCTCTCCTTCCCGTCTCCATATATGGCAAGGGCTGCACTGTCCAAGGTTCTGAAGTGAGGAGGTAGGATGGCCATGGGGAATGCATGAGAGATAAAACACACAGGAGCCACAAGACGACCTGGGAGAAGCCTGATGGAGCAATCTTGGATGATGTTCAAGAATCAAGGGAGAGGGCAGACTTCATCACGACCAGCCCCCCCCTTTTCCCATCATGTCAAACTACACACACACTCACAAGGAGTGCTGCAACCAGGTCCAGCTTGCAGTGTCATGTCACCTGTTCCAAACATATCAAGAGACCTAACTGGGATAATTAAAAGAAACATATATGCACACACAGTGAGACACACACCAAACCAAGCATAACATCATTCCACTGTGCCATGACTCAGTGGGGTCTTCTTAAAGGCACCCACAGAAACCTTATCCAGTCCTGTCAGAATGTGCACTGAGATGCATGAGCTCTCAGTAAAGAGATTCCAGAGGTACGTTCCAGTCCCACAGTGTCAAAAATGCCAGCTTCTCCATTCAGCCGTGTCTTTCTTTCTGTGTGTCTCTCTCTCTGGAGCAACTCACTTGGAAGAGACGGCAGACAGATTCTTTAACAGCCCCCCCAATAAAAAAAACCCCGCACATCCAAAAGGCGCGGGATATAGGACACAACAATGCATCATGCCAAAAGCACGGCTTATCAAAGAGCCAGGGAGAAACGAGAGAGAAAGAGAGAGAGAAAGAGAAGAAAGCTCCACTGCTAATGCAGACAGACTCTTACCTTTCATCCAATCCACTACTTGTTTGGGCGTCCACTTGCTAATAGGTTCCATAACGAGGGCCATCATCAGACTACTCTGTCATTCACACGAGGAGGAGGAGGCAACGGTGGCAGGGTGGTGGTGGGGGAAGAGATGGAGAAAAAGAGGAGTGGGGAGCAGGAGAAAAAAAAAGATGGGTGAGTGGGTGGGTGCAAGAGAAATGCACAAAGCTCTCAGAGCATGGCTGGAGGACGAGAAGCGGGAGGCTTTGACGATGCCGTCCAAAAGATGAGCGGATGCTTTGTCCCTCCAGGTTCTCCTGCACTGATTCAGTAATGTATAAAATTACGCTGCTTGATCAGCTCTAGCACCTCCCCTGCTGCACACAGCTAGCAACTCTCTAGAGTCACTGAATCAGGAAATGGTGCAGTATGTCTCTACTTACTTACCAAAAGAGAGAGAGAGAGAGACAGTCTCTCTCTCTCTCCTGCCCCTCGCACCCAATGATCTACTTACTTAGGCTGGCACAAATATGACATTACAATGCACACTTCAGCTCTTCAGCCTCTTCTCCCTTCCATGCCTTTCCCTCTGCTATTGCGACCTCAAGAGCTGAAATGCTCAGGGATCAAGGAAGGTTGGTGGTAAGGATGTTGGGGAGGAGATGGAAGGGGGAAAGAATAAATCTTTTTTTTAAAAAAAAAATATTTCCAATAAGATTGCAAACTGGAACTCGAGAGCAGGTTGTTTCTCTCAGCTCTGTGGCAAAACATGCTGACTGTCCCTGACCAGTTTTTATGAAAGCATGCTAGGGTTTGGCAGCCGGAGAGGTAAAAAATTGCTGAGCATCCCCATATGCACAAGAATGCAGGACATCACCAGAATCTATAATCAGGTAATTCAGAATGTCAGAGATAGGAGATCCCGGTGGTACCCAGACACAATGTGTACCTCTTGAATTAGGGCCCGTCAGACCCAGTGCCCCTTCATTTGCACACCCTGTTTTTGGAAAAGG